>CAJFDF010000016.1:248597-270589 GCA_904067115.1 Aegilops sharonensis
TGGAAGACTTGACCGAGGGGGGGAAGTGAGAGAGAGGGGATCGGCTAGGTTAGGGTTCGGGGGTGGGGGGATAAGGGGAGGGAGTGGCCGGCTGGGCCCTTGCCCAGCTGGGCCGGTGGCCGAATGGGCCGGCCAGTTGGGTCGGCTGGCCCGGGGGGGTGCTTGCTTTTCTTTCGCTTGTTTTGTTTCCTCCTTTTGTATTTTCTTTCTTTTATTTATTCTATTACTTTTAGTTGCTATTTATTCTAGTGATAACAAAATACCAAAGTGGCACCTAAATTGATATTTACTAATTATGCCACTGCCTCATAAATTTGCTAACCCAAAATAAAATAGTTTTGTAATTATTTAATATTTAAAGTACTTAAATAATAGTTTTTGCTACTGTTTTATTCATCTCATAGTTTTTAAGCATTTTATAATAGTGTGGTTCCTTCGCCATAATTACCTATGCAATATTTGGCACAACCCGAACATAGCTTATAGAGCTAGTTCAACTCTAGTGTAAGTTTTTTTACTAGCTTATAGAGCTAGTTCAACTCTAGTGTAAAAATTTTCAAACTAGCTTATAGAGATAGTTCAACTCTAGTCTAAACTTATTTTTACAAGCTTATAGAGCTAGTTCAACTCTAGTGTAAAATTATTTGTAATAGGCTATAGAGCTAGTTCAACTCTATTGTGAAATTATTTGAAATAGATTATACAGCTAGTTCAACTCTAGTGTAAAATTATTCGTACTAGACTATAGACCTAGTTCAACTCTAGTGTAAAATTATTTGAACTAGTTTATAGAGCTAGTTCAACTCTAGTGTAAAATTATTTGTACTAGACTAC
Source organism: Aegilops sharonensis (assembly GCA_904067115.1). NCBI lineage: Eukaryota > Viridiplantae > Streptophyta > Magnoliopsida > Poales > Poaceae > Aegilops > Aegilops sharonensis. Next base: position 249,432 of record CAJFDF010000016.1, read on the forward strand.
AGAGCGAGTTCATGTCTAATGTAAAATTATTTGTACAAGCTTATAGAGCTAGTTCAACTCTTGTGTAAAATTATTTGTACTTGGCTATAGAGCTAGTTCAACTCTAGTGTAAAACTATTTGAACTAGCTTATAGGGCTAGTTCAACTCTTGTGTAAAATTATTTGAACTAGATTATAGAGCTTGTTCAACTCTAGTGTAAAATTATTTGAACTAGCTTATAGAGCTAGTTTAACTCTAGTGTAATTATTTGTATTAGGCTATAGAGCTAGTTCAACTCTGGTGTGAAATTATTTGAACTAGCTTATAGAGTGTCGGTGTACTAGAGTAGGGGTACCCTAGTATCCCGAACTCGTGCACGGGCAGTTGCAGCACCCCGCGGCAAGGCTTGCCTAGTGACCACCAAGGTCCTCCGCGGTTCCTTTGGAGCCATTCAAGAACAAAGTATTCAGGTCAAAGAGACAAGGCCCCGGCAAGAGGAGCTTGCCGGGAAGGCCACTCAAGGCATGCAGAAGACAAGACCCCGGCAAGAGGAGCTTGCCGGAAAGGCTCGGTGAGCGACAAGCTCCCAGAAGCGACAAGGATTCAGCCGCGGCAAGGCGCTTGCCGCGGCAGGCAACCTCTCTTCATCTCCGCTCCAGCTCATCCACCAACGTGTCGCCATGGGATCATTCCAAGCGCGCGTGTCAAGAGGCTGTGCGGCCATCGGAGAGCAGCGGTAAGCGGCGCTGACAAGGTTACCATCGTGGCAAACGGTGGCGCTCCTGAAGGTCCCTGTTGCACTATTCAAGCGACATGGTCGGGCATTTAATGCTTTTGTCCCTTGCCGTCAGAGTTAGGTAGAATACACTGTACAAAGTAGCTGTACCAAGCGCAGCTCATTTTCCCATTTTGCCCTCGTCTACGTTGCCACCTGTTGGTGACCCCTTGAGCATATAAAAGGAGGCCAATGTGCAACGTAGAGGGGGTTCGGTTCGACTCATTCGAAACTAGAGACACTCAAGCTAGGTTTTGTAGCTCTCATTGCTCCCTAGCAATAACACAATACAATCAGACAAGCAGCAGTACGAGTATTATATCTCCGGAGAGCTCCGAAGTTGGGTAATCTGCTCGTGTGCTTCGCCTCGATCTGCTCTTCGTGCAATCTCCGCCTCGCACCGAACCGAAAGGGGTCCGGTCTTTGACGCGCCAGCTGGGGGGCGTCGAGGCTGTGTGAACCTGATCCGGCGTTCACACGAGCGACATCTTCATCATATTCATCGACATGCCACCGAAGAAGAAGGCTTCGGCGGCAGCAGAGCCGTCCGCGTCAAACCCACCACCACCGGAGCTGACGAGTGGTGGGGAAGACGCCGGCGGAAGAACGGGCGTTGACGAGGGAGCCCATGACGCTGCCAAGTCCAAGGACAAGGCCGCGCAGACCTCGGCGTCCGTACACGTCCCGCGTCCATCTTAGGAGGCGCGGGACCGACGACGTCATGGTGCTCGTAGCGCCATGCGTTCGTTGGTCCAAGATCGAGCTGGTGGATCCAGGGACGCTCAAGAACAGCTCGCGCGCCAACAGGCTGGTGCGAGCGGGGCACGGTCGCCTGGACGGGATACTGCTCCTTCTAATGTATTTAGAAGTCCGAGCATATCCCGCTCCTCGCATCGTTCGCCATTGCCGCCCACCACTCAAGCAGAAGCTTTGGCGCGAGCTCAATTGCTCCTGGACTACCCTCCAACGGTAGACAAGGTCGACGAATGGAGGGCCACCATTCAGAGTCTAATCGGCTTTGCCAACGGCGACGCTCCGCGGCAACCAAGCACATCGCAGCCGTGGCAAGACGACAAGGCACGAGCCGGTGGCGACGAGACCTGTGGGGGTGCAACCACCATGCACTCTCCACCCCGAAGGCCAGGATCGCCGACTCGTCGGATCCACCTCGACAGCGACTCCACCGTGTCGTCGGATCCACGAGCTCGTCGCGACCAGCGCCAAGTTCTTCACGAACGACAACAAGAAGATGCTTGAACTCGCATCGAGCACCGAAGGGAAGCGCGACGTCAATCCGACCAGCGCGCTGGGCCCTCTGTCGACATGCATGCGCCAGGGGAACCAGGCGACTTGCCGTACGCGGTAGGTTGCCCTGCGTTCACTCGTGAGCTGCAGCAAGTCCAGTGGCCCAGCAAGAAGAATTTCAAGCCAGACGTGCCAGAGAAGTACGATGGCGGGACGCACCCGTCGGAGTTCCTCAGCATCTACACCATTGCGGTGCAAGCTGCCGGGGGGCGAGACGACAAGATCCTCGCCAACTACTTCCCGCTGGTGCTCAAGCCCAATGTCAGATCTTGGCTCATGCACTTGCCGGACAGCTCCATATCTTCTTGGGCAGATCTATGCCATCAGTTTGTCGGCGCCTTCACAGGCGGCCACAAGCCTCATGGCCAGGAAAGCGACCTTCATATGCTCGCCCAGGAGGAAGGAGAGTCCCTGCGCAAGTTCATCCAGAGATTCAGCCGTGTGCAGTATAACATCCCAGATGTCCACCCTGCCGCGGTGATCAGCGCGTTTCATCAAAACGTACGGAACCGCGGGATGAGGGAAGAGATGGCGATGTGCAAAGTCAAGGACGTCAGTGAGCTCTATGCCTTGGCCGACAAGTGTGCACGTGCTGAGGAATGGAGAAAACTCCCAGGAGAGAATGCAGAAGCAGGATCTGATAGTGAAGAGATTGTCCCGGCAAGGAAGAGCCGGCGACGGAATAACAGAAAGAAGAAAGGCAAGGACGTGCTAGTTGTCGAGCAGTCCGGCAACGGAGGCAACGCCAAGAAAGCTAAGGTTGGTAGCTCCGGCAAGGAGGTTGCCGCAGGCGCCAACTGTAAGGCTGTGGTGACCGCCGACAAGCAGGACAGCTCCAACAAGCAGTACTGTAAGATCCACCGCACCAAGGGCCATGACCTCCAGAGCTGCAAGAAGGTCGAACAGCTTGTTGAACAGCAGAAGGCTGAGTACGAGCGGCGCGACAAGGAGAAGGCCCAGGAAGGTGCTGGGGGAGTTAGCAAGAAGCGACCCAGCCGGGGAGGACGCCGCGGCAAGGCCAAGCAGTGGCAAGGAGACAGACCTCCCCGTGGCCGCGACAAAGATGAAGACAACGACAACGATGAAGATATGGAAGACGACGAGACCGATGAGCAGGAGTTTCAGAAAGCCACAGAGGTCCTCTGCGTTGACGGTGGTGCCTCTCTGAATACTTCACATCGCCAACTCAAGCAGTGGATGCGGGAAGTTAATGCAGCAGAACCATCCGTAGAGTCACGCAAGCCTCTGAAATGGTCCAGCACGCCTATCATCTTTGATATTTAGGACCACCCTGATCACATAACTGCGGTCGGGTGCATGCCAATGTTGGTCTCACCAACTATCCGCAACCTCAAGGTCACCAAGATGCTAGTTGACGGCGGGGCCGGCTTAAACCTGATCTCGTCCGCAGTGCTCCAGAAGCTTCAGATCCCTGACAGCGAGCTAGAAGAGACTGGCACATTCCAAGGAATTAATCCGGGAAGGAGCAAGCCGAAGGGGAAGATCACGTTGCCGGTAACATTTGGTAGCGAGCTAAACTTCAGGACTGAGAGGGTCACATTCGACGTTGCTGATTTCCCATTGCCTTATAATGGGATACTTGGCCGTCCAGCACTCGCCAAGTTCATGGCAGCCTCTCATTATGCATACAACTTACTCAAGATGCCTGGCCCGATAAGTGTCATTTCTGTCCCTGGCGACAAAAGGGATGCTCTTATCTGCGCCGACAAGTTCTACCGGGAAGCGGCAGCTGCAACAGATAGCAAGTCACTTGCCGCTGAAGCTCCCGGGGGGAAGAAGAAGACCAAGTACGACAAAAGCTCTGATGCCCACTCCGGCAAGCGCACCTCCTCGGAGTGTTGTGCTACCGTCGAGGGTGCACCATCGAGCTCCAGCGGCAAGTGTAAGAAGACGATGGCAGCCCCAGAGACCAAGAAGGTGTCCGCCAAGGAGGACGGCACTGGTGGTACCTTCACCATCAGTGCCACGCTTGACCCTAAATAGGAAAGCGCGCTCGTTGCTTTCCCGCGGGCGAACGTCGATGTGTTTGCATGGCAACCGTCTGACATCCCCGGTGTTCCCAGGAAAGTAATTGAGCACCATCTCGCTGTCTGTCCTCATGCGCGACCCATCAAGCAGAAAGTCAGGAAGCAGGCAGTGGAGCGCCAAGAATTTATAGCAGAAGAGATCAAGAAATTGGAAGCAGCAGGCCTTGTCAGAGGAGTGCTCCATCCTACGTGGTTGGCCAATCCTGTAGTTGTACGCAAGGCAAATGGGAAATGGAGACTTTGTATCGACTTCACAGATGTTAATAAAGCTTGTCCCAAAGACCCATTTCCTTTGCCGCGTATCGATCAGATTGTTGACTCCACGGCTGGATGTGATTTGCTTTCATTTCTTGATGCATACTCAGGATATCATCAGATCTTCATGGCAGAAGAGGATGAGGAGAAAACCGCATTCATCACCCCATGTGGCACATACTGTTTTGTACGGATGCCTTTCAGATTAAAGAATGCCGGTTCAACATTTGCAAGAGTAGTCCATCACGCTTTTGAGCCGCAAATACACAGAAATTTGGAAGCCTACATGGATGACATAGTGGTCAAAAGCAAGGACATGGCAACTCTGATTCAAGACTTGCATGAAACCTTTCCAAATCTGCGCAAGATCAACCTCAAGCTCAATCTGGAGAAGTGTGTGTTTGGACTTCCCTCCGGAAAGCTTCTCGGGTTCTTCGTGTCTCAGAGGGGAATTGAAGCCAATCCCGACAAGATCAAGGCCATTGAGCAGATTGAAGCACCCAAGCGCGTAAAGGATGTACGAAGACTTGCCGGTTGCGTTGCTGCTCTCAGTAGGTTTATCTCTAGGTCTGCTGAGCGCGCCCTGCCATTTTTCAAAATTTTGAAAAAGGCGGGTCCAATGAAATGGACTCCGGAAGCGGAGGCTGCGCTGCAGGACTTGAAGAGATACCTGTCCTCCACTCCAGTACTTGTCGCACCTAAGCCACAAGAGAAGTTGCTGCTATATTTAGCGGCAACCAATCAAGTGGTTAGTGCTGCGTTAGTAGCGGAGAGGGAGGCGGATGATGAGCTGGCGACCATGGCAGATGCATCCAGCGACAAGCAGGGTGCTTCGCCGACAAGCTCTGGTCCCGACAAGGACGGATCTGCGTAGACGTGCGATAAGATGCAGAAAAGGATGGTGCAGCGCCCAGTTTACTTTGTCAGTTCCCTCCTGCAGGGGGCTAGGTCGAGGTACTCTGGTGTGCAGAAGTTGCTTTTCGGCCTTCTCATGGCCTCGAGAAAGCTGCGCCATTATTTCCAAGCACATGAGATCACAGTCGTCACTCGCTTTCCGTTGAAGAGGATACTGCAAAATCCAGAAGCAACACGCAGGATTGTCGAGTGGGCACTGGAACTGTCAAGCTTTGGCCTCAAGTTTGAGCGCAATTCAACTATCCAAAGCAGAGCATTGGCAGAGTTCATAGCAGAATGGACGCCAACACAAGATGAAGAAATCCTAGAAACGAGCATCCCCGTCAAGGAGGCAAGCAAAGAATGGCTGATGTACTTTGACGGTGCCTTCTCGCTGCAAGGCGCTGGTGCCGGCGTGCTACTTGTCGCACCCACCGGAGAGCACCTCAAGTACGTGGTCCAGATGCACTTTCCCAAGGGGCAATTAACAAACAATACTGCAGAGTATGAAGGTTTGCTTGCCGGTCTCAGGATCGCAGCGGACCTTGGGATTAAGAAGCTCGTTGTCAGGGGTGATTCACACCTTGTCGTCCGCCAAGTGAATAAAGATTATTAGAGTCCGTTGATGGAAGATTATGTTGATGAAGTGAGGAAGCTAGAAGACCACTTTGACGGCTTACAAATGGAACATGTTCCAAGAGCTCAGAATGACATTGCTGATGGCCTATCGAAGTGCGCCGCACTTAAGTACCTGTGGAACCAGGGATCTTCGTGCTCAAGCTGACTCAACCGACTATAACGCCATCAACTGGGCAGAGCAAGAAGAGGAAGTTGGTTTCTGGTGACTACTTTCCGGCGGAGCTCCCTGAAGCCGCCGCTAAGAAGGCCCCCAAGATCAACACCGATATTGCTGAGGAGCAGTCTGCTCCGACAAGCCTAAGGGTTTGTTTCGTTGAAGCAGACGCTCCCGACAAGTTTTGCTCCGGCAAGCTTGTCGGGGCTCATCAAGCTCCGGCTGAGCCGCAGGTTCTCGCCGTAGAAGCGGATGTTCCCGCAGCAGCAAATGTGCCTTTAGTCCTTGTTGTCGAGCCGCAAGCTCCAACATGGGCACAACAGATCGTCCATTTCCTTCAGACAGGAGAACTTCCCGAAGAGCAAGAAGAAGCGGAAAGAGTAGCCCGGCAGTCAAGTATGTACCAGTTTGTCGACAACATCCTGTACAGAAGAAGACTCAACGGTGTGAAATTGAAGTGCATTCATCGGGAAGATGGACAGAAGCTGTTGGCAGAGATACACGGAGGCATATGTGGTCACCACATTGGCGCAAGAGCACTTGCCGGCAAAGCTTTCCGGCAAGGTTTCTTCTGGCCGACAGGCCTCCAGGATGCAAAGTAACCAAGTGTGAAGCGTGCCAGTTCCATTCCAAGTAGATACACTAGCCAGCTCAAGCTCTCCAGACGATCCCTTTATCCTGGCCATTTTCGGTCTGGGGGCTCGACATCCTCGGCCCCTTTCCCCGAGCTGTCGGGGGCTTTGAGTACTTGTACGTCGCAATTGAAAAGTTCACAAAGTGGCCGGAAGTGGAAGCAGTGAGGAAGGTGACAGCACAGTCATCAGTCAAGTTCTTCAGGTCGATTGTTTGCCGTTTTGGGATTCCTAACATAATCATCACCGACAACGGCACACAATTCACGAGCCACACCTTCATGCTGTACGTCCAAGATCTTGGCGCCAACGTCTGCTTTGCTTCTGTTGCTCATCCGAGAAGCAATGGTCAAGCGGAGAGGGCAAACGCTGAAGTGCTGCGAGGACTCAAGACCAGAACTTTCGACAGGCTGCATAAGTGCGGAAGAAACTGGATTGAGGAGCTGCCGGTGGTTCTTTGGTCGATCAGAATGACGCCAAATCGAGCCACTGACCAGACACATTTCGCTCTAGTCTATGGAGCAGAGGCAGTTCTCCCCACGGAACTCGTATACGGGTCACCTCGAGTACTCGCTTATGATGAGCTTGAGCAAGAGCAGCTGCGACAAGATGACGCGCTGCTCCTTGAGGAGGACCGTCTTCAGGCCGCTGTACGAGCTGCTCGTTATCAGCAAGCTTTGCGTCGCTACCATAGCCGCAAAGTTAGTGCCAGAAGTCTCGAGGAGGCGACCTTGTTCTTCGGCGCGTTCAGTCCGCCAAGAATGCCAACAAGTTGACGCCGAAGTGGGAAGGCCCTTATCGGGTGAGACGAGTCACTAGGCCTGGCACTGTCCGCCTTGAGACCAAAGATGGCATTCCGGTGAGCAACTCCTGGAATATTGAACATCTTTGTAAGTTTTACCCATAGGGCGCGGTTGCCGGAACCTGTTCCGGCAACCACCTTTTGTACAAGTCTTGCCCATGTTGCATGTAATCCTTTGTACAAAGCCGGGCGCAGACCCCGTGCATCAGTAAAGCTCATGTGCTCCGCACATCTTGTCAATTTCGTGCATTTTTCTTTTTACTGTGCATGTATTCTCTGACACTTTGTGCAGCACCTATTCCAGTAAGCAATAACGAGCCGCAGGGCTCCATATCTTTATTTTCTCTTCTTTCTCTTTCTTAAAGAAGAGAAGGTTCCCTCGCCCACAAGTTTGCCAGGGGAAGGAGAAGAAGATAATGTTGTGGACCAAGCATAGCTCGAAGAAGTTTTGCCTTACCGGGGAGCAAACGACAGAAAAGCTAAGTTGCCAAAGTTTAAGCAGTCTGTTTTAAATTTTTAAGTTATCTTCCTTGAACGATCGTGCTTTGTATGGAAAACCTGTGCGCGAAGTAACCAACTCGTAGCTAGTTTGCACCCTTACTTTGTTTCGAGTCCGCTCAACAACTTAAGTGAGCTGCAACTAGTCGCGACAAGGTTGCTAGTCGGAGGCAACACCGCCAGCAGGCTGCTGACGTTCCGCACTCAGCGCTCGCGGCAAGGGTGCCTGCGCCGACAAGTTCCCTAAAAGCGTAGGGCAGAAACATATAAAGGAAGGACCCAAGTAAAGGAAATAACATAGCAATTACTAACTGAAATAGAGTTATATTGGAAGATAGCTTGTCGCAGCTCTAATAAATTGTTCTCCTAACATGATCAGCAGCGACAAGGGAAAGATAAAACGGGCGACCTAGTCTACGCGGTCGCCATCGACCCTCTTGACCCCTCTCACCCTGTCCACAATGGGTGCGACAAGGGCCTTGAGCGCTTCAACGTCAGCAGTCGGCGGCAAGGACTTGAGGGCGTTGGCGAAGCTGACGCCTGGATTGCGGAAGGCCACCTTCATCAGCACCTTCTGAAGAGCTCCTGCATAGATTTGGCGCGACTCGTCGGCCAGCTGCTTTGGGATCTCCTCCCGGAGCCGCTGGAGGGCCGCCACCACGCCCTTGAAGAACAAGCTGAGCTTGGCGCTGGGTTGGAGGCGCTCGTCGGAGGAGTACCCGAGATCCACCATCCCCAGCTCCATCAGCTCCTTGTCGATGGCGGCGGCGATATTCACAAGACCTTCAGTCCAGAGCTCCACATTATCCCTGAAGGTGCTCTGGGCAGCAGTAGCATTCGCCAGCAGCTCCTCGTTGGCCTTGATCTTCTCCAACAGACCCACTTCCCGATCCTTGGCGCCGTCCAGCGTCCCCATCAAGATGGTCAGCTTCAGCTCAAGATCTGCCTTGGAGTCCTTGGCGGTGTCGAGCTCTTTGATCCTCTCAGCGAGACGGCCCTGCAACTCGCCAAGAGTGTAGGCGTCCTTCTCGCGCTCGTGCTTCAGCGCAGCAAGCTCCTCGCCGCTCTTCTGGAGGTTGGCCTCCAGCTGCGTCACCCTCGTCTCCAACTCTTTCTTGGCGGCCTCGGCAGCTGCGGCAGCGTCTTTTGCTTCCTTGAGAGCTCCGCCAATTGATTGCTCGCGCGCGACAAGATCTTCCTCATAGCTGTCAAGGTTGATCTTCCGCTGCGCCACCTCGCCCTCTTGCGCAGATAGCTTCTCGACAGCTAGCCGCTGCTGCTCCTCGACCTCAGCCTTCTCCAGAATGAAGGCTGTGCACTCTTCAGCGAGTCGCTCCCGTTCTTCTGCTACGTTCCGGAGAGCTTCTTGGTTGGCGCCCCGGAGCTCTTCTGCGCGCTTCATCATATCTGCTCCCGCCCTTGCGACAAGCGCTTCCCGGGATTGCAGCCCGGCTTGTCGGGCGCGGTAGAGCGACAGCAGCTTCCGCAACAGCTGCTCCTCCTCAGACTCGCCGCTGCCGCTGCTTGGCGCGTCGACCAATGACAGCCAGGCGGAGGCGAGCAGCTCTTCGTCGAAGGTTTCTCACTCGACCGATGCCCTGGAGCTCGACGCCCAGGGGAGCTTGATGAAGACGCCATATCCAGCCTTCAAGTAGGCGCCGGGCTGGTGCTCCTCGGAGCCTGGCGCTGCGGCAGCGGCGGAGGGATCGGCGGTCGGTGTAGCGCCTGGCGCTCCTGCGGCCTCAGGGTCGTCAGTACGATCGCCGGACCCCTCACCGGCTTCTGTGGCGGCAGCCTTGGCGGCCTCTTCAACGGCGGGCTCGTCCGCGCTGTGACCCTCCTCGGCGATGGCGGCGTCGTCAGTGTTGCCTCGCGCGTCCTCCTCGCCGGCGACCTCAGTATCCATCGGCTCCGCGGCGGATGGATCTGACAACAAGGAAAAGAAAGAAAAGTCAAGCAAAATATCCAAAAAGAAGAATTGGAAGAAGAAAAACCACAAGGGCATCTTACAGGCAAGAGGATTACCTGCGATGGGATCTGCCGCTTCGGTCTCAGCCACTGGAGGGTCGACGGTGCCGTCCCTTGCCGGAGGGCCGTCCCTTGCCGGAGAAGCCTCCCTTGCCGGAGGGCACTCCCTTGCCGGGGGATCTTCCCTTGGCAGCGTAGTTGAAGCAGATGGCATGTCAGGAACGGCCTCAGGACACTCCTGGTGGGGCTGCTCTGCTTCTACACAAATCAACAGTCAGATATCAGCAAATAAAGAGCACCCATGTGCGCCTAACCGCAAAAAGTGAATCATGTACTTACGTTGGGGGCTGCGCTGGGGGCTGCTTTGTGGAAGGGTCGCCGGGTCCGGCAAGGGGGTCTCAGACGCGCCTCCTGTTGCCATGGGGGGATCGTCCTCGATGAAGACCACCAGGGTCTTGGCTCTCTTCGAAGCTCTCTGGGCCAGCGTCCTGGAAAGGAAAGAGTTCAGAATGAAGCAAGTCAGATACAAGACAAAACAGCAAATTGAAGAATTACAAGTACAGCGACAAGATCTTACTCTTCTTCTTCCTCGGAGCTGAGCGCGGAGAAGTCGAATTCCGGTCCACCTCCGGTGCGACGAGCTGGAAGAGTAGGCTCCCTCAGACGCTTGGCGGGTGCAGGAGCCGTGGTCCCAGAAGGCCCCGCTCCAGTTGCTGTGGCGGCTTGAGGTGCTCCCGCGGCAACAGTGCTTGCCGCGGTGGAGCGCGTCGCGCGGCGCGACGGCTGTTGGCCCGTCTGCCACCCCGCCACTTCCCCGGTCTTGCGGAGGCGCCTTCTTGGTGGAGCTGTGGGCTCCGCTCGCGGCAAGCTACCTGAAGGTGGGGAGGAGGCGTCCCCGGCAGGATCGTTCGGCTCAACTTCAGGCTCGGCCTGCTCCTCCGCGCCGGCAAGCTCCTCTCGATCGGCAAGGCTTGCCGCTTCTGCTGCCTCTGCCTCCTCCACGGTGGACCCGAATTCACCAGCGGCAGCAGCTGCTGCCGCCTCCTCCAGCCTGGTGGCGATGCGCTGCATCTCGGCGTCGGTGGTGTCGCGGGTGAGCCACCTCTGCTCGTCGGGGCGGATTGGCACTTCTTCCAGACTGTCGAAGAACTGCTGCACGACGTCATCGGCGTGCTCTTGCCAAGTTGGAACGATTCCATGGGAATCGCACAACAGCATCATTGCACGGATGCGGTCGAGCGAAGAGTTGTTGCATAAAGGAACGACTCCCCTTGGCAACATGAACCATTCGGGGTGATCGGGGTCATGCTTGAAAAACTCCAGCAGCATCGCATCCAACTCCAAGACGGTGAAATTCCAGTTGAGGCCCGGGCGCAGCCTCATGATGTCCGCCGCATTTTGGAACTCCCAAGCAGGTCTCCTCCTCTCCTGCAAGGGAGCGATGCGGCGGCGAAGGAAATCTGCGCCAACGGCGCCTACAGTGAGTCTGGCATGCCTGAGGCACAAGATCCGGGTCACAGCAATCTTCAACCTAGCATCTTCCGGCGCCAAGTTGCTCCAATCGTTGCCGCGCACTATTGGAGTTTGGCGCTGGGCAGTGAAGGGCTGCGGGTTCTCCTCAATGATCCAACACCAATCGGCTCTCCACTCCTCCCACTTGCTGCGGAGCTCTCCTTCCAGATAAGCTTCTTTCTTGCCGATCCTGGAGATCCAAGCAATCCCTCCGGCAAGTGGCTCTCCTCTCTCAACGCGGGGCATGAAGAAGTGGTGGAAGAGGGCTACGTTTGGGTGGACTCCGACAAAGTTTTGGCAAAGGTGGGCGAAAACTGCCATGGTCAGGACAACATTGGGGTGAAATCAAGGAGGCGAAGCCCGTAGGTGTTCATGATATCGCAAAAGAAATCAGAAAAGGGCAGGCAGAGCCCGCAATAGAAGAAGAGCGCGAAGAAGGGGTACCCGCTCGAAACCAACTCTGATGCGGCGGCTGAGATTACCCTCGTGCGCGGATGCGCCCGCGTCTCCGTCGACCAGAAGAGGTAGTAGCCCTCCCTCAGCTCCTTCGCGTCGAGCTGGGGGTCGAAGATGGCCCACTCCTTTCGCAGCGCCGCGAGCCGCTGCGCCTCGGCCGACTTCACGCCCTTCCCCTTGTCGGCTTTCGGAGCCATGGCGGAGGTGGTGGAGGAGAACGACGGCGTTGATGGCGCTGGTGGCGATGGGGGGCGGAGCGTCGCTCTCTACAGACTTGAGAAGAAGGGGGGAGCGGCAGTGGTTTTCGAGATGGGACAGCAAATGGCGAGGTGGGCGACCTGCCCCAGTTTCCCCTGTTTATAAGGAGGGAGAGGGGGCGGACATTTCCGCTTTTCCAATTAAAGAAACCCCCACGATCTCTCCCCACGACGCCGCAGTCGACACGTGTTGTTCGTGGGGGACGTGGTGGGTCCGGAGCAAGTAACGGCGTGATCTAGGCCGCGCGTGCCCGTGCACTGTTTTGGGCCTGGCCCAACAGAGCTCGGCGCCGTGTGTGGCCCAGGCCCGGGGGCTCCTGTCGGTGTACTAGAGTAGGGGTACCCTACTATCCCGAACTCGTGCACGGGCAGTTGCAGCACCCCGCGGCAAGGCTTGCCTAGTGACCGCCAAGGTCCTCCGCGGTTCCTTTGGAGCCGTTCAAGAACAAAGTATTCAGGTCAAAGAGACAAGGCCCCGGCAAGAGGAGCTTGCCGGGAAGGCCACTCAAGGCACGCAGAAGACAAGAGCCTGGCAAGAGGAGCTTGCCGGGAAGGCTCAGTGAGCGACAAGCTCCCAGAAGCAAAAAGGATTCAGCCGCGGCAAGGCGCTTGCCGTGGCAGGCAACCTCTCTTCATCTCCGCTCTAGCTCATCCACCAACGTGTCGCCATGGGATCATTCCAGGCGCGCGTGTCAAGAGGCTGTGCGGCCAGCAGAGAGCAGCAGTAAGCGGCGCTGACAAGATTGCCATCGTGGCAAACGGTGGCGCTCCTGACGGTCCCTGTTGCACTATTCAAGCGACATGGACGGGCATTTAATGCTTTTGTCCCTTGCCGTCAGAGTTAGGTAGAATACACTTTACAAAGTAGTTGTACCAACCGCAGCTCATTTTCCCATTTTGCCCTCGTCTACATTGCCACCTGTTGGTGACCCCTTGAGCATATAAAAGGAGGCCCATGTGCAACGTAGAGGGGGTTCGGTTCGACTCATTCGAAACTAGAGACACTCAAGCTAGGTTTTGTAGCTCTCATTGCTCCCTAGCAAGAACACAATACAATCAGACAAGCAGCAGTAGGAGTATTATCTCTCCGGAGAGCTCCGAAGCTGGGTAATCTGCTCGTGTGCTTCGCCTCGATCTGCTCTTCGTGCAATCTCCGCCTCCCACCGAACCGAAAGGGGTCCGGTCCGCCGGCCCCCATAGGTGTTCGTGGGTTACGATCAGCTTCCCTGATATAGAGCTAGTTCAACTCTAGTTTAAAATTATTTGTACTAGTCTATAGAGCTAGTTCAACTCTAGTGTAAAATTATTTGAACTAGCTTATAGAGCTAGTTCAACTCTATTTTAAATTATTTGAACTAGCTTATAGAGCTAGTTCAACTCTAGTGTAAAATTATTTGTTCTAGGCTATAGAGTTGTTCAACTCTAGGGTAAAATTGTTTTAACTAGCCTATAGAGCTAGTTCAACTCAAGTGTAAGAGATAGTACGACTAGTGTAAAATTATTTGTACTAGGCTATAGAGCTAGTTGAACTCTAGGGGTAAAATTGTTTTAACTAGCTTATAGAGCTAGTTCAACTCTAGTGTAAGAGCTAGTACCACTCTAGTGTAAAATTATTTGGACTAGGCTACAGAGGTAGTTCAACTCTAGTGTAGGATTATTTGAACTAGCTTATAGAGCTAGTTCAACTCTAGTGTAAAATTAGTTGAACTAGCTTATAGAGCTAGTTCAACTCTAGTGTAATTTTTTTTCAAACTAGCTTATAGAGATAGTTCAACTCTAGTCTAAAATTATTTGTACAAGCTTATAGAGCTAGTTGAATTCTAGTGTAAAATTATTTGTACTAGGCTATAGAGCTAGTTCAACTCTATTGTGAAATTATTTGAACTAGATAATACAGCTAGTTCAACTCTAGTGTAAAATTATTTGTAGTAGACTACAGAGCTAGTTCAACTCTAGTGTAATATTATTTGTACTAGACTATAGAGTGAGTTCAAGTCTAGTGTAAAATTATTTGTACAAGCTTATAGAACTAGTTCAACTCTTGTGTAAAGTTATTTGTACTAGGCTATAGAGCTAGTTCAACTCTAGTTGTCGGGGAAGCTGATCGTGTCCCACGAACACCTATGGGACCTGGTCCCCTGTGGTTCGGAGGGGGCGGAGGATGCACAAAGAGCGGATCGAGGCGATGCACACGAGCAGATTTACCCAGCTTCGGAGCTCTCCGGAGAGATAGCACTCCTACTGCTGCTTGGTTGATTCTATTGTATTCTTGCTAGGGAGCAATGGGAGCTACAAAACCTAGCCTGTATGAGTGTGGTCTCGTATGAGTCGAGTGAATCGAACGAGCCGAACCCTTTCTACATTGCACATGGGCCTCCTTTTATAGTCTCAAGGGGTCACCACAGGTGGCAACACATATGAGGGTACAAATGTAAAAACAGTGGTTGGTACACCAACTTGTACAGTGTACAGTGATCTATACCTAACTCTGACGGCAAGGGACAAGAGTGATAAATGCCCGTCCCCGTCGCCCGAACAGTGCAATAGGGACCGTCAAGTGCGCCTCCATTCGCCACGATGGTAGCTTGTCAGCGCCGCTTATCGCTGCTCCCCGCTGGCTGCACAGCCCTTCGACACGCGTGCCTGGAATAGCCCCGTGGCGACACGTTGGCGGATGAGCTGGAGCGGAGATGAAGAGAGGTTGCCTGCCGCGGCAAGCACCTTGCCGCGGCTGAATCCTTGTCGCGTTCGGGAGCTTGTCGATCACCAAGCCTTCCCGGCAAGCTCCTCTTGCTGGGGTCTTGTTTCCTTCGTGCCTTGAGTGGCCTTCTCGGCAAGCTCCTCTTGCCGGGGCCTTGATTACTTTGTTCTTGAATGGCTCCAAAGGAGCCGTGGAGGATCTTGATGGTCACCAGGCCAGCCCTGCCGCTGGGTGCTGCAACTGCCCGTGCACGAGTTCGGGGTACTAGGGTACCCCTACTCTAGTACGCCGACAGGAGCCCCCGGGCCTGGGCCACACACGGCGCCAAGCTCTGTTGGGCCAGGCCCAAAACAGTGCACGGGCACGCGCGGTCTGGATTACGCCATTACTCGCCCTGGACCCACCACGTCCTCCACGAACGGCACGCACCGGACGTGGCATCGTGGGGGAGATCGTGGGGGCTTTCTTTAATGGAAAAATCGGAACGTCCGCCCCCCCCCCCTCTCTCCTTATAAGTAGGGAGAACAGGGGCAGAACGCCCACTTGCCATTGCTGTCACATCAGAAACCACCGCTGCTCCCCCTTTCTTCTCGAGCCCAAAGAGAGCGACGCTCCGCCCCCTCCATTGCCACCGGCGCCACCAACGCCGTCGACCTCCTCCACCACCTCCCCCCATGGCTCCGAAGGCCGACAAGGGGAAAGGCATGAAATCGGCCGAGGCGCAGCAGCTCGCGGCGCTGCGGAAGGAGCGGGCCCTCTTCGATCCCCTGCTTGACAGGAAGGAGCTGCGGGAGATGTATGACCTTTTCTGGTCGATGGCGACGCGGGAGCACCCGCGCACGAGGGTGATCTCCGCCGCCACGTCCGAGAAGGTTTCCATCGGGTACCCCTTTTTCGCACTTTTCTTCCACTGCGGGCTCTACCCGCCCTTTTCTGAATTCTTTTGCGATGTCATGAACACATATGGCCTCCGCCTCCTTGATTTCAACCCCAACGCCGTCCTCACTATGGCGGTTTTCGCACACCTCTGCGAGAACTTCGTCGGAGTCCACCCAAATGTAGCGCTTTTCCGCCATTACTTCATGCCCCACGTAGAGAGAGGAGAGCCGCTTGCCGCAGGAATTGCATGGATCTCCAGGATCGGCAAGAAGGAAGCATATCTTGACGGAGAGCTGCGCAGCAAGTGAAAGGAGTGGAGAGCTGACTGGTGTTGGATCTTAGAGGAGGGCCCGCAGCCTTTCACTGCCCTGCGCAAAACTCCCATAGTGCGCGGCAACGATTGGAGCAACTTGGCGCCGGAGGATGCCAAGTTGAAGATTGCCGTGACTAGGATCTTGCGCCTCAGGCATGCCGGGCTTACCGTAGGAGCAGTTGGCGCGGACTTGCTTCGCCGCCGCATTGCGCCCTTGCAGGAGAGGGGGAGGCCTGCTTGGGAGTTCCAAAACGCGGCGGACACTATGAGGCTGCGCCCGGGTTTGAACTGCAACTTTACTGTCTTGGAACTGGATGGCATGCTGCGGGAGTTGTTCAAGCCTGATGCAGATCATCCCGAGTGGTTTATGTTGCCGAGGGGGGTCGTGCCCTTGTGCAACAACTCGTCGCTTGACCGCATCCGCGCGATGACGCCGTTGTGCGATTCCCATGGAATCGTTCCAACTTGGCAGGAGCCCACCGACGACGTCGTGCAGCAGTTCTTCGACGACTTGGAAGAAGTGTCGATCCGTGCCGACGAGCAGAAGCGGCTCACCCGCGACACCACCGAGCTAGAGATGGCGCGCATTGCCACGAGGTTGGAGGAGGCTGCAGAAGCTGCTGCCGCCGGCGTGTTTGGGTCACTGTCGAGGAGGCAGAGACAGCCGAGGCGGCAAGCCTTGCCGATCGAGAGGAGTTCGCCAGTGAGGAGGAGCAGGCCGAGCCCGACGCTGAACTGAACGAGCCTGCCGGGGGCGCCTCCCCTCCGCCGTCAAGTAGCTTGCCGCAGGAGGAGCCCGCGGCCCCGCCAAGGAGACGCCTCCGCAAGACTGGAGAAGTGGCGGGGCGGCATACGGGCCAACAGCCGCCTCGCCGCCTGACGCGCTCCACCGCGGCAAGCACTGTTGCCGCCGGAGCGCCTCATGCCGCCACAGCAATGGGAGCGGGGCCTTCTGGAGCCACGGCCCCCGCACCTGCCAAGCGTCCGAGGGAGTCCACTCCTCCAATTCGTCGCACTGGAGCGGAATTTGACCTCTCCGCTCTCAGCTCCGAGGAGGAAGAGGAAGAGTAAGATCTTGTCGCTGCTACTTGTAATCTTTCAATTTACTGCTTTATCTTGTATCTGACTTGCTTCACTCTGAACCTTCTCCTTCTTCAGGACGCTGGCTTAGAGGGCATCGAAGAGAGCCAAGACTCCGGTGGTGGTCATCGAAGACGAATCTCCTGTGGCGACAGGAGGCACGTCTGAGACTCCCTTGCCGGATCCGGCAACCCTTCAACAGAACAGCCCCCAGCACAGCCCCCAGCGTAAGTACTTGGTTCATTTCTTACGGTTAGGTGTGCTTGGGTGCTCCTTCATCACTGATATCTGACTTGTTGAATTATGTAGGAGCAGAGCAGCCTCATCAGGAGGCCCTGGANGCCACAAGGTTGGAGGAGGCGGCAGAGGCTGCCGCCGCCGGCGTGTTTGGGTTCACTGTCGAGGAGGCAGAAACAGCCGAGGCGGCAAGCCTTGCCGATCGAGAGGAGTTCGCCGGCGAGGAGGAGCAGGCCGAGCCCGACAATGAGCCGAGCGAGCCTGCCGGGGGTGCCTCCCCTCCGCCGTCAAGTAGCTTGCCGCAGGAGGAGCCCGCGGCCCCGCCAAGGAGACGCCTCCGCAAGACTGGAGAAGTGGCGGGGCGGCATACGGGCCAACAGCCGCCTCGCCGCCCGACGCGCTCCACCGCGGCAAGCACTGTTGCCGCCGGAGCGCCTCATGCCGCCACAGCAACGGGAGCGGGGCCTTCTGGAGCCACGGCCCCCGCACCTGCCAAGCGTCCGAGGGAGTCCACTCCTCCAATTCGTCGCACTGGAGCGGAATTTGACCTCTCCGCTCTCAGCTCCGAGGAGGAAGAGGAAGAGTAAGATCTTGTCGCTGCTACTTGTAATCTTTCAATTTACTGCTTTATCTTGTATCTGACTTGCTTCACTCTGAACCTTCTCCTTCTTCAGGACGCTGGCTTAGAGGGCATCGAAGAGAGCCAAGACTCCGGTGGTGGTCATCGAAGACGAATCTCCTGTGGCGACAGGAGGCACGTCTGAGACTCCCTTGCCGGATCCGGCAACCCTTCAACAGAACAGCCCCCAGCACAGCCCCCAGCGTAAGTACTTGGTTCATTTCTTACGGTTAGGTGTGCTTGGGTGCTCCTTCATCACTGATATCTGACTTGTTGAATTATGTAGGAGCAGAGCAGCCTCATCAGGAGGCCCTGGAGGTCACTCCCGAAGTTCTGCTTGCTTCAACTACGCCGCCAAGGGAGAACTCTCCGCCAAGGGAGCGCTCTCCGGCAAGGGAGGCCTCCCCGACAAGGGGAGCTTCTTCGACAAGGGGCAGCGCCGACGACCCTCCGGTGGTGGAGACCGCGGCTATAGATCCCATTGCAGGTAATCTTCTTGACTGAAAATTTCCCTTGGGTTCCTTTTCTTCTGTTCTTCTTGAACATCTGCTTGACTGTTCTTTCTTTCTCTGATCATCAGATCTATCTGCCAGAGAGCCGATGGAGACTGAGGTTGCCGGCAAGGAGGACGCTCGCGGTAACAATGACGACGCCACCAATATGGAAGAGGAGGCCGGCGCCGATGGGTCCGCCGGCGAGGAGGCCGCCAAGGCTGCCGGTGCAGAGGCTGGGGAGGGGTCCTGTGATCGTACTGACGGCCCTGAGGCCGCAGGAGCGCCAGGCGCTGCACCGACCGCCGATCCCTCCGCCACGAATGCCGCACCAGACTCCGAAGAGCCCCAGCCCGGCGCTTATCTGAAGGCCGGCGAAGGTGTCTTCATCAAGCTTCCATGGGCATCGAGCTCCAGGGCGCCGGTCGAGGGGGAGACCTTCGACGTGGAGCTGCTCGCCTCCGCTGGGCTGTCCTTGGTTAACGCGCCAAGCAGCAGCAGTGGCGAGCCTAAGGAGGAGCAGCTGCTGAAGAAGCTGCTGTCGCTCTACCGCGCCCGCCAAGCTAAGCTGGAGTCGCGGGAAGCACTCGTCGCGAGGGCGGGAGCCGACATGGAGAAGCGCGCCAACAAGGAAACTCTCCGGGACATAGCAGAAGCGCGGGAGCAACTTGCTGAGGAGCGCACGGCCTTCATCCTAGAGAAGGCCGAGGTCGAGGAGCAGCAAAGGCTTGCCGGCAAGAAACTCTCTGCGCAAGAAGGTGAGCTGGCGCAGCGGAAGATCAACCTCGAGAGCTACGAGGAAGATCTTGCCGCGCGTGAGCAATCAATTGGCGGAGCACTCAAGGAGGCAAAGGATGCCGCCGCAGCTGCTGAGGCCGCCAAGAAGGAATTGGAGACGAGGGTGGCACAGCTGGAGGCCACCCTCCAGAACAGCGAGGAGGAGGTCGCCGGGCTGAAACGCGAGCGCGAGAAGGACGCCTACACTCTTGGCAAGCTGCAGGGTCGTTTTGCTGAGAAGATCAAAGAGCTCGACGCCGCTAAGGACTCCAAGGAGGATCTGGAGCTGAAACTGACCACCCTGACGGAGACGCTGGACGGCGCCAAGGAGCGGGAAACGGGCCTGCTGGAGAAGATCAAGGCCAACGAGGAGCTGTTGGCGAACGCCGCGACTGCCCAGGATACTCTCAGAGATAGCATAGTGCACTGGACAGAAGGTCTTGTGGACACTGCCGCCGCCATCCACAATGAGCTGATGGAGCCGGGGATGGTGGATCTTGGGTACTCCACCGACTAGAACCTCCAACCCAGCGTCAAGCTCAGCCTGTTCTTCAAGGGCGTGTTGACGGGTCTCCAGCGGCTCCGGGAGGAGATCCCAAAGCAGTTGGCTGACGAGTCGCGCCAAGTCTGCGCCGGGGCTCTCCAGAAGGTGTGGATGAAGGTGGCCTTCCACAATCCAGGCGTCAGCTTCGCCAACGTCCTCAAGTCCCTGCCTCCATCTGGTGATGTCGAAGCACTCAAGGCCCTTGTCTCACCCATCGTGGATAGGGTGAGCGGAGTCAAGAGGCTCGATGGCGACCGCGTGGACTAGGCCGCCAAGTTTATCTTTTCCTTGTCGCTGCAGATCATGTTTAGTAGAACGATTTATTAGATCTGCGACAAGTTATTTTGTAATATACTCTACCTTAGGCAACAATTGCAATGTTATTCCCTTTACTTGATTTCTTCCCTTGTATGTTTGTGCCCTACGCTTTCAGGGAACTTGTCGGTGCGAGCACCTTTGCCGCGAGCGCTGAGTGCGGAACGTCAGCAGCCTGCTGGCGATGCTGCCTCCGACAAGCAACCTTGTCGCAACTAGTTGCAGCACGCTTAAGTTGTTGAGCGGACTCGAAACAAAGTAAGGGAGCAAGCTAGTCGCGAGTTGGTTCCTCCGCGCACAGGTTTTCCATACAAAGTACTATCGTTCGAGGAAGATAACTTAAAAATTTAAAAACTGATTGCTTAAACTTAGCAACTTAACTTTTCTGTCATTTGCTTCCCGGCGAGGCGATACTTCCTCGAGCGACACTTGGTGGCCCACACCATTATCTTCTCCTTCCCCGCCCCGGTTAACTTGTGGGTGGATGAACCTTGCCCTCTTTTGGGAAGAAAGAAGAGAAAATAAAGTTATGGAGCCTAGTGGCTCATTATCGCTTACCGGGTGTGGATGCTGCACAAAATGTCAGATAATACATGCATAATAATGATGAAAGCATGAAATTGACAAATTGTGTGCAACACATGAGCTTTACTGATGCACGGGGTCTGCGCCCGGCTTTGTACAAAGGATTACATGCGACAGCGGCAAGACTTGTACAAAAGGGTGGTTGCCGGAACGGGTTCTGGCAACCGCGCCCTATGGGTAAAACTTACGAAGATGCTCTATATTCCAGGAGTTGCTCACCGGAACGCCATCTTCGGTCTCAAGGCGGACAGCGCCAGGCCTAGTGACTCGTTTCACCCGATAGGGGCCTTCCCACTTTGGCGTCAACTTGTTGGAATTCTTGGCGGACTGAACGCGCCGAAGAACAAGGTCGCCTTCCTCGAAGCTTCTGGCATTAACTTTGCGGCTATGGTAGCGACACAAATCTTGCTGGTAACGAGCAGCTCGTACAGCAGCCTGAAGA
>CAJFDF010000017.1:14552-25032 GCA_904067115.1 Aegilops sharonensis
AACGGGTCCCTGCTGCACGTCTGCGCCTGTGTCTCCGTTGTGCTGTATCCTGGACGTGTGTAGCATGTGATTCATCTGTAAAAGAGAAGAACTTAGTTTGGAAAAAATATCGTGCAAAAGATGTATTTAGAACAGAGTATGATTTGGAAAGATTGAGCTTTATTGGCTCTCATTGTTTATACGTGCAGTCCCTTGTAAAGAGGTATGCGGCTGGGAAGCCCCTTGTTTATTTATGTCGGACTCGCCTAACCGTGTCCGAGGTCTAAATGACCTACTTGTAGGGGCTTTGATCAGCAAGGTTGGATTAATGTGCGGCTGTCAAGGCAGTCTCACGTTTTCCGTGGTCGAGGAACACTCGGAGTTTCCCTTTAATGGGATTATGCCGCGTGGACCGGGAGTTTTGAGTGTGAGAGACGCGTAATGCGGTATTGCGTTAGAGCGGGCGAAAGCTTCGCGTCCCAGTAGTGCTTGATGGCCATTTTTGAATGGGGCGATATGGAAGATTAGCTTTTCGCGACGGAAGTTGTCGGGTGAACCGAACACAAATTTTAGTAGTACAGAGCCTGTACACGTGGCATAAGGGCTTGGCGTCACTCCTTTGAAGGAAGTATTGCTATGGCGAATTTTGGTAGGGTCTATCCCCATTCTGCGGATGGTGTCCTGGTATAGCAGGTTTATATCGCTTCCGCACAATTTATCACGTGAAGTGAGTTCACTGTTTTGACCTCTAGTGGGAAAGTCTTCTGTGCTCCGGTCTGCTGCTTGTGGGATTCGTCATCGTCTTAGCTTGGTGTGTCGAGCCCCTTGTGTTCGGCGTTAAGTCGGCCGGACTGCTTGAAGACCCAACAATCTCTGTGGGTATGGTTTGCAGGCTTCCCGGGGGTACTATGGATTTGACATATCCTATCCAAGATTTTGTTTAGGTTGGATTGCTCGTCACTGTTGTCCTTAAGGGGCATTGTTTTGTTATTTGGCCGAGAGCTTTTGAATCCGGCATTGACCGCCGTGCTATTTGGGCCACTTTCCTTATTCCTGCGCTGATCTCTTCTGCGTCTTGATTTCCCATTTCCATCCCTGACCTCGGATGTACTCGGGTCGCTGGAGCTGCATCTTGCTAGCCAGCTATCTTCCCCCGCGCAAAAGCGGGTCATGAGGCTTGTTAGTGCGGCCATTGTTCTTGGTTTTTCCTGGCCGAGATGTCTGGCGAGCCATTCGTCTCGGACTGTTGGTTCTTTTTGGTGAGGAACCTGTTCCAGAATTTGCGTGTTGACTCCCCGGGCTGTTGAGTTATGTGACTTAAATTGTCTGCGTCCGGAGGGCGAACATAAGTTCCCTGAAAATTTGCTCGAAACGCATCCTCAAGCTCTTCCCAACTTCCAATGGTATTTTGTGGAAGGCTTTTGAGCCAATGCCGAGCTGGCCCTTTGAGCTTGAGGGGTAGGTATTTTATGGCGTGGAGATCGTCTCCTCTAGCCATATGTATGTGTAGGATATAATCCTCAATCCAGACTCCGGGGTCTGTTGTTCCGTCATATGCCTCTATGTTTACGGGCTTGAATCCTCCTGGAAATTCATGATCCAGTACCTCGTCGGTGAAGCATAGTGGGTGTGCGGCGCCCCTGTATTTAGTTGTGCCGTTATCTTCGAACAGTCGGTGGGTTGTGTTGCTTCCTGGAGCCTTCTTTTTTGGCCCGTAGATGGACCTGACTGGGCCATCCTTTTTGCTAGGATCCTTATTTGGAGAGTGTGCCGGATTATGTGCGGCGCCGGTTGCCGCTCTTAGCCTGTTATCTGGTCGTCTATCCGGCCAGGTGGCCTCTTTCTTTTTTGACTGTGGGGGCTCTACGGCCTCCTCGTCAAATTCAGGCAACAGTTTGCGCTTCGGGTAGCTATTTGCGTGGTGACTGTCGCCGTATTTATCTGCGGTCTTGAGTACTTTGCTCCATCTCATTCTGAGTACGTCTTCCACCATTTTGAGCTTCCGCTTTTTCTTCTTCAAACTCCTTGCAGTGGCTACGAGCCTTCTATGAAGGTTCTTATGCTCCGGGGATGTGTCCGGCGTGAGATCGTCTGGACTATTGTTTACGCCGGGAATGGGTTGCTCGTCCACTGGTTCGCCCTGCTCTACGGCTGGGTCCGTATGGGTGCCGTTGTTATTGAGGCGGGACTTCGGGCGGCGCTTGCGTCGCTGTTCTTGTTGTTTTTCGGGGGAATTATCCTTCGCCGCGTCCCGTTGTTCCTCGTTATCACTTCCTTTTGGTGTATCCCCCATGTATACGTCGTGAGTTGAGGTGGCTTTCCCGTGCCCAGTAGGCGCTGATTCTTGGTCGTCTCCGGCATCGTCGTCCATACCGTCGATGTCTTCGGAGTCGAAGTCTAGCATGCCGGTTAAATCGTCGACAGTGGCTACTAAGTGGGTGGTGGGTGGGCTTTGAATTTCGTCGTCCACATCCCAACCGTCCTGACCGTAGTGCGGCCGGGGCTCTCCTGATAACGAGAGATGCTTTAGCAAACTCAGGACGTCGCCAAAAGATGAGTGTTGAAAGATGTCCGCGGCGGTGAACTCCATGATCGTCGCCCAATCGGATTCGATTGTAGGGGGCGCGGGAGGTTCGGAGTCCGGCAAGGAGTCCGGCACCTTGGAGTCACGAGCTTCAAAAGGGACAAAGTCAGTATTCGGCTCTATCGCCGTAGAGGTTGCAGCCCCCGAGGCGGTGTCTAACCACCCGTCCTCGATCTGTACAACCGGCTCCGAATCGAGGGTCAGAGCGGATCCGTGTGCGGCCTCCAGGGCACTGTCCGGCAGCAGAGCTAAATCATGCCCATCGTGACAGTGCGGTGCACTCGGCTGTCGCTCGAATCCGTTGAAGATCAAGTCTCCGCGGACGTCAGTCGTGAAGTTAAGACTTCCAAATCTGACCTGACGGCTAGGGGCGTAGCTTTCGATCTGCTCCAGATGGCCAACCGAAATGGCCCGCAGTGCAAAGCCGCCGAATATGAAGATCTGTCCGGGGAGAAAAGTCTCGCAATGGACTGCGTCGTTGTCAATGATCGAAGGAGCCATCGAGGCTATCGGTGACGACACAGAGGAACTCTCAATGAAAGTACCAATGTCGGTGTCAGAACCGACGGATCTTGGGTAGGGGGTCCCGAACTGTGCGTCTAGGGGATGGTAGCAGGAGACAAGGGACACGATGTTTTACCCAGGTTCGGGCCCTCTTGATGGAGGTAAAACCCTACGTCCTGCTTGATTGATACTGATGATGTGGGTATTACAAGAGTAGATCTACCACGAGATCGAGGAGGCTAAACCCTAGAAGCTAGCCTATGTTATGATTGTTGTTATTGTTGTTGTCCTACGGACTAAAACCATCCGGTTTATATAGACACCGGAGAGGGCTAGGGTTACATAGAGTCGTTTACAATGGTAGGAGATCTACATATCCGTATCGCCAAGTTTTCCCTCCACGCCAAGGAAAGTCCCATCCGGAAAAGGGACGAAGTCTTCAATCTTATATCTTCATAGTCTTGGAGTCCGGCCGATGATGATAGTTCGGCTATCCGGACACCCCCTAGTCCACGACTCCCTCAACGGGAATCACCGGAAAATAATCAGCTGAGTCTTATCGTATAACCCGACATGCACCAACAAGAATGTCTGCGAGCATGACTGTGACATTGTCGTTAACGAAGCGGGATGGTAATACACACGCTGGATATGAAGGCGGCATGGTTGACATCTTGTTGCAGGTTGATGCGAAGCACGATGTCCACTGCGGCGGACACATAAACCAGCCGGCCAGAAACCTTCGACTACCACTCCGGCACCGTCACCGACAGCAAGTGGAGCAGGTTGTGTCTGCCCGCCAGCGCGAGGGCCGAGGATGTCGTGCCGCTTCTGAATAAGCTGCAATGAACACAGGGGCGCGGGCACCAGGTGTAGCGACCAGATCTCAAACAGTCCGATCTCTATGCATCAGTGTCATCCTTGGATCGGTAATGCTGACACACACAATACTTGAAGGATTTATTACAGAGTAGCAATCACACACTTATTACATCGAACGTCTCAAAAGAGAACTTATTACAGTAAATATGGCTTAAGGCCATCTAATAACGATAACAGCGGAAGACTTGGAAGATAAAGTGAGTCCATCAACTCCAATGGCATCACTGAGTATAAGAACACGACCTATGGCACCTTACTCGTCGTCTGAAAAGTCTGCAACATGAACGTTGCAGCCCGAAAACGGGTCAGCACATGGAATATGCTGACAATGTAACACATAGAGAGTAATGAACAGAAATAATGCTATCACTACATGCATATATGGCTGGTGGAAAGCTCTATGGTTACAGTTTTGCATAAAACCAATTTTTTTCCTACAACAAAAGAATAAATTTTATTTAACTATCATGGTGGTTGTTAAACATTGAGAAGGTTCACCCTACTCAATCCCAATTAAGCATCATCATTAAACCCAAACAGAATTAATTAAGTAACATGATGAGATTCACATGATAATCCAAGTACTAGATACTCAAAACGTCCATAACCCGGGACACGGCTAACCATGATTAGTTTGTACACTCTGCAGAGGTTTGCACACTTTTCCCCGCAAGACTCGATCTCCTCCTGTGGATTTCTCGCACTACATGGTGTTTGAGAAACGGATGCCCGAGACACAGTTTTTCAGAAGTGTTAGCACCTTACGATGGGTAGACAGTTACACCCACTTTCCTCTACATCTGCTAGTCTACCACTGTAAGAGTTCACACGACCTAATCAACTATGCTAGAGCCCATAGTAGCTTGCGGCTGCACACGGAAGTTTCTAGCATGAATAATCTCATGATCCCTTTGAGCCTGGGTGGCGGTCCATAGAAGAATCACACGGTACCCCGGGATTTCCAAAAATACAGGCAACACTGAGTTCCCCAGGTGCCTCAATCCACCCAGATGTGTATTAAAGTTGCCACCTTAAGTAAACCATTAATTAACAATCTCACATTTGTCATGGATACCCTCACCCAATCCATGTCTACTAGCATAGCATAGCGATATAAGCAAACGTAGGAGTAACTCCCAAAGATTTGATAATAAACAGGACAATAGGTACTACCTCATCTACTTCCCAAAACCCACATGTTAATCAGATCGTAACCATGCAATTGTTTGAGGATTTATCTAATGCAATAAAACTGGGTAGTAAATGAGTATGATCAAAGTGTTACTTGCCTTGCTAATCATCCGTGAAACCTAGAGACTCGTAGTAGCACGCTGCGCACTCCGGGTACTCTATCGCAAATAGACAAGTATACAATAAGCACTCATCTAATGCATGGTTAAAACTCAAATAAGAGATCTAACCAGAAAGTTCAACTTAAGAAATCCAGTTTGCAAAAAGAATCAAGTCAAACGAAGCAACGAAACTCAAACGACGAAAGAAACAAACTTCATTTACTAATCTGGACCTAAGTCAAATTTTACAGTAGCAAAGTCTTGTTTGAGTTGGTTAAATGGAAAGAGGGTTTTGAGACAAAACTCTAGGCGCTTGAATCGCCTGATTCCAATAAACGAGCGAAAAGTTAAACTAGAACAAAAATCAGATCAAAAATCGCGACCGAAAATAATCGCGAAAAACCCGAGAAAAGAAAAACGGACGAACAGGCTAACGAACGAACGTTCACTGTCTACAGCTAAACAGTGAAAACCCTTCGTTAAAACGAATGTACAAATGAGCGTTCGTTAAATAACTAAACCGAGAAAAAACCGACGAACCGATCTAAAAAAGGGATCTAGGGTTAAAAAAAACAGAACGGTTTTTATAAAAAAACTGGCGGCTGCTACCTCGGGTCCGGCGCGAATTCCGGAGAGGTCGGCGAGGTGGTGGCGGGCTCCGGAGGGGTCGGCGGCGGTGCAGGACGGCGGCGTCGGCGGCGGCGGGCGGTGGGGTCCGCGGCGGGGCGACGACAGCGCGGGGCGGCGACGGCAACCGGCGGGGGCGGCTAGCATTAGGGTTTGGGGCGCGGGTGGGCTTCGTCAGTGGTGTGGGCTTCGGGACAGGGAGTCCCGCTCGGGTACGGCCCGGAGTCGGTTTGACTTTTTCTTAAAATAACTCCGACGTGCAGAAAAAGAAAGAAAAGAAATAATAAACGGACTCCAAAAATCCCGAAATAAATTTTCCCCGTCCTCTAAAAATAAGCCGGACAAGATGAACATTTATTTGACCCTAAAATGCAACTTTGAGAAATGCATATTTTCCTAATTCAAATAAAATAGCGGTAAAACTCCGAAATAAAATCTTATTTGATTTATTATTAAATCTCCAATATTTCTTTATTTTGGGAAAGTCATTTTATTCCCTCTCTCTTATTTTTATTAAAGAAATATACGAAGATAAAATAATAAAAATCAAATGATCCTCTTTTCAAAATTTGAGAAAACTCAAATATGAAAATAACGAAATCCCCAACTCTCTCCGTGGGTCCTTGAGTTGCGTAGAATTTCTAGGATCAAGCCAAAATGCAATAAAATATGATATGCAATTATGATCTAATGTATAACATTCCAAATTGAAAATTTGGGATGTTGCAAACCTACCCCCCTTAAGATGAATCTCGCCCTCGAGATTCGGGTTGGCTAGAAAATAGGTGAGGGTGGTCCTTCAGTAGGTCTTCCTCTCGCTCCCAAGTGGCTTCATCCTCGGGATGGTGGCTCCACTGAACTTTGCAAAACTTGATAAGCTTGCTGGGTGCGACTCAGCTGTCAAACTCGAGAATCTTCACTGGTTTCTCCTTGTAGGTCAAATCACTATCCAACTGAATTGCTTCCAGTGGTACTGTATCTCTCAGAGGTATGTCGGCCCTCTCTGCGTGGCACTTCTTCAAGTGGGAAACGTGTAACACATCATGAACTCCTGACAATCCTTCAGGCAACTCTAGCTTGTAAGCAACTTCTCCCATACGCTCCAAAACTTTGTATGGTCCCACAAAACGTGGTGCGAACTTTCCCTTAACTCCAAAACGCTTAACTCCTCGAAGTGGGGACACTCGAAGATAAACTCTGTCTCCAACTTCGTAAACTGCCTCCTTGTGTTTAGAATCCGCATAGCCCTTCTGCCTGGACTGGGCTACCTTGAGCCTATCACGAATTAAATTAACCTTCTCTTCAGACTCTTTAATCAAATCTGGTCCAAACAACTGGCGGTCTCCAACTTCATCCCATAACAACGGTGTCCTGCACCTCCTTCCGTACAAAGCTTCGAAAGGGGCCATCTTCAAACTGGATTGATAACTGTTGTTGTATGAGAACTCTACATATGGCAAATTATCGTCCCAACTAGATCCATAATCTAGCGCACAAGCTCTCAGCATGTCTTCCAGAATCTGATTGACTCTCTCGGTCTGTCCATCTGTCTGTGGATGAAAGGTTGTACTGAACTCTAGCCTGGTACCCAAAGTTTCGTGCAACTGATTCCAGAACTTTGAGGTAAACTGGGTTCCCCTATCTGATACAATGGTCCTCGGAACTCCATGCAGACATACGATCCTGGTCATGTATATCTTTGCCAACTTAGCACTTGTATAAGTGGTCTTCACTGGGATGAAATGAGCTACCTTCGTCAAACGATCGACTACAACCCATATCTAGTCATAGCCTGAACGTGTCCTGGGCAATCCCGTGATAAAATCCATGCCTAGCTTATCCCACTTCATTCGGGTATCGGCATTGGATGTACCAATCCTGCTGGCTTCTGATGCTCTGCCTTCACTCTCTGACATACATCACAAACTGCTACATACTCCGCAATATCTTTCTTCATTCCGGTCCACCAGAAAGTGTCCTTCAAATCCAGATACATCTTAGTATTTCCTGGGTGAATCGAATACGGTGAATCATGGGCCTCCTGCAGAATCAACTTCCTGATCTTCGGGTCATTAGGCACATAAACGTGGTCCTCAAACCATAAGGTATCATGTTCATCTTCACAAAATCCCTTAGATTTTCCTTTGCTCATATTCTCCTTTATCTCGGTAATCTCCTTGTCCGTCTTCTGAGCTTCTCTGACCTTGTCCATCAAAGTAGACTAAATCTCCAATGCTGCTACATAGCCTCTCGGAACTATCTCCAAACATAGCTCTCGAAGATCCTCGTCTAACTCCGTTGGTAACTCTCCGGTCAAGAGTGTGTTGACATGGCTCTTGCAACTCAACGCATCGGTTACTACGTTAGCCTTTCTGGGGTGATAATGCAATCTCATATCATAATCCTTAATGACCTCCAACCATCCCCTTTGCCTGAGATTCAACTCCTTCTGCGTGAAGATATACTTCAAACTCTTGTGATTCGTGTACACCTCACAATGGTTTCCGATGAGAAAATATCTCCATTTCTTCAATGCGTGCACTACGACTGCTAACTCCAAATCATGGGTAGCATAATACAACTCATGGGGCTTAAGTTGTCGTGAGGCATACAAAACAACTCTTCTTTCCTGCATAAGCACTGCTCCAAGTCCTCGACGAGAAGCGTCACAATATACTTCATAATCCTTGTGCTGATCTGGCAGAATCAACACCGATGATGTAACCAAACGTTTCTTCAACTCCTGGAAATCGGCCTCACATTCCTCAGTCCAATTGAACTTGGTTTCCTTCTTCCACAATTCCTTCATGGGTTTTGCAATCTTCGAGAAATTCTCAGTGAACCTCCGGTAGTATCCTGCGAGTCCAAGAAAACTCCGGATCTCTCCAACTGTTGCGGGTGCTTCCCAATTTGCCAGAGTGACAACTTTGGTGGGGTCTACTACTATTCCTTCTCCGGATATCACATGTCCGAGAAATCGAACCTCCTTCAACCAAAACTCACACTTGCTGAACTTGGCATATAACTGATGTTCTCTGAGCTTCCCAAGTACCAAACGCAAATGCTCCTTATGCTCCTCTTCATTCTTCGAGTAGACCAAAATATCATCAATGAACACCACGATGAACTTATCCAAAAACTCCATAAACACCTTGTTCATCATGTTCGTGAAATAGGCAGGTGCGTTAGTCAGACCAAATGACATAATGGTATACTAATATAGCCCGTACCTTGTGGTAAAAGCTGTCTTAGGTATATCCTGCTCTTGAATCTTCAACTGGTGGTATCCTGATCGCAGATCGATCTTGGAAAATACATTAGCTCCTTGCAATTGGTCAAACAAATCATTGATCATCGGTAGTGGGTACTTGTTCTTGATTGTCTCTTCATTCAATCCCCGATAATCAACAACCATCCTCAATGATCGATCCTTCTTCTCCACTAGAAGCACTGGCGATTCCCAAGGTGACGAACTTGGGAGAATATAGCCTTTATCCAGTAACTCCTTAATCTACTTCTTATTTTCCTCCAGATCTTTTGCGGGCATCCTGTACGATTTCTTAGATATCGGCCCTGTGCCTGGCAAAAGCTCAATCAAAAACTCAATGTCTCTATTCGGTGGCATGCCTGGCAACTCTTCTGGAAATACGTGAGGGAAATCCTTCACCACTGGTACTTCCCCCTGTATATCTCCTGATAAGGAATTCACTTGAGTCCTCTTCGGCTCATGCCGGGATACATACTTGATCCTTCTTCCTTCTGGGGTGGTAAGCAAAATCGACTTACTAGCGCAATCGATGTTTCCTCCATACATCGATAGCCAATCCATACCCAGAATCACATCCAAACCTTGCGACTCCAGAATTATTAGATCCAAGGGGAAAACATGCCTACCTATGGTCAACGGCAACTGAAAAGATCCTTGACTGGTCATATACTCCGCTCCTGATGAGCTTACTAACATAGGTGTTGTAAAAACTTTGGTGGGCAGTTTATTCTTATCCACAAACCCCCTTGATATGTATGAATGCGATGCACCAGTATAAAAAAATGATTGCAGTAAATGACTTAACCAAAAACTTACCTATTACTGCATCTGGTTGGGCTTCAACCTCCTCCACGTTAACGTGGTTCACCTGTCCCCTGTTGAAAGGGTTCGGCTTATTCCCAGAGCTTCCATTGCCATTTCCATTCTTAGCTTCAGGACATTAATTGGCATAATGTCCAGTCTTCTGGCACTTGTAACAAGTGACGTGGCTCAGGTCCTTCTTGGTTGGGGTTGATGGGTTGGTACGGTTCTGGCCGTTGCTTCCTCCATTACCATTCCCATTCCTGGGGCCATTATGGTTGTGCGAACTCCCTCCATTATTATTGTGGCCTCCATGGGTATGCTGAAAAGGTCCTCCTGAGTTTGGGGTAAAAGGAGGCTTCTGCTGAGCTCCAGAATTGTACTTCCCTTGTCCATACTTCCTCTTGCGGCTGCCAATCTGCTGCTGCTTCCCTTCAATCATGAGAGCTCTATCTACCAACTCCTGGTAGTTGTTGAAGGTTGCCACCATCAACTGCATGCTCAGCTGATCATTCAGTCCTTCCAGAAACTTCTCCTGCTTAG
>CAJFDF010000017.1:25200-35950 GCA_904067115.1 Aegilops sharonensis
GAAAGGGTTGGGCTTCTTTCCAGAGCTTCCATTGCCATTTCCATTCTTAGCTTCAGGACATTAATTGGCATAATGTCCAGTCTTCTGGCACTTGTAACAAGTGACGTGGCTCAGGTCCTTCTTGGTTGGGGTTGATGGGTTGGTACGGTTCTGGCCGTTGCTTCCTCCATTACCATTCCCATTCCTGGGGCCATTATGGTTGTGCGAACTCCCTCCATTATTATTGTGGCCTCCATGGGTATGCTGAAAAGGTCCTCCTGAGTTTGGGGTAAAAGGAGGCTTCTGCTGAGCTCCAGAATTGTACTTCCCTTGTCCATACTTCCTCTTGCGGCTGCCAATCTGCTGCTGCTTCCCTTCAATCATGAGAGCTCTATCTACCAACTCCTGGTAGTTGTTGAAGGTTGCCACCATCAACTGCATGCTCAGCTGATCATTCAGTCCTTCCAGAAACTTCTCCTGCTTAGATGCATCCGTAGCAACGTCATCTGGGGCATAACGTGCTAGCTTACTAAAATCGTCCACATACTGGCCAATAGTACGCCCTCCTTGGCGCAAGTTACGAAACTGACACTTCTTCATGGCCATAGCTCCTGCTGAAACATGGGAAGTACGAAAAGTTTGCTGAAACTGATCCCATGTGATAGTGTCGATGGGGTAAGTGGCTGCGAAATTCTCCCACCATGATGCTGCGGGTCCATCAAGGTGATGTACGGCAAAACGCACTCTCTCCCCATCTGTGCATCCTGCAGTGGTCAACCCCCTTCCAATCGTGCAAGGCCAATCATCTACAACTATCGGCTCGGTGCTACTAGAGAACACCGACGGATTAAGCCTCAAGAAACGGGCTAAGTGATCAACATGTGGTGGTGGTGGGTTGTTATTGTTGTTTTTGTTGTTGTTTCCCTGATTCTGGTTTTGAACTAGTATCTGCATCAATTCATTCTGCTACTGGATCAACTGAGTGAGCTCCGGTGGGAAAGCAAATCCATTGTCGCATCTCGGAGGCATCTGAGGTTTTAGAAAGGATGAGAATTAGAATAGAATGAGGTCTAGAGAGAAAAACACTACCCATATGCACATGAGATGAACTCAAACAATATCACTTCAATCAATTCAAACAAGGGCATACAACGGTCTAACTATCGCTACAATAGTGCTTAGACTATACTATATACATGGGGGAATACTACTACTGTTATGGTGGTCGACTAGAAAAATTGATCGGTCGAAGACTCCATGATATCTGCTCCAGCTTCATCAACATAGTCATCATCACTATCGTCTGGGTCTGAGTCGGTGTCGTCGATGATGATGTAGTTCTCTGGGCAAGTGCAATCCTCGTCTTCTCCTCCCGGCGTCGGGAATCCCATGAATACTTTTCACTTCTTCTTCAGGTCATCATTCTTCTCCACGACTGTCGTCATTTCCTCCTCATATCCATCGCATGTAGTCTTGAGTTCTTCTTCTAGCTCTATGATCTTGGTCATTGCCTTCTTCAGATCTATCATGCCTGCGCACATCTAGTTCTCCTGGCGTCGAATTTGCTGGTTTAACTCCTGGATGAATGCTGCAATCGACCTATCCTTCCTGGTGCTGATCATTTCCCATTGCTCATCTTGGCGCCCACAAATATGGTAGATAGTATCCTTGAGATCCTTGTGGTAAACTTCTCCAATGTGTCCCATGATGATGTGGGCTGCCATGCTCTTTCCTAGACTCCAGGTTGGTGCATCAAAGGAAAACTCTATGGGCTCAGTGACTGGCATGAACGTCCTTCCTGGAGCTTGAACATGAATCATCCAACACTCCTCTTATGGTAGAGTGGCGATGTAGGTTCCAGTGAAGCTTGGTACTCCGATATTCAGGTATCTACTGACTTCCTTCAAGTGGTGTCCAAAAGGTGTATCTTCATCCGGTTGCGTGAATTTGTTCCTTGCATCCGCCATCCTAAAGAGTAGAAAAGGGAGAGGAGTCAGAAATGAGAAGAGAGTAGTGATCTCGGGCTTTAGCTTAGTGGTCATGTCCTACAGTCAGCGTGTGCTCTGATACCATCTTGTAGCGACCAGACCTCAAACAGTCTGATCTCTGTGCATCAGTGTCATCCCTGGATCGGTAATGCAGACACACATAGTACTTGAAGGATTTATAACAAATTAGCAATCACACACTTATTACATCGAACGTCTCAAAAGAGAACTTATTACAGTAAATATGGCTTAAGGCCATCTAATAACGATAACAGCGGAAGGCTTGGAAGATAAAGTGAGTCCATCGACTCCAACGACATCACTGAGTATAAGACCACGACCTATGGCACCTTACTCGTCGTCTGAATAGTCTGCAACATGAACGTTGCAACCCGAAAATGGGTCAGCACATGGAATATGCTGGCAATGTAACACATAGAGAGTAATGAACAGAAATAATGCTATCACTACATGCATATATGGCTGGTGGAAAGCTCTATGGTTACAGTTTTGCATAAAACCAATTTTTTCCTACAACAAAAGAATAAATTTTATTTAACTATCATGGTGGTTGTTAAACATTGAGAAGGTTCACCCAACTCAATCCCAATTAAGCATCATCATTAAACCCAAAAAGAATTAATTAAGTAACATGATGAGATTCACATGATAATCCAAGTACTAGATACTCAAAACGTCCATAACTGGGGACACGGCTAACCATGATTAGTTTGTACACTATGCAGAGGTTTGCACACTTTTCCCCGCAAGACTCGATCTCCTCCGTTGGATTTCTCGCATTACATGGTGTTTGATAAAAGGATGAGCGAGACACAGTTTTTCAGAAGTGTTAGCACCTTACGATGGGTAGAAAGTTACACCTACTTTCCCCTACATCTGCTAGTCTACCACTATAAGAGTTCACATGAGTTAATCAACTATGCTAGAGCCCATAGTAGCTTGCGGCTGCACACGGAAGTTTCTAGCATGAATAATCTCATGATCCCTTTGAGCCTGGGTGGCGGTCCATAGGAGAATCACACGGTACCCCGGGATTTCCAAAAATACAGGCAACACTGGGTTCCCCAGGTGCCTCAATCCACCCAGATGTGTATGAAAGTTGCCACCTTAAGTAAACCATTAATTAACAATCTCACATCTCTCATGGATACACTCACCCATTCCACGTCTACTAGCATAGCATAACAATATAAGTAAACGTAGAAGTAACTCCCAAAGGTTTGACAATAAACAGGACAATAGGTACTACCTCATCTACTTCCCAAAACCTACATGTTAATCAGATCCTAACCATGCAATTGTTTGAGGATTGATCTAATGCAATAAAACTTGGTAGTAAAGAAGTATGATCAAAGTGTTACTTGCCTTGCTGATGATCCGTGAAACCTAGAGACTCGTAGTAGCACGCTGCGCACTCCGGGTACTCTATCGCAAACAAACAAGCATACAATAAGCACTCATCTAATGCACGGGTAAAACTCAAGTAAGAGATCTAACCATGAAGTTCAACTTAAGAACTCCGGTTTGCAAAAAGAATCAAATCAAACGAAGCAACGAACCACAAACGGCGAAAGAAAGAAATTTCGTTTACTAATCTAACTCTAAGTCAAATTTTACAGTAACAAAATCTTGTTTGAGTTGGTTAAACGGAAAGAGGGTTTTGAGACATAACTCTAGGCGCTTGAGTCGCCTGATTCCGACAAATGAGCGAAAAGTTAAACTAGAACGAAAATCAGATTAGAAATCACGATCGAAAATAATCGGGAAAAACCGAGAAAAGAAAAACGGACGAACAGGCTAACGAACGAACGTTTGCTGTCTGCGGCTAAACGGTGAAAACCGTTCGTTAAAACAAACGTAAGAACGAGCGTTCGTTAAATAACCAAACCGAGAAAAAACCGACGAACCGATCAAAAAAACTGGATCTAGGGTTTTTAAAAAACCGAACGGTTTTTATAAAAAAAACGGTGGCGACTACCTCGGGTCCGGCGCGGATTCCGGCAAAGGCAGCGAGGCGGCAGCGGGCTCCGGCGGGGTCGGCGGCGGTGCGGGACGGCGGCGTCGGCGGCGGCGGGCGGCGGGATCGACGGCGGGGCGATGGCAGCGCGGGGCGGCGGCGGCGGTGGCGGGCGGCGGCTAGGGTTAGGGTTTGGGGAGCGGGTGGGCTTCTGCGGCGGTGTGGGCTTCGGGGCAGTGGCCCCCGGCTTATAAAGCCCCCTCGGGCGGAGTCCCGCTCGGGTACGGCCCGGAGTCGGTTTTCCTATTTTTTTTATATAATTTCGACGTGCAGAAAAAGAAAGAAAAGAAATACTAAACAACTCCCAAAATCCCGAAATAAATTTTCCCCGTCCTCTAAAAGTAAGGTGAACAAGATGAACATTTATTTGGTCGTAAAATGCAAGTTTGAAAAATGCGTATTTTTCCTAATTCAAATAAAATAGCGATAAAACTCCGAAATAAAATCTTATTTGATTTTATTATTAAATCTCCAATATTTCATTATTTTGGGAAAATCATTTTAATCCCTCTCTCTTATTTTTTATAAAAGAGATATACGAAGATAAAATAATAAAAATCAAATGATCCTCTTTTCAAAATTTGAGAAAACTCAAATATGAAAATAACGAAATCCCCAACTCTCTCCGTGGGTCCTTGAGTTGCGTAGAATTTCCAGGATCAAGCCAGAATGCAATAAAATATGATATGCAATTATGATCTAATGTATAACATTCCAAATTGAAAATTTGGGATGTTACACCGGGCTGACTTGGAAGACCAGTTACAGAGGAACTGAGCCAAGAGGGAAAGGAAGACGGTGGCCTGCACTTCTTCCTCGGCACCGACTATGCCATCACAACCATGGATAGCAACCCGTGTGGGGAGATCTATGTCCTAGGCCTCCCGCAGAAGCTTGCACGTGACCTGCCGTCATTCCTCACCATCGCCTCCGATGATCACCCCTCAACTTTGTGCTCGCCACGCGAACTGCTTGATGTGCAGGCAGGGTCACAGCTGCATGGAGGCTTCCTGATGCATAGGCATCAGGGTCGAATTAGTTTTCCAGTAGCGATTAATTTCTGTAATCTGCCTATGCACCAGGGTATGCTGATTGTTGTGCATTAGGGCCCAGAATTTTTGCGGCAGCGAGCGTACTACTCGATTGGACAAGTCGGCTGCCAACTCGATTGGATTGCCTTTAAAAAAATATAATTGATGTGGGAAGCTAGGGCCTAATTAATCGCATATTATTGGTTATGAGCAATCCCATAGGCAGAATCGGCTGCCCAGCTACCCGGTTAGGGGAAAAACCAGGATTTACACAAGACCAGATTTCGCCATCAATGGATGAACGACGGTACCCCCCACCCGTGCGTGATGCGGCGAATGATGCACCCGAGGACATGGCCTCTATGGTCGACCATCTGCAGACCTGATCATCAATCATCTTTAGTCTAAACTAAGGTACCATATGTATCATGAATTAAAATTCCCTAGTTTTCACTTATGTGATTAGTGAAAAAATATATTCTAGGATATCAAGTGCTTTTCATTTTTTTAGCATTCTCTCATTTGTAATTTGTATTTGGGCATGATTGCATTTACTTGAATAAAATAGTTGTTTGCATTTATCAAATGACTATGGATAAATTTCTTGTCAGAAGTATTGAATTTCATAGATTGAATTTAAATCAATTGGTCAAATGGTCATTTATATCAATTTTCCTTTCCTAGATTGAATTTCATATTTTCAATTCATGTCTTCTAATGCGTCTTCTCATGGTGCTAGGAGAAATTGATTGTATATATTCAGAGTTTGGGACTAAAGGGGAGGTTCAGTCCTCATTGGTTTGACGAGCTTGGGACTAATGTCACCAGTGATCAATTGGTTGCATTTCATGACTTTGAGAAAGTGGATGTGCTAGCAGGTGATGCTGCAAATACTCAGCTACTTGAATAATTTTATTTGTCCATTCTACTATGTTCCACTTGAAAATTTTCAATTCGGTTTATACTTCGTATATATTATTGGACCTCGGTGCTAGATAATGTATTTTGAGATTTGAAAATATAGAATATTTTTCCAAGTAATTGTCTTTTGTTTCACCATCATAATGATATTTTATTGTTAATTTTTTCCTTATAGGCATTACTTTCAAATGTGTTCGATAGTCTATGCTAGAGGTTATGAAACATACTTTTATTTAGTACATTGCTGCTTGAAAAATATATGCCACGTTATACTGGTGCATCAAGGTGACTTTAGCTCTAGCGCACCCATGTGTGCAGGAACATAAGGACATGCCACCACATGATCGCCAACAAGTTCAACGCCATGAAGCATGACATTGCGGCAACACTTTGGCAACACGGCCGCCACATCGTTACCACTAGCCTTCGCTCTCTCCGCACTGACAAGATGAGGTTTCAATCTATGGAAGCTTTAATATATTGTATTAATGGCTATCCATCTGTCGGTGTACTAGAGTAGGGGTACCCTAGTATCCCGAACTCGTGCACGAACAGTTGCAGCGCCCCACGGCAGGGCTGGCCTGATGACCGCTAAGATCCTCAGCGGCTCCTTTGGAGCCATTCAAGAACAAAGTAATCGAGGCCCCGGCAAGAGGAGCTTGCCGGGAAGGCCACTCCGGGCGCAAAGGAAACAAGGCCCCGGTAAGGGGAGCTTGCCGAGAAGGCTTGGTGAGCGATAAGCTCCCGAGCGCGACAAGAACCTTGCCGCGGCAAAGTACTCGCCGCGGCAAGTGACCTCTCTTCATCTCCGCTCCAGCTCACCCGCCAACGTGTCACCACGGGGCTCTCCCAAGCACGCGTGTCGACGGGCTGTGCAGCCAGCGGGGAGCAGCGATAAGCGGCGCTGACAGGCTACCATCGTGGCGAACGGAGGCGCACTTGACGGTCCCTGTTACACTGTTCGGGCGACTGAGACGGGCATTGATGACTTTTGTCCCTTGCCGTCAGAGTTAGGTATAGATTACTGTACACTGTACAGAGCGGTGTACCAACCTATGTTTTTACCATCTTACCCTTGTCTACTTGACACATGTGGTGACCCCTTATGCCTATAAAAGGAGGCCCAAGTGCAACGTAGAAAGGGTTCGGTTCAGCTCCGGCTTAGTTCATTCTACTCATACGAGACCACATTCAGGCTAGGTTTTGTAGCTCCCATTGCTCCCTAGCAAGAACATAAGATAATCCACAAAGCAGCAGTAGGAGTATTATCTCTCCGGAGAGCTCCGAAGCTGGGTAAATCTGCTCGTGTGCATCGCCTCGATCCGCTCTTTGTGCGATCTCCGCCCCCCTCCGAACCACAAGGGACCCAGGTCCCATAGGTGTTCGTGGGACACGATCAGTTCTCCCCGACATCTTTGGCGCCAGGTAGGGGGCGTCGAGGCTGTGTGAACCCGATCCGGCGGTTACACGAGCAACTTCATCAACATCTTCGTCGACATGGCGCCGAAGAAGAAGTCTTCGGCAGCAGCAGAGCCGTCCGCGTCGAACCCACCGCCACCGGAGCTGTCAGGTGGTGGGGGAAACGCTGACGGAGGAACCGGCGTCGTCGAGAGAGCCCACAATGCCGCCAGGTCCAAGGACAAGGCAGCACAGGCGTCGGCGTCCGAGTCCGCACCGCGTCCTTCGCAGGAGGCGCGGGATCGACAGCGTCATGATGCTCGCGGCACCATACGCTCGTTGGATCAAGGCCAAGCTGGAGGATCCCGAGGCCCTCGAGACCCGCATGCACCTCAGCATGCCGGTACGAGTGGAGTACGGTCGCTTGGGCGGGATGCTGCTCCTCCTAACTTGGTTAGGAGTCCGAGCACCTCCCGTTCCTTGCTATGTACGCCATTGCAACCCACCACACCAGCAGAAGCCTTGGCAAGAGCACAGCTACTTCTAGACTACCCTGCAACGGCCGACAAGGTCGACGAATGGAGGGCCACAATTCAGAGTCTCATCGGCTTCGCCAACGGCGACGTCCCACGGCAACCGAGTGCCTCGCAGCCGCGGCAAGGCGACAAGGCGCGAGCTGATGGCGACGAGACTTGCGGGGGTGCAGCTACCGTGCACTCCCCTTCCCGAAGACCAAGATCGCCGACTCGCCGGATCCACCTCGATAGCGACTCCACAGCGTCGTCGGATCCGCGAGCTCGTCGCGACCAGCGCCAAGTTCTCCGAGAACGGCAAGAAGAAGACGCTCGAACCCGTATCGAGCGCCGAAGAGAAGCGCGCCGTCAATCTGACCAACGTGCCGGGCCCACTGTCGATATGCATGCGCCAGGGGAACCAGGCGACTTACCGTATGCGGTAGGTTGCCCTGCGTTCACTCGTGAGCTGCGGCAAGTCCGGTGGTCCGACAAGAAAAACTTCAAACTAGATGTGCCAGAAAAGTATGATGGCAGGACACACCCATCGGAGTTCCTCAGCATCTACACCATCGCGGTGCAGGCCGCGGGGGGACGAGACGACAAGATCCTCGCCAACTACTTTCCCCTGGTGCTCAAGCCAAACGTCAGGTCTTGGCTCATGCACTTGCCAGATGGCTCTATTTCTTCTTGGGCAGATTTGTGCCACCAGTTTGTTGGCGCCTTCACAGGCGGCCACAAGCCTCACGGCCAGGAGAGTGACCTCCAGCTGCTTGCCCAGAAGGAGGGAGAGTCCCTGCGCAAGTTCATCCAGAGATTCAGTCGAGTGCACTACAACATCCCCGACGTCCACCCTGCCGCGGTGATCAGTGCATTCCATCAGAATGTACGAAACCGCAGGATGAGGGAGGAGATGGCGATGTGCAAAGTGAAAGACGTCAGCGAGCTCTACGCCCTAGCCGACAAGTGTGCACGCGTTGAAGAAGGAAGAAGACTCCCAGGAGAGAATGTGGGAGCAGAGTCTGACAGTGAGGAGATCGCCCCGGCAAGAAAGAGCCGGCGGCGAAACAACAGGAGGAAGAAAAACCAAGAAGTACTAGTTGTCGAGCAGTTCGGCAAGGATGGTGCCGCCAACAAGGCAAAGGCTGGTGGCTCCGGCAAGGAGGTTGCCGTTGACGCCGACCGCCAAGCTGTGGCGGCCGCCGACATGCCTGACAGCTCCAACAAGCAGTACTGTAAGATCCACCGCACCAAGGGCCACGATCTTCAGAGCTGCAAGAAAGTCGAGCAGCTTGTTGAGCTACAGAGAGCTGAATACGGGCGGCGAGACAAGGAGAAAGCCCATGAAGGTGCAGGTACAGCAAGTAAGAAGAGACCCGGTCGGGGAGGACGCCGCGGCAAGGCCAAGCAGCGGCAAGGAGACAGACCTCCCCGCGGCCGAGACAAGGAAGAAGACGAAGATGAAGCTGACGAGCAGGAGTTTCAAAAGGCAACGGAGGTCCTTTGCGTTGACGGTGGTGCTTCTCTGCATACCTCGCACCGCCAACTCAAGCAATGGATGCGTGAGGTCAATGCAGCAGAACCATCCATAGAGTCACGCAAACCTCTGAAGTGGTCCAGCACGCCCATCATCTTTGACATTGAAGATCACCCTGATCGCATCACTTCAGTCGGGTGCTTGCCGATGTTGGTCTCACCAACCATCCGCAACCTCAAAGTCACAAAGATGCTGGTTGACGGTGGGGACGGCCTGAATTTGATCTCCTCTGCAGTGCTCCAAAAGCTTCAAATCCCTGACAGCGAGCTCGAAGAAACTGGTACTTTCCAAGGAATCACGTTGCCGGTAACATTCGGCAGCGAGCTCAACTTCAGAACTGAGAGGGTCACGTTTGACGTTGCCGATTTCCCATTGCCATACAATGGCATACTTGGCCGTCCAGCACTCGCCAAGTTCATGGCCGCCTCTCATCATGCCTACAACTTACTCAAGATGCCCGGCCCGATAAGCGTCATTTCTGTCCATGGCGGCAAGAAGGACGTGCTTATCTGCGCCGACAAGATTTACCGGGATGCAGCTGCCGCAATAGTTAGCAAACCATTTGCCGCTGAAGCTCCCGGGGGGAAAAAGAAGACCACCAAGACCGGCAAGAGCTCTGATGCCCACTCCGGCAAGCGCACCTCCTCGAAGT
The DNA here is from genome assembly GCA_904067115.1 of Aegilops sharonensis. NCBI lineage: Eukaryota > Viridiplantae > Streptophyta > Magnoliopsida > Poales > Poaceae > Aegilops > Aegilops sharonensis. Next base: position 35,257 of record CAJFDF010000017.1, read on the forward strand.
GCTGCGCTACCGTCGAGGACGCACCATCGAGCTCCACCGGCAAGTGCAAGAAGACGATGGCAGCTCCGCCGAAGACCAAGAAGGTGCCCACCAAGGAGGACGGCACTGGTGGTACCTTCACCATCAGTGCCACGCTTGATCCTAAATAAGAAGGCGAGCTCGTTGCTTTCCTGCGGGCGAATGTCGATGTGTTTGCATGGCAACCATCTGACATCCCCGGTGTTCCCAGGAAAGTAATTGAGCACCACCTAGCTGTCTGTCCTCACGCGCGGCCCGTCAAGCAAAAAGTTAGGAAACAGGCAGTGGAGCGCCAAGAGTTCATAGCAGAAGAAATCAAGAAGTTGGAAGCAGCATGGCTTGTCAGGGGAGTCCTCCATCCAACGTGGTTGGCCAATCCGGTAGTTGTACGCAAGGCTAATGGGAAATGGAGACTCTGTATTGACTTCACTGATGTTAATAAAGCTTGTCCCAAAGACCCATTTCCCTTGCCGCGTATCGACCAGATTGTTGACTCCACGGCTGGATGTGATCTGCTTTCATTTCTTGAGGCATATTCAGGATACCATCAGATCTTCATGGCAGAAGAAGATGAAGAGAAAACCGCATTCATTACACCATGTGGCACGTACTGCTTCATACGGATGCCTTTCGGTTTGAAGAATGCCGGTTCAACATTTGCAAGGGTAGTCCATGA
>CAJFDF010000017.1:38622-51504 GCA_904067115.1 Aegilops sharonensis
AGAGCACCTCAAGTACATAGTCCAGATGCACTTTCCCAAGGAACAAGCAACAAACAATACTGCGGAGTATGAAGGTTTGCTTGCCGGTCTCAGGATTGCGGTAGACCTTGGGATCAAGAAGCTCATTGTCAGGGGGGACTCGCAACTTGTCGTCCGCCAAGTAAATAAAGATTATCAGAGCCCGTTGATGGAAGCTTACGTCGATGAAGTGAGAAAGCTAGAAGAGCACTTTGAAGGCCTGCAAATGGAGCACGTTCCAAGAGCTCAGAATGATATAGCTGATGGCCTCTCCAAATGTGCCGCGCTTAAGTTACCTGTGGAACCAGGAATTTTTGTGCTCAAGCTGACTCAGCCAACCGTAACACCATCAACAGGACAGATCAAGAAGAGAAAACTGGTTTCCGGCGACTACTTTCCGGCAGAGCTCCCTCAAGCCGCCGCCAAGAAGGTCCCTAAAATCAACGCAAATATCACTGAGGAGCAGTCTGCTCTGACAAACCATGCAGTTTGTATCGTTGAAGCAAACGCTCCCGACAAGTTTCGCTCCGGCAAGCTTGCCGGGGATCATCAAGCTCCGGCGGACCCACAGGTCCTTGCCGTAGAAGATGATGTTCCCGCAGTGATAGATGAGCCTTTAGTCCTTGTTGTTGAGCCACAGGCTCCAGCATGGGCACAGCAAATCGTCCATTTCCTTCAGACAGGAGAACTTCCTGAAGAGCAAGAAGAAGCGGAAAAAGTAGCACGACAGTCAAGTATGTACCAGTTTGTTGACAACATCCTGTACAGAAGAAGACTCAACTGTGTGAAATTGAAGTGCATTTGCCGGGAAGATGGACAGAAGCTGTTGGCAGAGATACATGGAGGCATATGTGGTCACCACATTGGCGCAAGGGCACTTGCCGGCAAAGCTTTCTGGCAAGGTTTCTTCTGGCCAGAAGCCCTCCAGGATGCAACTGCACAAGTAACAAAGTGTGAAGCGTGCCAGTTCCATTCCAAACAGATACACCAACCAGCTCAAGCTCTCCAGACGATCCCTTTATCCTGGCCCTTCTCGGTCTGGGGGCTCGACATCCTCGGCCCTTTCCCCCGAGCCGTCGGGGGCTTTGAGTACTTGTATGTCGCAATCGACAAGTTCACAAAGTGGCCAGAAGTGGAACTAGTGAGGAAGGTGACAGCACAGTCAGCAGTCAAGTTCTTCAGGTCAATTTTTTGCCGTTTTGGGATTCCTAACAGAATCATTACCGACAACGGCACACAGTTCAAGAGCCGCACCTTCATGCAGTACGCCCAAGATCTTGGCGCCAAGATCTGCTTTGCTTCTGTTGCTCATCCGAGAATCAACGGTCAAGCAGAGAGAGCAAACGCTGAAGTGCTGCGGGGACTCAAGACCAGAACTTTCGACAGGCTGCGCAAGTGCGGAAGGAACTGGATCGAGGAGCTGCCGGTGGTTCTTTGGTCGATCAAGACGACGCCAAATCGAGCCACTGGCCAGACACCTTTCGCTCTAGTCTACGGAGCAGAGGCAGTTCTCCCCACGGAACTCGTGTACGGGTCTCCTCGAGTGCTCGCTTATGATGAGCTTGAGCAAGAGCAGCTGCAACAAGATGACGCGCTGCTCCTCGAGGAAGATCGTCTTCAGGCTGCTGTACGAGCTGCTCGTTACCAGCAAGCTTTGCGTCGCTACCATAGCCGCAAAGTTAATGCCAGAAGCTTCAAGGAAGGCGACCTTGTTCTTCGGCGCGTCCAATCCGCCAAGAATTCCAACAAGTTGACGCCGAAGTGGGAAGGCCCTTATCGGGTGAAACGAGTCACTAGGCCCGGCGCTGTCCGCCTTGAGACCGAAGATGGCCTTCCGGTGAGCAATTCCTGGAATATAGAGCATCTTCACAAGTTTTACCCATGAGGCGCGGTTGCCGGAACCCGTTCCGGCAACCACCCTTTTGTACAAGTCTTGCCGCTGTTGCATGTAATCCTTTGTACAAAGCCGGGCGCAGACCCTGTGCATCAGTAAAGCCTATGTGTTGCGCACATCTTGTCAATACATGCCCTCATAATCATATATGCATGTGTTTACTAACATTTTGTGCAGCACCCGCACCCGGTAAGCGATGACGAGCCACTAGGCTCCATAACTTTGTTTTCTCTTCTTTCTTCTCAAACAAGAAGAAGGTTCATCCACCCACAAGTTAACTGGGGGGGAAGGAGAGAATAATGGTGGGTCCGCCAAGCGTCGCTCGAGGAACTGTCACCTTGCCGGGAAATGGGCAACAGAGAAGCTAAGTTGCTAAGTTTGAACGATCAGTTTTAAATTTTTAAGTTATCTTCCTCGAACGACAGTACTTTGTATGGAAAACCTGTGTGCGGAGGAACCGACTCGCGACTAGCTTGCGCCCTTACTTTGTTTCGAGTCCGCTCAACAACTTAAGTTGCTGCAACTAGTTGCGACAAGGTTGCTTGTCGGAGGCGGCATCGCCAGCAGGCTGCTGAAGTTCCGCACTCGGCGCTCGCGGCAAAGGTGTTTGCACTGACAAGTTCCCCTGAAAGCGTAGGGTATAAACATACAAAGGAAGAAATCGAGTAAAGGAAATAACATTGCATTCAATTGCCTAAGATAGTGTATATTACATAATAACTTGTCGCGGATCTAATAGACTTTTTATCTAAACATGATCTGCAGCGACAAGAGAAAAGATAGACTTGGCAGCCTAGTCGACGCGGTCGCCCTCGAGCCTCTTAACTCCGCTCACCCTGTCCACAATGGGTGCGACAAGGGCTTTGAGCGCTTCAACATCGGCGTATGGAGGCAGGGACTTGAGGGCTTTGGTGAAGTCGACGCCTGGGTTGCGGAAGGCCACCTTCATCAACACCTTCTGGAGAGCCTCGGCGCAGACTTGACGTGATTCCTCCGCCAGGTTCTTTGGAACCTCTTCCCGGAGCCGCTGGATACCCGCCAACACGCCTTTGAAGAATAGGCTGAGCTTGACGCTGGGTTGGAGGTTCTCGTCAGTGGAGTATCCAAGATCTGTCATCCCCAACTCCATTAGCTCATTATGGATGCCGGCGGCGGTGTCCACAAGACCTTCTGTCCAGTGCATTATGCTGTCTCGAAGATTATTTTGGGCGGTCACAGCATTCGACAGCAACTCCTCGGTGGCCTTGATCTTTTCCAGCAGGCCCTTTTCCCGATCCTTGGCGCCATTCAACGTCTCCGTCAGGGTGGTCAGCTTCAGCTCCAAATCCGCCTTGACGTCCTTGGCGGTATCGATCTCCTTGATCTTTTCAGCAAAACGACCCTGCAGCTCGCCGAGGGTGTAAGCGTCTTTCTCACGCTCGCGCTTCAACCCGGCGACCTCCTCGGCACTCTTCTGGAGGGTGGACTCCAGCTGAGCCACCCTCGTCTCCAATTCCCTCTTGGCGGCCTCGGCAGCCGCAGCGGCATCCTTTGGCTCCTGAAGTGGCCCGCCAATCGTTTGCTCGCGCGCGGCGAGATCTTCCTCATAGCTGTCGAGGTTGATCTTCCGCTGCGCCAGCTCACCTTCTCGCGCGGAGAGCTTCTCGCCGGCAAGCCTCTGCTGCTCTTCGACCTCGCCCTTCTCCAAGATGAAGGCCGTGCGCTCCTCAGCAAGCTGCTCCCGCGCCCCCGATATATCCCGGAGAGTTTCTTTGTTGGCGCGCCGGAGCTCTTCCGCGCGTTTCTCCAAGTCAGCTCCCGCCCTCGCGACAAGCGCCTCCCTGGACTCCAGTTTGGCTTGTCGGGCGCGGTAGAGCGACAGCAACTTCCTTAGCAGCTGCTCCTCCTCAGGCTCACCGCTGCTGCTGCTTGGGGCATCAACCAGCGACAGCCCGGCGGAGGCAAGCGGTTCCGCGTCGAAAGTCTCCCCCTCGACCGGTGCCCTGGAGCTTGATGCCCAGGGGAGCTTGATAAAGACACCCTCGCTGGCCTTCAGGTAGGCGCCGGGCTGGGGCTCTTCGGAGTCAGGCGCGGCGTCGGTGGTGGGAGGATCAGCGGTCGGTGCAGCGCCTGGCGCTCCTGCGGCCTCAGGGCCGTCAGTACGATCGCCAGATTCCTCCCCAGCCTCTGCGCCAGCAGCCTCGGCGGCCTCCTCGCCGGCGGGCCCGTCAGCGCCAGCATCCTTCTCCATGTTGGCGGCGTCGACATTGTCGCCGCGAGCGTCTTCCTCGCCGGCGGCCTCAGTCTCCATCGGATCTCCGGCAGATGGATCTGATGGTCAGAAGAAGAAAGCACAAATCAGGCAGATGTTCGAAAGAGAAGAACAGAAGAAGAAAGAACCCAAGGGAAATTATCAAACAAGAATATCACCTGCAACGGAATCTGTTGCCGCGGTCTCCACTACCGGAGGGTCGTCGGCGCTGGTCCTTGTCGGGGAGGCTCCCCTTGTCGGAGAGGCCTCCCTTGCCGGAGAGCGCTCCCTTGGCGGCGTAGTTGAAGCAAGCAGAACTTCGGGAGTGACCTCCGGTGCTTCCTGATGAGGCTGCTCTGCTCCTACACAATTCAACAAACCAGATATCAGTAACGGAGAAGCACCCAAGCACGCCCAAACATGAGAAGTACACCATACACTTACGCTGGGGGCTGCTCTGTTGAAGGGTTGCCGGGTCCGGCAAGGGAGTTTCAGACGTCCCCCCTGTCGCCACAGGGGAGTCGTCTGAGACGACAACCACCGGCGTCTTGGCCCTCTTCGGCACCCTCTGAGCTAACGCCCTGAAGAAGAAGGTTCAGAGTGAAACCAATCAGATATAAGATAAAACAATAAATCGGAAGCTTACAAGTAGCAACGACAAGATCTTACTCTTCTTCTTCTTCCTCGGAGCTGAGGGCGGAAAGATCGAACTCCGCTCTGGCGCGACGGATTGGGGGAGAAGATTCCCTCGGACGCTTGGCGGGTGCAGGGGCCGCGACTCCAGAAGACCCCGCGCCCGTCGCCGTGGCGGAATGAGGCGCTCCCGCGGCAACAGTGCTTGCCGCGGTGGAGCGCGTCGGGCGGCGAGGCGGCTGTTGGACCGTATGCCCCCCCGCCATTTCTCCAGTCTTCCGGAGGCGTCTCCTTGGCGGGGCAGCGAGCTCCTCCTGCGGCAAGCTACTTGACGGCGGAGGAGAGGCGCCCCCGGCAGGCTCACTTGGGTCGTTGTCGGGCCCGGTCTGCTCCTCCTCACCGACGAGCTCTTCTCGGTCGGCAAGGCTTGCCGCCTCGGCCCTCTCTGCCTCCTCGACAGTGAACCCAAACGCGCCGGCGGCAGCAGCCTCTGCAGCCTCCTCCAACCTCGTGGCGATGCGCGCCATCTCCTAATCAGTGGTGTCGCGGGTGAGCCGCCTCTGCTCGTCGGCGCGGATCGGCACTTCAACCAAGTTGTCGAAGAACTGCTGCACTATGTCATCAGCGGGCTCCTGCCAAGTTGGGACGATTCCATGGGAATCGCACAACGGCATTATCGCGCGGATGCTGTCAAGCGACGAGTTGTTGCACAAGGGTACAACTCCCCTCGGCAACATGCACCACCCGGGGTTGTCCGCTTCAGGCTTGAACAGCTTCCGCAGCATGCCGTCAAGCTCCAAGGTAGTGGAATTCCAATTCAGACCTGGGCGCAGCCTCATGATATCCGCCGCGTTCTGGAATTCCCAAGCAGGCCTCCCTCTCTCCTGCAAGGGCGCAATGCGGCGACGAAGGAAGTCCGCACCAACTGCTCCTACGGTAAGCCCTGCTTGCCGGAGACGCAAGATCCTAGTCGTGGCAATCTTCAACTTGTCGTCCTCCGGCGCCAAGTTGCTCCAATCGTTGCCGCGAACTATGGGATTTTTGCACAGGGCAGTAAAAGGCTGTGGCTCCTCCTCTAAGATCCAGCACCAGTCGGCTCTCCACTCCTCCCACTTGCTGCGCAACTCTCCGTCAAGATACGCTTCCTTCTTGCCGATCCTAGAGGTCCATGCAATTCCTCCGGCAAGCGGCTCTCCTCTCTCTACGCGGGGTGAGAAGTAGTGGCGGAAGAGTGCGACATTTGGGTGGACCCCGACAAAATTCTCACAGAGATGTGCGAAAACGGCCATGGTGAGGATGGCGTTGGGGGTGAAGTCAAGGAGGCGGAGGCCGTATGTGTTCATGACATCGCAGTAGAATTCAGAAAAAGGCGGGCAGAGCCCGCAGTGGAAGAAAATCGCGAAGAAGGGGTACCCGATGGAGACCTTAGCGGATGTGGCGGCGGAGATGACCCTCGTGCGCGGGTGCGCACGGGTCTCCGTCGACCAGAAGAGATAGTACAGCTCCCGCAGCTCCTTCCTGTTGAGCAGGGGATCGAAGAGGGCCCGCTCCTTCCGCAGCGCCGTGAGCCGCTGCGCCTCGGCCGATTTCACGCCTTTTCCCTTGTCGGCCTTCGGAGCCATAGGGAGGGGTGGTGGAAGAAGCCGACGGCGTTGGTGGCACCGGTGGCAATGGAGGGGGCGGAGCGTCGCTCTCTTTGGGCTTGAGAAGAAAGGGGAAAGCGACGGGGGTTTCTGATGTGACAGCAAAGGCAAGTGGGCATCCTGCCCCTGTTCCCCCCGCTTATAAAGGGGAGAGGGGACGGGCATTCTGATTTTTCCCATTAAAGAAATCCCCACGATCTCCCCCACGACGCCACGTCCGGTGCGTGCCGTTCGTGGGAGACGTGGTGGGTCCAAGGCGAATAACGGCGTAATCAAGACCGCGCGTGTCCGTGCACTGTTTTGGGCCTGGCCCAACAGAGCTTGGCGCCGTGTGTGGCCCAGGCCCGGGGGCTCCTGTCGGTGTACTAGAGTAGGGGTACCCTAGTATCCCGAACTCGTGCACGGACAGTTGCAGCGCCCCACGGCAGGGCTGGCCTGATGACCGCCAAGATCCTCACCGGCTCCTTTGGAGCCATTCAAGAACAAAGTAATCGAGGCCCCGGCAAGAGGAGCTTGCCGGGAAGGCCACTCCGGGCGCAAAGGAAACAAGGCCCCGGTAAGGGGAGCTTGCCGGGAAGGCTTGGTGAGCGATAAGCTCCCGAGCGCGACAAGAACCTTGCCGCGGCAAAGTACTCGCCGCGGCAAGTGACCTCTCTTCATCTCCGCTCCAGCTCACCCGCCAACGTGTCACCACGGGGCTCTCCCAAGCACGCGTGTCGACGGGCTGTGCAGCCAGCGGGGAGCAGCGATAAGCAGCGCTGACAGGCTACCATTGTGGCGAACGGAGGCGCACTTGACGGTCCCTGTTACACTGTTCGGGCGACTGAGACGGGCATTGATGACTTTTGTCCCTTGCCGTCAGAGTTAGGTATAGATTACTGTACACTGTACAGAGCGGTGTACCAACCTATGTTTTTACCATCTTACCCTTGTCTACTTGACACATGTGGTGACCCCTTATGCCTATAAAAGGAGGCCCAAGTGCAACGTAGAAAGGGTTCGGTTCAGCTCCGGCTTAGTTCATTCTACTCATACGAGACCACATTCAGGCTAGGTTTTGTAGCTCCCATTGCTCCCTAGCAAGAACACAAGATAATCCACAAAGTAGCAGTAGGAGTATTATCTCTCCGGAGAGCTCCGAAGCTGGGTAAATCTGCTCGTGTGCATCGCCTCGATCCGCTCTTTGTGCGATCTCCGCCCCCTCCGAACCACAAGGGACCCAGGTCCCGTAGGTGTTCGTGGGACACGATCAGTTCTCCCCGACACCATCACTTGAGATTTCAATCTGCGCAAGCTTTAATATATTGTATTAATGGCTATCCATATGTTCAGGAATTCACCTGTATTTTTATCATTGCGCGTATTGGTTTTTTTTGACAAATTTCAATAATCATCTAGCAGAAGAAGAGAGGCACCCCGACGAGCCACTTTGTCTGCCTCGCAGGTAGTGATAGTGGCACAAAGGCAGATCATCAACAACTTTTGGAATCAATAATGAAAGTGTTAATGTACATAAGTGTTTCTCATTCAATTAGTGTATTTTCCAACATACAATTCCTGCCTAACAAAACCATGACCAAAATATTTCTTTGGTCAGTCTGTATGCCTCGGTGTGATTTTGTTCTTTTGCTTCTTGAGTTTCTTAGAAAAAAATTGTTCTTTTATTATAGATGCCGAGTCCTTCGGCCCACGTACATATATGTTGCATATGTCTTTCAGAATGAGATGCTTCATCAATAATGACAAGGGGACCGCAATATTGTTCTGACAGAATTTACCATATTTTACTTATATGTAATATTCCTATAAGATAATACTTGCGATCAACTTTTCTATATGCCTCTGTGCACCACATAAGGTCACATAATTTATTTAAGAAAAATGCATGTCTGGACATATAATACTAGAAATTGAAATCACTATTTCCTTTGTCCTATAAGTTTTTGGAAGCTAAAAATAGTTTGCAAAAACATCTTATATTATGGGACAGAGGAAGTATTTTTTTTCGTGGATCACATTTGTTTTAGGCCATGCTTATTAGGCTAGAGTAATGCGATCATTTTTCTTCCGTTGCAACGCACGGGCATATTTACTAGTTAGTCATAAAGAACTCACATACTTATTGCAAAAATCTACAAGTCATCAAAACAAAGTACTACACGCATGCTCCTAGGGGACGGTTTAGTAGGAGTTAACCATCGCACGATCCCGACCTCCACACAAAGGATGAAAATCAAAGAAATACATCATGCTTCAAATTTGTCACACAACGGTTACCATACGTGCATGCTACGAGACTTGCAAACCTCAACACAAGTATTTGTCAAATTCACAACTACTCTACTAGAATGACTCTAATATCACCATCCTCATATCTCAAATCGATCATCAAGTATCAAACTTCTTATAGTATTCAATGCACTTTATATGAAAGTTTTTATTATATCCATCTTGGATGCCTATCATATTAGGACTAATTTTATAGCCAAAGCAAATTACCATGCTGTTCTAAAGGACTCCCAAAATAATATAAGTGAAGCATGAGAGATCAATAATTTCTATAAAATAAAACCACCACCGTATTCTTAAAAGATATAAGTGAAGCACTAGAGCAAAATTATCTAGCTCAAAAGATATAAGTGAAGCTCATAGAGTATTCTAATAAATTCCGATTCATGTGTGTCTCTCCCAAAAGTTGTGTACAACAAGGATAATTATGCTAAACTAAAAAGCAAAGACTCAAATCATACAAGGCGCTCCAAGCAAAACACATATCATGTGGTGAATAAAAATATAGTCTCAAGTAAAGTTACCGATAACGAAGACGAAAGACAAGCTTAGGCTTTTGGTTGTCCTTGAATTTTACCTTGGGGTGCCTTGGAAATCCCCATGCATAGGATCTTGCCACTCCTTATTCCAAAATCCATCAAATATTTACCCAAAAACTTGAAAACTTCACAACACAAAACTCAACAGAAAATCACATGACCTCCGTTAGTGTAAGAAAACAAAGCACCACTTTAAGGTACTGTAATGAACTCATTCTTTATTTATATTGGTGTTAAACCGACTGTATTCCAACTTCTATATGGTTCATACCCCCCGATACTAGCCATAGATTCATCAAAATAAGCAAACAACACATAGAAAAAAGAATCTGTCAAAAACAGAATAGTTTGTAATAATCTGTAACTTTCGAATACTTATGTAACTCCAAAAATGCTGAAAATTTAGGATAACAGGGGAAATTTGTATATCAATCTTGTGTAAAAAAGTCAGAGATTTATCACGCTCTGGTGTTTTTTTGGATTTTCTGCACTGGGCGCAAAAGTTTCTGTTTTTCAGCAAGATCAAATTAACTATCACTATAGGTTTTCCTAAAGGTATTACTTGGCACAAACACTAATTAAAACACAAAACCACATCTAACCAGAGTCTAGATGAATTATTTATTACTAAATAGTAACAAAAAGCAAGGAACGAAAATAAAATTGGGTTGCCTCCCAACAAGCGCTATCGTTTAACGCCCCTAGCTAGGCATAAAAACAAGAATAGATCTAGGTATTATCATCTTTGGCATGCAATCCATAAGTGGCTCTCATAATAGATTTATAAGGTAATTTGTTTTTTTCTAGGGAAGTGTTCCCTGCATTTCCTTAAGGGAAATTGGAATATAATATTTCCTTCTTTTATATCAATAATTGCACCAATAGATCTAAGGAAAGGTCTACCGAGAATAATAGGACATGTAGGATTGCAATTTATATCAAGAACAATGAAATCAACGGGCACATAATTCCTATTTGCGACAATAAGAACATCATTAATCCTTCCCATAGGTTTCTTAATGGTAGAATCCACAAAATGCAAATTTAAAGAACAATCATCAAGTTCATGAAAACCTAACCCATCACACAAAGTTTTTGGAAACGTTGAAACACTAGCACCCAAATCACACAAAGCATAGCATTCATGGTCTTTAATCTTAATTTTATTAGTAGGTTCCCACTCATCATAAAGTTTTCTAGCGATAGAAACTTATAATTCAAGTTTTTTTCATAGGATTGCATTAAAGCATCAATGATGTGTTCAGTAAAAGCTTTATTTTGACTATAAGCATAAGGAGAATTTAACATGGATTGCAACAAGGAAATACAATCTATCAAAGAGCAATTATGATAATTAAAACCCTTGAAATCCATAATAGTGGGTTCATTGCCATGTAAAGTTTCGACCTCTTCAATCCCACTTTTATTTATTTTAGCATCAAGATCTAAAAGCTCCGAATCATTGGGACGCCTTTTAACTAAAGTTGACTCATCTCCAGTCCCATCTTTACCAAGATTCATATTGGAAAACAAAGATTTAATAGGAGACACATCAATCACTTTTAGATCTTCATCTTTATTATCATAAAAACCAGAAGAACACGCTTTCACAAAGCAATCTCTTTTATCACGCATCGTAGCGGTTCTTTCTTTGCACTCATCAATGGAAATTCTCATGGCTTTGAGAGACTCATTGATATCATGCTTAGGTGGAATAGATCTAAGTTTCAAAGAATCAACATCAAGAGAAATTCTATCCACATTCCTAGCCAACTCATCAATCTTAAGCAATTTTTCTTGAAGCAATGCATTGAAATTCTTTTGCGAATTCATAAATTCTTTAACACTAGTCTCAAAATCAGAGGGCATCTTATTAAAATTTCCATAAGAGTTGTTGTAGGAATGACCATAATTATTAGAGGAATTACTAGGGAACGGCCTAGAATTAAAGTTTCCTCTATACGCGTTGTTACCAAAATTGTTCCTACCAACAAAATTCACATCCATAGATCATTATTATTCTCAATCAAAGTGGACAAAGGCATAACATTAGGATCAGAAGAAACACTCTTATTAGCAAACAATTTCATAAGTTCATCCATCTTTCCACTCAAAACACTAGTCTCTTCAATCGGATGAACCTTTTTACTAGTGGATCTTTGCTATGTCTTGAGCTTGAGTTGGTTTTCCTCGAAGAGGAGAGGGTGATGCAGCAAAGTGTAGCGTAAGTATTTCCCTCAGTTTTGAGAACCAAGGTATCAATCCAGTAGGAGGCTCCTAAAAAGTCCCACGCACCTACACAAACAAACTGAGAACTCGCAACAAACGCAATAAAGGGGTTGTCAATCCCTTCACGGCCACTTGCAAAAGTGAGATCTAATAAAGATAGTGTGATAAGATAAATATATTTTTGGTATTTTATAAGATAGATGCAAAAAGTAAAGATGCAAATAAAGGTAGATTGAAAACAAATATGATAAGAGATAGACCCGTGGGCCATAGGTTTCACTAGAGGCTTCTCTCAAGATAGCATAAGTATTACGGTGGGTGAACAAATTACTGTCGAGCAATTTATAGAAAAGCGCATAGTTATGAGTGAAGGAAATATGCCCTAGAGGCAATAATAAAGTTATTATTTATTTCCTTATATCATGATAAATGTTTATTATTCATGCTAGAATTGTATTAACCGGAAACATAATACATGTGTGAATACATAGACAAACAGATAGTCACTAGTATGCCTCTACTAGACTAGCTCATTGATCAAAGATGGTTATGTTTCCTAACCATAGACATGTGTTGTCATTTGATTAATGGGATCACATCATTAGGAGAATGATGTGATTGACATGACCCATTCCGTTAGCTTAGCACTGGATCGTTTAGTATATTGCTATTGCTTTCTTCATGACCTATACATGTTCCTGTAACTATGAGATTATGCAACTCCTGTTTACCGGAGGAACACTTTGGGTACTACCAAACGTCACAACGTAACTGGGTGATTATAAAGGAGTACTACAGGTGTCTCCAAAGGTACTTGTTGGGTTGGCGTATTTCGAGATTAGGTTTTGTCACTCCGATTGTCGGAGAGGTATCTCTGGGCCTTCTCGGTAATACACATCACATAAGCCTTGCAAGCATTGCAACTAATGAGTTAGTTGCGAGATGATGTATTATGGAACGAGTAAAGAGACTTACCGGTAACGAGATTGAACTAGGTATTGGATACCGACGATCGAATCTCGGGTAAGTAACATACCGATGACAAAGGGAACAACGTATGTCGTTATGCGGTTTGACCGATAAAGAACTTCGTAGAATATGTAGGAACCAATATGGCCATCCAGGTTCCGCTATTGGTTATTGACCGAGAATGGTTCTAGGTCATGTCTACATAGTTCTCGAACCCGTAGGGTCCGCACGCTTAACGTTTCGATGACAGTTCATTATGAGTTTATAAGTATTGATGTACCGAAGGTTGCTCGGAGTCCCGGATGTGATCACGGACATGACGAGGAGTCTCGAAATGGTCGAGACATAAAGATTGATATATTGGAAGCCTATGTTTGGACTTCGGAAAGGTTCCGGATGAAAACAGGAAGTTACCGAAACACCGGGGGGTTACGGGAA
>CAJFDF010000017.1:64984-76978 GCA_904067115.1 Aegilops sharonensis
TAGTTGATTTAGAACATTTTGATTTAGTTGATTTAGTAGGCTAGTTGATTTAGTTGATTTAGAACATTTTGATTTAGTTGATTTAGTAGGCTGGTTGATTTAGTTCACTTAGAACATTTTGATTTAGTTGATCGTTAATCCTTTGCTCATATTGCTTTAGGAAAAATGGCGCCACCACCACCACCACTATGTCGACTGTGCAAGTCAAGATGCGCCAGCAGCCTTGCAACTGGCAAGCTGTTCAGCATCTACTTCCAGCCGAGTTTTCGTCATGCGGCGGTAAGAAATTAGATGAAATGTAATAACTATTTTATTTTTAGTGTTGGCATTACTGCATTGTGTCATTTTGCTTATTTTACACAGATCGTCCCATGCAATGTGAGGTTGAAATTCAACAAGCTGACAGGAGACATTGTGACATTTGAGGCTCCTGGGGGCCGTACACTATGGAGGTCGAGAAAGGACGCAATATGTCGCAGATTGGAGGAGATGGATGGGCCCGTTTCGTCGCTCGCATGCGTCTTACTGGTGGTGAGTTGATCAACTTCTCCTTCCGAGCAGAAAGACCCAAGCTAGCTGTCATTTATCTCAACCTGGTGGAAGATGATCAAGATGACAAAGATGATGAAGATGATGAAGATAATGAGGACCCACTCGATGAAGATGATGAGGACCCACTTCATGAAGCCATCGTAGCTCAAAGAACAAGGCTGAGTGAGAAGGAGGTGTCCAACCTGTGGGACATAATTCCGCCATGTGCTGACTTTGTCGGGGTGCCATTCGTGACCCGCTTGACAAATACCATGGTTGATCGACATGATATGGTATGTTATACTTACAATGCAAATTATCCGATGAATTACTTAGTGTACAGTCCAATGATATGGTATGTTGTGTGGTATCTAGTCGATGATATGTTTTAGTGTAGAGTTTGATCACATGCTTATTAGTGTAGAATCTAAGGAAACTAGTAATAGTGTAGATAATCCATATGTACTTATTTGTGAGGCTATTTATTAATTGATATGTTCTTCTTATTCAGAAATTGGCAAAGAGCATATCTGTGAGTTATGGTATCGAGCCTGATGAAGAAGGCTCAGCTAGACTACACCTTACTGCAAGGGGCTCCGTCACAACCTGTACTTACCGCGTGGACACGGACGGTCGCACACACTTAAACTCGATTGGGTGGAAGAAATTCATTGATGGCAAGAATCTTCGTGTTCGACAGGCCATCCTAATTACTATCAGGAACACCAACCGCCCAGGCTTGCGGATGATGATTGTTTTCGATATCATCTAGAACTACATATGTGGGTGTGTGGCTATATCATCTAGAACTACATATGTGTGTGTGGCTATATCATCTAGAACTACATATGATGATCGTCGTCGATATCATCTAGAACTACATATGATGATGGCCGTTGATATGACCTTGTACTGCTTGAGGATGCATGTTGACTATGCATGAAATTTTTATCTAGTACTCCCTTCGTTCCAAATTACTCGTCGTGGTTTGAACTAAAACCACGACGAGTAATTTGGAAGAAGGGAGTACTACCTAGTAATGGTTTATGAATTTGATATCTACTAGCAGTACCTAGTATCTAGTATCTGAAAGGGAAACTGAAAGGGAAAGGGGTAATGGGAAAATGATGAAAGATATAGCAGTAGAAAGGGATGGAGAAATCGCTACAGCTAGTTAATAGTAGCGCGTTCCTAAAAAGCGCTGCTGATATCGTCAACAATAGTAGCGCGGGTTAGGGCCGCGCTACTACTATGAGTTAGCTGTAGCGCCTTATTAGTAGCGCGGCCACCCGTGCTGCTGCTAGCCTCAAAACCCGCGCTACTACTAGGGTTCTCCCTAGTAGGTTACTTGGAGAGACTCATTGATATCATGCTTAGGAGAAGAAGATCCAAGTTTAAGAGAATTAACATCAAGCGAAAGTCTATCAACGTTCCTAGCCAAATCATCAACTTTGAGCAATTTTTCTTCAAGCAAAGCATTAAAATTCTTTTGAGAAATCATAAATTCTTTCACACTATTCTCAAAATCAGAGGGCATCTTATTAAAATTACCATAAGAATTATTGTAGGAATTTCCATAATTATTAGAGGGATTACTAGGGAACGGTCTAGCATTAAAATTTCCTCTATAAGCATTGTTTCCAAAACTATTCCTACCAATAATATTCACATCCATATATTCATTATTATTCTCAATCAAGGAAGACAAAGGCATATCATTGGGATCAAGAGGAGTATTTTTAGTAGCAAACATCTTCATAAGTTCATCCATCTTTCCACTCAAAACATTGATTTCTTCTATAGCATGCACTTTTTTACTAGAAGATCTTTCGGTGTGCCATTGAGAATAATTAGCCATAATATTATGAAGCAATTTTGTAGCATCTCCTAACGTAATTTCCATAAACGTGCCTCCCGCGGCCGAATCTAAGAGATTTCTAGAAGCAAAGTTCAAACCGGCATAAAATTTTTGTATGATCATCCATAAATTCAAACCATGAGTAGGGCAATTGCGAAGCATCAATTTCATTCTTTCCCAAGATTGGGCAACATGCTCATGATCAAGTTGTTTAAAATTCATAATATCGTTCCTAAGAGTGATGATCTTAGTGGGAGGAAAATACTTAGAGATAAAAGCATCTTTGCACTTGTTCCAAGAATCAATACCATTTTTAGGCAAAGACGAAAACCAAACTTTAGCACGATCTCTAAGTGAAAACTGAAATAACTTCAATTTGACAATATTGTTATCCGTATCTTTCTTCTTTTGCATATCACACAAATCAACAAAATTGTTTAGATGAGTAGCGGCATCTTGACTAGGAAGGCCGGCGAATTGATCTTTCATAACAAGATTCAGCAAAGCGGTATTGATTTCACAAGACTCAACATCATTAAGTGGAGTAATCGGAGTACTAAGGAAATCATTATTATTGGTATTCGAGAAGTCACACAATTTGGTATTGTCTTGTGCCATGGCAACAAGTAATCCAACACACAAGCAAACAGAAAAACGGCAAGTGAAAAGGAGAGGAGGAGATTGGGAAAGAGAGGGTGAATAAAACGACAAGGGTGAAGTGGGGGAGAGGAAAACGAGAGGCAAATGGCAAATAATGTAAATGCGAGGGAGATGGGTTTGTGATGGGTACTTGGTATGTCTTGACTTGAGCAAAGACCTCCCCGACAACGGTGCTAGAAATCCTTCTTGCTATGTCTTGAGCTTGCGTTGGTTTTCCTCGAAGAGGAGAGGGTGATGCAGCAAAGTGTAGCGTAAGTATTTCCCTCAGTTTTGAGAACCAAGGTATCAATCCAGTAGGAGGCTCCTCAAAAGTCCCACGCACCTTCACAAACAAACTGAGAACTCGCAACCAACGCAATAAAGGGGTTGTCAATCCCTTCACGGCCACTTGCGAAAGTGAGATCTAATAAAGATAGTTTGATAAGATAAATATATTTTTGGTATTTTATAAGATAGATGCAAAAAGTAAAGATGCAAATAAAGGTAGATTGAAAACAAATATGATAAGAGATAGACCCGGGGGCCATAGGTTTCACTAGAGGCTTCTCTCAAGATAGCATAAGTATTATGGTGGGTGAACAAATTACTGTCGAGCAATTGATAGAAAAGCGCATAGTTATGAGATTATCTAGGCATGATCATGTATATAGGCATCACGTCCATAACAAGTAGACCGACTCCTGCCTGCATCTACTACTATTACTCCACACATCGACCAACTCCTGCCTGCATCTAGAGTATTAAGTTCATAAGAACAGAGTAACACATTAAGCAAGATGACATGATGTAGAGGGATAAACACATGCAATATGATATAAACCCCATCTTGTTATCCTCGATGGCAACAATACAATACGTGTCTTGCAACCCTTTCTGTGACTAGGTAAGAACACCGCAAGATTGAACCCAAAGCTAAGCACTTCTCCCATGGCAAGAAAGACCAATGTAGTAGGCCAAACCAAACTGATAATTCAAAGAAACTTGCAAAGATAACTCAATCATACATAAAAGAATTCAGAGAAGATTCAAATATTATTCATAGACAAACTTGATCATAAACCCACAATTCATCGGATCTCGACAAACACACTTTAAAAAAGAGTTTACGTCGAATAGATCTCCACAAGAGAGGGGGAGAACATTGTATTGAGATCCAAAAAGAGAGAAGAAACCATCTAGCTAATAATTATGGACCCGTAGGTCTGTGGTAAACTACTCACAACTCATCGGAGGGGCAAGGATGTTGATGTAGAAGCCCTCCGTGGTTGATTCCCCCTCCGGCAGAGTGCCGGCGATGGCTCCAAGATGAGATCTCACGGATACAGAAGGTTACAGCGGTGGAAATTGTGTTTCGTGGTGCCCCTGGATGTTTTCGGGGTACGTAGGTATATATAGGAAGATGAAGTACGTAGGTGGCCGCCCGAGGGGCCCATGAGACAGGGGGCGCGCCCTACAGGGGGGGCGGCCCCCTATCTCGTGGGGCCCTCGGGAGCTTCTTGACTTGCACTCCAAGCTCTCCGGATCAGATTTGTTCCAAAAATCACGGTCCCGAAGGTTTCATTCCGTTTGGAGTCCGTTTGATATTCCTTTTCTTCGAAATACTGAAATAGGCAAAAAAAAACAGCAATATGGGCTGGGCCTCCGGTTAGTAGGTTAGTCCCAAAAATGATATAAATGTGTAAAATAAAGCCCATAAACATCTAAAAGGGGTAATATAATAGCATGGAACAATAAAAAATTATAGATATGTTGGAGACGTATCAATCTTTAAGTGTGCCATTGAGAATAATTAACCATAATATTATCTAGGAGTTTAGTAGCTTCTCCTAAATTGATTTCCATGAAAGTACCTCCCGCAGCCGAATCTAAAAGATTTCTAGAAGCAAAATTCAATCCGGCATAAGTTTTTTTTGTATAGTCATCCATAGATTCAAACCATGATCTTAGCGGGAGGAAAATACTTGGAGATAAAACCATCTTTGCACTTATTCCATGAATCGATACTATTTTTAGGCAAAGAAGAGAACCAAGTTTTAGCACGATCTCTAAGCGAAAACGGAAATAGCTTCAATTTAACAATATCATTATCCACATCTCTCTTCTTTTGTATATCGCACAAATCAACAAAATTGTTTAGATGGGTAGCGGCATCTTCACTAGGAAATCCAGAAAATTGATCTTTCATGACAAGATTCAACAGAGCAGCATTAATTTTACAAGATTCAACATCGGTAATAGGAGCAGTCGGAGTGCTAATAAAATCATTGTTGTTGGTATTGGAAAAGTCACACAATTTAGTGTTGTCTTGATCCATTGTGACAAAAAATCAATCCAACACCCAAGAAAACAAGAAGCAAGCGAAAAGAGGCGAACGGAAAAGGGCGAATAAAACGGCAAAGGTGAAGTGGGGGAGAGGAAAACGAGAGGCAAGTGACAAATAATGTAATGCGAGGGATAAGAGTTTGTGATGGGTACTTGGTATGTTTTGACTTGTGCGAAGATCTCCCCGGCAATGGCGCCAGAAATCCTTCTTGCTACCTCTTGAGCATGCGCTGGGTTTCCCTTGAAGAGGAAAGGGTGATGCAGCAAAGTAGCATAAGTATTTCCCTCAGTTTTTGAGAACCAAGGTATCAATCCAGTAGGAGACTACACGGAAATCCCTCATACCTGCACAAACAATTAAGAACCTTGCAACCAACGCGATAAAGGGGTTGTCAATCCCTTCACGTCCACTTGCAAAAGTGAGATCTGATAGAGATAATAAGATAAATATTTTTGGTATTTTTGTTGTATAGATTGAAAAGTAAAGATTGCAAAAATAAACTACGATAAAAATAGCTAGTTGACAGGAGATTAATATGATGGAAAATAGACCCGGGGGCCATAGGTTTCACTAGTGGCTTCTTTCAAGATAGCGTATTTTACGGTGGGTGAACAAATTACTGCCGAGCAATTGATAGAAAAGCGCATAGTTATGAGAATATCTAGGCATGATCATGTATATAGGCATCACGTCCGTGACAAGTAGACCGAAACGGTTCTGCATCTACTACTATTACTCCACACATCGACCGCTAACCAGCATGCATCTAGATTATTAAGTTTATAAGAACAGAGTAACACATTAAGCAAGATGACATGATCTAGAGGGATAAACTCAAGCAATATGACATAAACCCCATCTTTTTATCCTCGATAGCAACAATACAATAAGTATCAGTTCCCTTTCTGTCACTGGGATCGAACACCGCAAGATTGAACCCAAAGATAAGCACTTCTCCCATTGTAAGAAAGATCAATCTAGTAGGCCAAACCAAACTGATAATTCAAGGAGACTTGCTAAGATATCAAATCATACATATCAGAATTCAGAGAACCAAATATTGTTCATAGATACTCTTGATCATATACCCACAATTCATCGGATCTCGACAAACACACCGCAAAAAGTATTACATCGGACAGATCTCCAAGAAGATCTAGTAGAACTTTGTATTGCGATCCAAAGAGAGAGAAGAAGCCATCTAGCTAATAACTATGGACCTGAAGGTCTGTGGTAAACTACTCACCATCATCGGAGAGGCTATGGTGTACGTGTAGTATCCCTCCGTGATTGATTCCCCCTCCGGCGGAGCGCCGGAAAAGGCCCCAAGATGGGATCTCGCGGTTAAAGACGGTTGCGGCGGTGGAAATAGGGTTTCGTTGTGCTCCTGTATGTTTTCATGGTATATGAGTATATATAGGCAAAGAAGTAGGTCGGTGGAGCTACGAGGGGCCCGCAAGGGTGGAGGCCGCGCCCTGCTGCCTCGTGGCCGCCTTGTTGCTTCCTTGACATCCACTCCAAGTCTCCTGGATTGTGTTTGTTCCGTTTGGACTCTGTATGATATTCCTTTTCTATGAAACACTGAAATAGGCAAAAAAATAAAGCAATTTGCACTGGGCCTTTGGTTAGTAGTTTAGTCCCAAAAATAATATAAAAGTGCATATTAAAGCCCGTTAAACATCCAAAACAGATAATATAATTGCATGGAACAATAAAAAATTATAGATACATTGGAGACGTATCAAACTCTTAGCCCTTTTAAGGTCGTCCATGGCGTCAAGAGAAGAGGAAGAAAAACGGTTAACGAAAAAAGGAAGGCGAATAAAACGGCATATTTTTGTGAAGTGGGGGAGAGGAAAACGAGAGGCAAATTGCGAATAATGTAATTGCGAGGCGATGAGATTTGTGATTAGGAACCTGGTTATGTTGAAGATCCTCCCCGACAATGGCGCCAGAAATTCTCCTTGATGGTTGCTGAAACTACGTAAGTATTTCCCCGGAGAGGGAGGGATGATATAGCATAGCGACGGTATTTCCCTCAGCTATGAAACCAAGGTATAGAACCAGTAGGAGAACCAAGAAACACAACGTAAGAAACACCTGCACACAAACAACAACAGCTCGCACCCCGACGAGTTAAAGGGGTTGTCAATCCCTTCCGGGTAACGGCGCCTCAAGATAGGCAAACAGACGTGAGGTAAATTGTAGTAGATTGATAGATCAAGCACCAAACTAAATAAATAAGAATAAATTGCAGCAAGGTATTTTTGGATTTTTGGTTTAATACATCTGAAAATAAAAGCAACGGAAAAGTTGATCGCAAAGGCAAATATGTTGAGAAGAGTCCCGGGGGCCGATGGTTTACTAGTGGCTTCTCTCGAGAAAAATAGCAACGGTGGGTAAACAAATTACTGTTGGGAAAGTGATAGAACTTCAAATAATTATGACGATATCCGGACAATGATCATTACATAGGCATCACGTCCAAGATTAGAAGACCGACTCCTGCCTGCATCTACTACTATTACTCCACACATCGACCGCTATCCAGCATGCATCTAGTGTATTGAGAACTATGACATGATGTAGACAAGATCCATTATCTATTGCGGTAGATAAGGACCTCATCTTTTTATACTTAGTAGCAACGATACATACGTGTCGGTTCCCTTTCTGTCACTGGGATCAAGCACCGTAAGATCGAACCCACTACCGGGCACCTCTTCCCATTGCAAGATAAATAGATAAGTTGGCCAAATAAAACCCAAATATCGGAGAACAAATACGGGGCTATAAGCAATCATGCATATAAGAGATCAAAGAAACTCAAATAACTTTCATGGATATAAAAAGATAGATCTGATCATAACCTCGAAGTTCATCGGATCCCAACAAACACACCGCAAAAGACTTACATCATATGGATCTCCAAGAGATCATTGTATTGAGAATCAAGAGAGAGAGATGAAGCCATCTGGCTACTAACTACGGACCCGAAGGTCTACAGGGAACTACTCACGCATCATCGGAGAGGCACCTATGGAAGAGGTGAACCCCTCCGTGATGGTGTCTAGACTGGATCTGGTGGTTCTGGACTCTGCGGCGGCTGGATGAATATTTCGTCGACTACCCTACGGTTTCTGGATTTTGGGGGTATTTATAGAGCAAAGAGGCGGTCCGGGGGGCGCCCGAGGTGGGCACAACCCACTAGGGTGCGCTAGGGCCTCCTGGCGCGCCCTGATGGGTTGTCCCCTCCACGGGACTCCCCCAGGTGCAACCAGGGCCCATCTTCTTCCTTCTGGACCATAAAAGATCTCCATAAAGTTTCGTGGCATTTGGACTCCGTTTGATATTAATTTCATGCAATGTAAAAAAACATGCAAAAACAGCAACTGGCACGGGGCACTATGTCAATAGGTTAGTTCCAAAAAATAATATAAAATGATTATAAAACATCCAAGATTGATAATAAAACAACATGGAAGAATCAAAAATATACGTTGGAGACGTATTAGTGAGCTAGAGCACCACAAAACTCTCCAACAGCCGGCCAGAAAAACAGAGCAGTGGAGTGCTCTGCTCGCTGGCGAGGTATATATAGGCATGTCATTGGTCCTGGTTCGTGGCTAGAACCAGGACTAAAGGACCCCCTTTGGTCCTAGTTCCAGCCACGAACCGGGACCAATGGTTGTGGGCCAGGAGCGAGGCCCATTGGTCCCAGTTCGCATCTGAAACCGGGACCAAAGGGTCCAGACGAGCCGGGACTAATGCCCCTCGATGAGCCGGTTCCCCGGCCTCACGAACCAGGACCGTTTCCCCCATGAGTCCTGGTTCATGACTAAACCGGAGCTAATGGGCTCGCCCGGCCTGGACCAAAACCTTGTTTCCTACTAGTGGCGGGTCCACGTCCCCATCTTTCGCCGGTGACGATTGAAAAGTGAAATGATATTTGGGGAGCGGGCTAGTGTGCTTGACATTCTGGCTGTGGACTGTAGCCGGCGCACCTTCTCGCATAAGGCATATGCGTACTATAGATCGACGGTGCTCCAGGATATTTTGTGCTGCATCTCACACGGGTGGTGATACTAAACTATGTGGGATCTACTTGATTTTTCATCATGATTTGAATTACATAATGGGGTCACAGCCGCGATGTATGGTGTTTGAATTGCTAGACCTTTTATCTGCAGTGAACATGCAACTATATGTGTGTCGTAAAAGAATTGGAATTATTCAGGGTTCGTTTGGTCATTTTAGGCATTAAATTGGTTTTCTAGCCATTTCAGGTGCACAATTCAAAATTAAACTACATGCACATGCTCCGGTGCACTAACATTGGTTGTAAAATCATATATGTGTCCATTGGTTTATGCTTATGTCCCATGCAAGAAATGGGGATGAATTTCGAACACCGCAGCACCGTGTCTCTCCGGCAAACATCGACGTACTTGCTTTTGTAATTCTAGTAAATCCAAAAGTCCTCCAAAATTCATGAAACTTGGCATGCTATCATGGAGCGGCATGAACATGCCGTGGTAAATTTTTTGTCCCATTTGGGGAAGGTTGGGGTACAAGCTTCTCGGTAGAAAACATTTCACCTTTCTGGACGAAACGATATCTATTGCCTCTTCTCGATGTCAATTTCTTTCCTAGTGTCAACATAGAACAACATGAGTGTTGTGTAAATTTTTGAACAACATAAGTGTTGTGTAAATTTTTGGGATTTTTCAGGGTTCGCTTGGACATTTTTATACATTAAATGAGCTTTCTATGCATTCATCTTATCTATACTTATACTAATTAGGCATATCATTGTTCAGATTGAAAAACACATTCACGACCATTAAACCTACCCAATAGATCTACTACTAGGAGATAGAACTCCCGTATTAAGAAACTATCTATCTATCTATACCTATACCTATACTAATTAGGCACTTCCTAAAATTTCCCACGTTAATTAGATTTTACGAGCCGTTAATCTGGTGGGACCGAATTATTACGTGTAGATTGACTCATAGAACGAAGAAAAACCACACACCTCGAATTATCATTGTTCAAATTAAAAAACACATTCACAGCCATTAAACCTACCCTACATATCTACTACTAGGAGACAGAACTCCCGTATTAATAAAAAGGAGATAGAACTCCTTTTGAAAAGGAGATAGCCCTGGCTGCTACTCCCTATTAAAAAAAACAGGTTTGCTATTTCACATCTAGATATGAAATAGTATCTCACATCTAAGTCTTTTATCACTGGATTTTTGTCTTTAAAACTCGTGCAAGGGAGATCTCGTGCTTGTCCCGCGTCACGCTGTCTTGTCTCGCCCGTCGGCCCTTTTCTACGACGCGGAGATGGGTGGGCTGTTTTCCTTTCCCGCAGCAAGTCGATTTCTGTAGTTTTTTTAGGGGGATTTCTGTAGTTTGTTTGTTCGCTAGCCCGTTTATTTGTTTTTTCTTGTGTGTTTTATGGGCTGATGGATCGTGCATGCACTTTGTTGTGATGGATGGATAGATCGCATCATCATGTCCACACGGCTAGATACATTTTTTTTGCATTTTGTATTCTGTAAAATGTGTGACGGGGAGAAGATGGAAGGGAATGCTGGGCGTGCTGTCGTTTCTTTTTCATATTTCCCCTGAGCGTTTTTTTGTACTTTCTACATATTTTAATGTGTTTTTTTGTTAAGAATTATCATCTAGTTTTTTTATTTTTCTTTCTTTTCTCTATTATCTCTATTTGGTTTCCCATTTTCTTTGACCTTTTTATTTTATGGGGTTGCTATAGATGTGAAATAGTGCCTTACATCTAAGTGCATTATTGTAGGATAAAACTTTGCTATAAACTTGTTCGGTTTTCCCTTGTTTTTTCCTAATTTGTTTATTTATTTATTTTATTTTGGTTCTTAAACTTTTTTTTATTTATTTATTTGGTCTTTTTAATCCATGATTTTTAAAATTTTACAAGTTTTAAAATTCATCGGTTAATTTAGTTCCTGTAATTTTCATGAAAGTGCTCTCTCTACCTTCCGCCTCGTTTGTTGTTGTTTATTTTATTACGTATCATGTTTGTTGTCTAGGCCTGTTCGGCTCCGCTTTTGCAAGCCCTCGACTCGCAACTGAGGTCTGACCTTTTTTGTCCCAGTTGCAAGCACGCCCTCGACTTGCAACTGGAGCCCAACGTTTTTTGTCCGAGTTGCAAGTTGTAACATCCCAAAATTCTAAATTTTGGAATGTTATATTAGATATATAACTATGCTTGTTGTCTGATTGTTTGTTTGATTGATTGACTGAAATTGAGTGGAATTTGATACTTTTGAAAGTTGAATGAGAGGAAATGAAATGACTTTCCCAAACTTTCCCCTTTGCCCTTTTTGGATCTCAATGAATTCAAGTTCATTCCAACACCAAACCCTAGAGTGAAGATGACATGACTTCTTCCATTTGGAATGAAAAGGGTTTTGGAAAGATTTGAATTTCAACTGAAAATATTTCAAATTCAAAGCTTTATGCAACTCAATGATTTTCATGAGAGAAGATAAAATGACTTCTTCAATTATATGAAATATGAGTTGGAGGTTAAAAAGAATCAAATTGAAAGTCATTTGAAAGTATCTTG
>CAJFDF010000017.1:91443-105864 GCA_904067115.1 Aegilops sharonensis
TTATGATGAATTTGGGCTATGAGACATCGGTTGGCGGAACCATGTCATGATAGAAAACTCTATAGTACAGACTTCATTTATTCCTTTGATGTAGGGAAAATAAAACCAGCTTTTACGCAAACAAAACTCAGATACAGAGCCACAAAGCCATACTACATATAGTATAGTTTCTCATCTGCTTTCTCTTATTGTGATCTTGCCGGTACATTCAACGTACTGACCTACACGGCTGCAACGTATCATGTTGCAGATATTTCCTCGACGAGTAAGAGTTACGATACAGGGTTACGGTCTACACTCGACCTGCCGATGGCGTTGATGGGATTCCACACCCGACTATTTGTTTCCGCTGTGACTTATGAGGTATATATCAGTTTTACGTTAATTATACATGTGATTGCACTTTGATATATACATTGATGTACTGTGTGTGCCAGCATACTGATCCAGGGATGGCACAGCAACACAGAGGCTTGACCGTCTGAGGTCGGGACGCTACACAAGTCCACTCTCATCTCGCAACTGGAACTCGACCTTTTTTTTTCTAGTTGCAAGTCCATCATCGACTCGCAACTGGGTCCGGTTTTTTTTCTAGTTGCAAGTGCACCTTCGACTCGCAATTGAGGCCCGAACTTTTTTGTTTTAGTTGCAATACCCCCCTTGATTTGTAACTAGGACATGCCATTTTTTGTCCCAGTTGCAAGTCCACCCTCAACTCGCAATTGGGGTCCAACATTTTTGTCCGAGTTCCAAGTTCACCCTCGAGTCGCAACTAGGCCATGGCCTTTTTTTCCCGGTTGCCATTGCACTCTCGACTCGCAACCTGGCCTCGATACTTTTGGTCCTAATTGCAAGTATACCCTTGACTCGCGACAGGGCTACGGCCTTTTTTATCCCAGTTGAAAGGGCATCCTTAATTCTTAACTAGGCCTCAATCATTTTTTTGTCCTAGTTGCAAGTTCACTCTCGACACAAATGGGGGTAGACCTATTTTCTCAAGTTGTAAAGCCACCCTCGACTCGCAACTGAGGCCTGACCTTTTATGTCCCAGTTGCAAGTACGCCCTCGACTCGCAACTAGGGCCTGACCTTTTTTTGTCCGAGTTACAAGTCCACCCTCGACTCGCAACTGGAACCCGATATTTTTTTTTCTAGTGGCAAGTCCATCGTCGACTCGCAACTGGGTCCGAAAAGTGCACATTCGACTCGCAATTGAGGCCCGAACTTTTTTGTTTTAGTTGCAATACCCCCCTCGACTTGTAACTAGGACAAGACATTTTTTGTGCCATTTGCAAGTCCACCCTCAACTAGCAGTTGGGGTCCAACCTTTTTTGTCTGAGTTCCAAGTTCACCCTCGAGTCGCAACTAGGCCCTGGCCTTTTTTCCCGATTGCAATTACACTCTCGACTCGCAACCGCGTCTCGATACTTTTGGTCCTAATTGCAAGTATACCCTTGACTCGCGACGGGGCTCGTGCCTTTTTTGTCCTAGTTGAAAGTCCATCCTCGATTCTTAACTAGTTGAAAGTCCATCCTTTTTTGCACTCTCGACTCGCAACCGCGTCTCGACACTTTTGATAGCTAAGTATTGCAGTATTGTATGACCATATAACTGAAACCACTTGCAATTTTAACTTTACAGTTTTCATCAATTTCACTAGCGAATCGAAATAATCTTTATATTTCTCTTTCACCCAACCGTGTCATCCTCACAATACTATTCTGTACATATTTTCCCAGGTGCAACATATGTAAATGTAAATGGGACTGCAGCTCATTCATTGTTGGGTAGTATCCTTTCTCAAGACACCACAAACAGGAGGGAAAAAATGCCAGTCCAATCGCACGGTATGACCTTTTATTGTTGCTCTTTGTCCCAATTATGTAATACTCATAGCTGTCTTTACTGTCACTTTTGTTAGGTGTGAAATCTGAATCTGAGAATGGGGCGATTACTTATCATCATTTCACATAAACTCAATTTGGCCCAAGTTAGTAAAGTAGACAAGTGTGGTATGCTCAATGATTTGATGATAAGAAAGCAGAGTATCTAAAGAAACAAAACATACCCCACCAGTAAAAGAAAGTTGCAGCACCCAATGTTAACATCAATGGACCTAGCTATTTTACTTCATTTATGTTGTTGATTTTGCCAATTGTGTTGAAGTTGCTGCAGTTCTCTGATCTGAATCATTGATCATCCACCTTGAATGTTGTAGTTGCCAAAGAAGCAGCAGGAGATTTAGAATATTTGGTCTGATAACTTTCTTCTTTCCCATTTTACAGATTTGCTTAAGATCACGGAAGCTTGGGTTGATGGAGTGCTTGTATTTAGTTTTTGTTTTGACCTTGTGAAACTTGCTACCTATGGATGAAACTATGTAATATTGATGAAACTATGTATATGTACGGATGAAACTTGCTACTATTGGTAACATGTGTTGGATACATATGTGTTCATGACTATTGGTAATATGTGTTGAATATACTATATTGGTCATATAAATATATTTGTGTTTGATTTTTGTGAAAATTAATTGATATAAGAAAAAACAAAATTAAAAGGGGCAATATAGTCACTTTGCCATCAGCTGGCAGATGGCAAAGAGGCCACGTGTCATCTACATGCAACATTTGGGCTGGCCTATTTGGGCTCTTTGCCATCTGCTGGCAGACAGCAAAGCATGCAGCCTTTGCCATCTGCTGGCAGACGGCAAAGAGCCTGCAGCCTTTGCCATCTGCTTGTAGATGGCAAAGTATGCCGTTAGCCTTCTAACAGGGCTAACCTCGTTAAGAGGCTTTGCCATCTGCCAGCAGATGGCAAAGCCACAGGCTCTTTGCCATCAGCCAACAGACGGCAAAGAAGCCTTTACCGGCAGGGTTTCGGACGACCTGTTTGCCATCAACTGGCAGATGGCAAATTTGCCATCCGCCGACCATACCTTTGCCATCTGCCATGGCAGATGGCAAAGTGCCAGATTCCAGTAGTGTAAGATCCATCAAGTAAGTTGTCGTCGGTGCAAGCAATAAAAATTGCTCTCTAAATATGCATGACTTATTAGTGCGGAGAAAATAAACTTTGTACGAACTTGTTGTGGACGCAATAAAAGCGACGGACTGCATAATAAAGGTTCACATACAAGGGGCAATATAAAGTGACGTTCTTTTGCATTAAGATTTTGTGCATCAACCCTGAACGCGCATGACAACCTCTGCTACCCTCTGCGAAGGGCCTATCTTTTATTGTTATCCTCTACCTTATGCAAGAGTCACGGTGATCTTCACCTTTCTTTTTTCATTTTATCCTTTGGCAAGCTCAGCATGTTGGAAAGAACATGATATATATATTTAATTGGATGTGGGGGAGCATGAATTATTATTGTTGACATTACCCCTGAGGTAAAAACTTGTGGGGCAAAACTATAAGCCCATATCTTTCTCTGTGTCCGATTAAAACTCCGTAACCACAAGTATTGCGTGAGTGTTAGCAATTATGAAGGACTAAGTGATAGTTGAGTATGTGGACTTGCTTTTAAGCTCTGACATAGACTCTTTCCGATGTTATGATAAATTGCAATTGCTTCAATGACTAAGGTTATAATTTGTTGGTGCTCAATAAGGTTTCTGATTCATACTTTGGCTTTGTTAAAAGATCATCACTTCAACATGAGTAATCATATAACAAAATCTTTTTATGTTGCTGTAATGAAATAATCATGATGCCTTCATGTCCGTATTTTATTTTTATCGACGCCTCTACCTCTAAACATGAGGACATATTTATTGTTATCGGCTTTTTGCTTGAGGACAAGCGAGGTCTAAGCTTGGGGGAGTTGATTCGTCCATTTTGCATCATGCTTTTATGACAATATTTATTGCATTATGGGTTGTTATTTCACGTTATGTCACAAGGTTTACTCTCTTATTTTACAAGGTTTACATGAAGAGGGAGAATGCTGGCAGCTGGAATTCTGGGTTGGAAAAGGAGCAAATATTGAAGGACTATTCTGCGTAACTCCAAAAGTCCTGAAACTCCACGGAATGTCTTAAAATAAATAAAGAAAAATCGTCGCCAAAGATGAAGGCCAGGGGGCCCACACCCTACTCACGAGGGTGGGCCCCCCCCCCCCCCGGGCGTGCCCCCTACCTCGTGGGCCCCCTGGTGGCTCTTCGATGCCCATCTTCTCTTATATAAAGTCTTTCGATGAGAAAAAAATAGAAGGCAACCTTTCGGGACGATACTCCGCCGCCACGAGGCGGAACCATGGCGGAACCAATCTAGGGCTCCGGCAGAGCTGTTCTCCCGGGGACACTTCCCTCCGGGAGGGGGAAATCATCACCAACGCTCCTCTCATCAGGAGAGGGCAATCTCCATCAGCATCTTCACCAGCACCATCTCATCTCCAAACCCTAGTTCATCTCTTGTATCCAATTCTTGTCTTCAAGTTCGGGATTGGTGCTAGTAGGTTGCTAGTAGTGTTGATTACTCCTTGTAGTTGATGCTAGTTGGTTTATTTGGTGGAAGATTATATGTTCAGATCCTTTATGCACATTATTACCCCTCTGATTATGAATATGAATATGATTTGTGAGTAATTACGTTTGTTCCTGAGGACAAGGGAGAAGTCTTGCTACTAGTAGTCATGTGAATTTGATATTCGTTCGATATTTTGATAAGATGTTTGTTGTCTAACCTCTAGTGGTGTTATGTGAACATCGACTACATAACACTTCACCATTATTTGGGCCTAGAGGAAGGCATTGGGAAGTAATAAGTAGATGATGGGTTGCTAGAGTGACAGAAGCTTAAACCCTAGTTTATGCGTTGCTTCGTAAGGGGCTGATTTGGATCCATATGTTTCATGCTATGGTTAGGTTTACCTTAATACTTTTGTTGTAGTTGCGGATGCTTGCAATAGAGGTTAATCATAAGTGGGATGCTTGTTCAAGTAAGAACAACACCCAAGCACCGGTCCACCCACATATCAAATTATCAAAGTACCAAACGTGAATCATATGAGCGTGATGAAAACTAGCTTGACGATATTCCCATGTGTCCTCGGGAGCGCTTTTCCTATTATAAGAGTTTGTCCAGGCTTGTCCTTTGCTACAAAAAGGATTGGGCCACTTTGCTGCACTTATTTACTTTTGTTACTTGTTGCTCGTTACAATTTATCCTATCACAAAACTATCTGTTACCACTTATTTCAGTACTTGTAGAGAATACCTTGCTGAAAACCGCTTATCATTTCCTTCTGCTCCTCGTTGGGTTTGACACTCTTACTTATCGAAAGGACTACGATAGATCCCCTATACGTGTGGGTCATCAGGGACCTGGCCGGACTGCAAAAAAGGCGTAACTCGAGGCGTTAAACGCTATATGCTAGTGAGTCTGAATACATAAACGTGTCTGGATTTTATATACTCACGATTTCACCAGGGGCTGAGCGCTAGGATCCCACTCCTGGCTGCTGTCGGTGGCAGTGGCGGATCCCTCCGGAAAGGGTTTTTCCCTTCATGGGTGACTTTTCTCCTCGCTGGGGGGATCGGCTTTCCTCCTCTTCCTCGTCCTCTTTGGAGGAAGAGCGGGCCTTGGATTCTTCGTAAACTTTGTCCGAAGTTCCTTGGTGACGATGGCCACCCCTGGTCTCTTTAACCTCTTGCCCGGTTTTCTTCTTCAGCGCATTATAAGGCACCGGGACCAGTATCTTCGCCAGAAGGGGGCCGGCTGGTTCTTCTTGTAGCGGGGCTGGGCAGTAGATCCGCCCTGCTTTCTTCTTCCAGCCCTAGGAGAGTTGCGGAAAAATACATTGAGCGTTTCCCTTGGATTATATACATAAAGCATGTGACTTGCCAACATACGGAGACTTACCGTGCTCGCGGGTCGGGACAGTTGATACCCGCGGTCCTCAGCTGAATCCGGCCATGATTTTCTGATTTAAAGAGCACCTTCCAGATGTCTTTGTGCGATGAGTCGAAGAACCCTAGTAGGGCCTGGTGCTTGGCCGGGTCGAATTCCCATAAATTGCAAGCCCTGTGTTGGCAAGGGATAATCCGGCGAACTAACATCACCTGGACTACGTTGACAAGTTTGATATTCTTGTCTTCCATACCCTTGACGCACGTCTGAAGCACCGACAACTCATCGGGCGAAGACCAGTTCAGGCCCTTCTTGGGCCAAGACGTAAGCCGCAATGGAGCTCCGAATCGGAATTCGGGAGCTGCGACCCATTTTGTGTCACGTGGCTCAGTGATATAGAACCACTGTTGTTGCCACCCTTTGATGGAATCATTGAAGGTACCTGATGGCCATGTGACGTTGGGCATCTTGCTTACCATGGCTCCTCCGCACTCAACGTGCTCGCCGCTCACCACCTTGGGCTTCACATTGAAAATCTTCAGCCAGAAGCCGAAGTGTGGAGAGATGCAGAGAAAGGCCTCGCACACGAGGATGAATGTCGAGATGTTGAGGAAGGAATTAGGGGATAGATCCTGAAAATCGATCCCATAGTAATACATAATGCCGCGAACGAATGGGTGGAGGGGAAACACTAGCCCTCAGACGAAGTGACGGAGGAACACAACCCTCTCGTGGGGTGCCGGAGTAGGGACGATCTGTCCCGCCGTCGGGAGGCGGTGGCTAATCTTCTTGGCCAAGTACCCGGCTTCCCGAAGCTTTGTGATATCCTTCTCCCGGATGGTAGAGGCCATCCACTTGCCTCCTGCTCCAGATCTGGACATTTTCGGAGGGCCTTTGTGGGCAGAGAAGATGAATGCTTGGGCGCTGGAGCGAGAGAGCGCGAGAGAGAGAGAGAGAGAGAGAGAGAGAGAGCGAGAGAGAGAGAGAGAGAGAGAGAGAGCGAGAGAGAGAGAGAGAGAGAGAGAGAGCGAGAGAGAGAGAGAGAGAGAGAGAGAGCGAGAGAGAGAGAGAGAGAGAGAGAGAGCGAGAGAGAGAGAGAGAGAGAGAGAGAGCGAGAGAGAGAGAGAGAGAGAGAGAGAGCGAGAGAGAGAGAGAGAGAGAGAGAGAGCGAGAGAGAGAGAGAGAGAGAGAGAGAGCGAGAGAGAGAGAGAGAGAGAGAGAGAGCGAGAGAGAGAGAGAGAGAGAGAGAGAGCGAGAGAGAGAGAGAGAGAGAGAGAGAGCGAGAGAGAGAGAGAGAGAGAGAGAGAGCGAGAGAGAGAGAGAGAGAGAGAGAGAGCGAGAGAGAGAGAGAGAGAGAGAGAGAGCGAGAGAGAGAGAGAGAGAGAGAGAGAGCGAGAGAGAGAGAGAGAGAGAGAGAGAGCGAGAGAGAGAGAGAGAGAGAGAGAGAGCGAGAGAGAGAGAGAGAGAGAGAGAGAGCGAGAGAGAGAGAGAGAGAGAGAGAGAGCGAGAGAGAGAGAGAGAGAGAGAGAGAGCGAGAGAGAGAGAGAGAGAGAGAGAGAGCGAGAGAGAGAGAGAGAGAGAGAGAGAGAGAGGATGAGTAGAGAGAGAAGAAGGCGCGGGTGAAAAAAGGGGGATTCTTATCTCCTTATAAAGGTAGCAGCGGTTGTGCGCCTCCCCACTTGCCCTAGAAACTCGCTCATTCCCAAGCGTCGTGCTAATGGCGCTGTTGGGTTACCCGCACCCATATTGATGAGAATCCCGTGATAAGGGGACACGATCTCTGCTTCGACAAGACGTGCCAATAAAACTGACTCGCAAGATGTGTAGTGGCAGGTTGAGAAAAACGGTTCAAATAATGACCGGGCTGCGGCGTGACGTCACACTATGGAAAAGTTGTCAGCAGATTAGACTTGTGGAATGTTGTGCTCTCTACGGTGGTATGTGGAATTTGTTTTGCAGAGCCGGACACGATTCTTGTGTTCAAGATCTTCTTTGGCGTATTCGGAGAAGGAACCCGCCTTGCAATGCCGAAGACAATCTGCGCGCCGGACTCATCGTCATTGAAGTCTGGTTCAGGGGCTACTGAGGGAGTCCTGGATTAGGGGGTCCTCGGACAACCGGACTATATGCTTATGCCGGACTGTTGGACTATGAAGGTACAAGATTGAAGACTTCGTCCCGTGTCCGGGTGGGACTCTCCTTTCGTGGAAGGAAAGCTTGGCAATTCGGATATGTAGATTTCCTTCTCTGTTACCGACTCTGTGTAACCCTAGCCCCCTCCGGTGTCTATATAAACTGGAGGGTTTAGTCCGTAGAACAACAACAATCATAATCATAGGCTAGCTTCTAGGGTTTAGCCTCTACGATCTCATGGTAGATCAACTCTTGTAATACTCATATCATCAAGATCAATCAAGCAGGAAGTAGGGTATTACCTCCATAGAGAGGGTCCGAACCTGGGTAAACATTGTGTCCCCCGCCTCCCGTTACCATTAGCCTTAGACGCATAGTTCGGGACCCCCTACCCGAGATCCGCCGGTTTTGACACCGACAGCAACCATATCCAGACTGGGTAATTGAGAAAAAGCTTACATTTTCTTGGGATTTGTGCAACTCCATTCGACAGGAACTAATAGAAGGCGGGAAGCCTCATGATTTTGCTGCTGTAAAAGCTAGAGTTGTGCAAATGATGCATTCGCCCAGTGTTGTACCATCCAGTGTACCCCTAAACAATTGCAAAGTTTCGGCACCTCATGGCCGGAAGAGTCTCAAAGTATTGGGGGGCAATCTCATGAGGAGTGGATGGAAATTGAGATGAAAAAGTTTAAAGCTCGTCAAGCTGAGATGTGGGCTAAAATTAGACAAAAGCGAAAGGCCTTGGAAATTCAAAAAGATAAAAGTATTGATTCAGGCAAGAAAGAAAAATCGGTTATTGAAAAAGCCGAATCAAATATTATATCTGCGGAATCTATTGAATAAAAAGTGGATGCCAAGGCATTGGGGAGCCAACTGAAAGCCGAACAAAGTATCAATCAAATTACACCATTGGCATGCTCTCCTAACATATTCAAAGAGGTATGTCTAGCAAGTGATTTACCAATTTTTCGATTTGGTCGCAACTTAATTGTTGATACCTCTATTAGAAAAGATCTTATAAGTAATTTTGAAAGACCAATGATGAAGGAAAATTAACTAGTTAGCAATAAAATTGTTACAAAGCATATCGGTCAATATATTGTACCATTTAAAGATACCGATAGTGACTTATTACTGCAACCAAAGCTTTTACGATTGCTTTATTTAAATTTCATATCTAATTGGGTATCTTTGCTTGCTTCATACTTGGCTTACGCATGGGCTCAATTGAGACATGTATATTCTAACTACTTTGATTTCACAAATTTAAAGCCAATGTTATAATTTGTTCAGAAAACCGATGAGACTATAATTTCCTTTTCAAAGACATTGGAGATAGAGTGCAAAACACAATGCATAGCCGAATGGGGTAATGCAAAATCTGAACTATTCGTTAGCTTAACTCCAAAGCCGTTCTCACAGCAAGATCGGCTAGAGAGTAAAAAGTTTACCTTCAATTCAAGCATGTGTGATCAAATATTTGATTTGTTGCTGAAAAATAATTACATTAGAGTTCTTGAGCACCATGTGCAGTCATCAATCCAAGGACGAATGTATTGCAAGTTGCATGATTCGTCCAAGCATAATTTTGAGGATTGCAACATGTTTCGTCAAATAGTTAAATCGGCCATTGATAAAGGACGATTAAAATTTTTGAAACACCAAGGGATGACCAGTCTATTCCGATTGGTCCTAATGGAAAAAAGTTTTTGAATCGGCTACTTCAAGACAATTCCTTTAAAGATGAGAAGGTAAAAGCTGCAGGTGATGGGATCAAGTTTTCAAGTAAATAAGTTGTTCAAGAGCACAATGAAAATATTCTTGAAGGCATGAGTTCTATAGAAGATACAATGAAGACGCCAAGGACTGGGGGGCAACAAAGCAATCCAAAGATCAATGCAAGCAAAACCAAAGGAGATAAAGGCTGCAATGAGCACAAGCCCAAGAAATCCAAGGTCACTTTTGCACAGTTATTAGACAAATATCAAAAGAAAAGTGAAGAGAATGGTGCTTATCGGTCGAGTAATGCTAAAGCATCAAGATCACCCCCTAAGCGCAAATCCAAGGGTCGGTATTGGGAAGAAGACAATTTTAATGCAACGTCTTCATATCCTTATTTTGGATCGCCAATGCCAATGCCGTGAATGCCTCCCTATGCTCATGTAGATCGATATTCATCATGGGACAGGTATAATATAACGGCACATTCTCCATCATATTCTAGACCATCTCACCATTATTATGCAGCTCCAAGAAGATCGACGTTCAGTAAGCAGTCATATGTTCAAGACCGTTTCAATAAGAAAGAATCGGTCCGGAGCTCAAGAACGAAGAAACAGGTGATCAAACAAGTATATTGAGTTAAAAAAGATGGTCGCAAGAGTGCCAATTCAGATTTGATCTTAAAGGATAAAGAGCCAATTAAAGTGTTAACATTGGCTACTAAAGGCAATGAGATGAAGCAATCAATTGTCGAGAATCAAAGTGCCAAATCTGAAGAAAAGAATTGAAAGTGCACAAGGTAAAACAAGAATTGTCATTGCTTCAAACAAAATCGCAGCCAGGGTGCATACTCGGCTTATCAGATTGGCAAAAGTAGAAAGTACAAAAACTTAGTGCACAAGAACTTGAAGATAGGAACATGACATGGGTTCCCAAAGGAAGTGCTCAAAATAAGAATTATGTGCAAGCTTCCATTACAAGAAGTGCGACAAAGGTGAAGAATGAAAAGAGTGAAAACTATGAAGGACCAAGCCGAAGGTTTCAGCATCTTCAGTCTACACATTATCCATATTCTTCAACTATGCCATTAACGCTTATGCCATGGAATTCATCATCAGGTATGATTGGTAACCCTCAATGGGCTTATTTTAATCCATGGATGCAATATAATTTCTTACATCATGAAAGGGTATTACCAAGTCACTATACATTTGCTTAGCTACAAGTTTGTTGCTGATCCAAAGGGCCGAAATACTTGATTTGACATTTCGTTTGTTTGTTTCGACTATATGTGCTTTGAACGAAGTTTACATGGTAATGGCCGATATTTACCTATCGTCCTAAGAGTATGTCAATGAATGGCCGGTGTAGTATTCTAACATCGTCCTTAGTTCGATTGGAGAGCGAGACAAGTACTGTGGAGATTATGTTTTGTTAGTTGAATTCATAAAAATGTCCACGGTGTTGGTGTTGTTTATATATCTCCACATAGTGCTGTTTTGTGAAGCCTCATGCCTCTTAAAATATTTATTGCACGATAATCAAAGCCGAATATGCAATGTTATTCGGTTTGGAACTTTTGCCATATGTGCTAAACACATTGAGGCTTTCAGTGTATGGGTAGTGCAACAAATATCCAAGGGTTATCAATGTTTTGATGAATCACTTATAATTTACCTTGAGGTATGTCTAGATATAGAATTTACGTTGGGTTGCTTTAGTATTGTTAATATATTTAGACATGACAATTCAAATGAGTTGGCACAACAAGTATCCGGCTGCTATGTTAATCATGGTGTACTGCAATTCTCTCAATAGCCGATCCTTCATCTCGTCAAGATAGGTAAGGCCGAACCGAAGTCCACAGCTTCGGCCACTAATGAAACTTTTATGTAGGCGAAATAAGGATTGGAGGAAGTTCATTCTTGATTATCTGAAAAATCCTAGCGAGAGGGTGAACAATATGGTTCGGAGAATGGTTTTGATCTATGGAACATTATCACCGGATTGTTACAGAAGTTGAGAAGTTTACACCCAAGTTTGCATCAAGAGGTTCAAACAAGCAATGGCCGATATAGAATTATCGTCCTAAGAATATGCAAAATGGCCGATGGAGTGTTGACATCTTCTTTAGAGATCAAGCTATGTGCAAGTTATTTTTCGGCGCACAAGTTTTGCCGAAAAACAGGGGGGCATGTGTTGACACCCAATTTTGGCATGGTCAAGAACTTAATTAAGATGACCTCAAACGGAGAATTGATCTACATGAAAAAGTTCCGTATTGTCGACATGAACATCTTTGAAGTTTGGGCCATCGCTATCCGAATAATACTCTGAAGTTATCAGCCGAATAATACTCTGAATATTTAATCTAAGTACTTCGAGTATAGCTTCGGCCCTCAAGATGAGATCGGATAGCGATGGCCCAAACTTCAAAGATGTTCACACCGACAATACGTAAGTTTTTCCTGTAGATCACTTCTCCGTTTGAGGTCATCTTAATTAAGTTCTTGACCATGCCAAAATTGGGTATTAACACTCATAGGCACCAAATGGATGTTCATAATGTTGATCTATCTACATATCATGTGGCACACAGCCCAGAAAGAAGCAGTAGGATGGTTGGTCCAAAACTATGCTCATACTTAGCATGGGATCACTGCCGAGATTTCTCTCTCTTAACAAGCAGCATCATTGCTTACACCAGGTTAGAGAAGCTTCCTTTTGAAAATTTCGTCTTTTAGCTTTGAAGTTTTAAATATTGAGAACGGTAGATTGTGCAATTTCCGTTTCTTTTGTATTAGGTGACATAACAGAACACCATTGATGTACTGATTTGTTTTGTTTTTCTTACTAAAATCATGAAGTGTTGTCCTTTTCATCAAAATAATGATAACACTTTGAGTTGTTAGTATAGTTAACCATGGGATCAAGACTCAAAAAGATGCTAGAGAATTTAAACTTAGCATGCAATGAAGTTATTAAACAGTAAATCATACTTATTGATTGTGATATAAAATAGTGACTGCTACACCAACTGCAAGATATAATAGTTCAACACAATGATTGCCGAGGAGCCACCATGGAAGGTGACTCTGTAAAAAAGGACACTAATTTTGACACAAATTTAACATGTTCAGATTAATGACCCTACAATGTCAGCACACAAGATAGATAGATGAACATTAAGATTTCATTCAGCCCAAATTTTTGTTGAGTCGAACTCGCCGAAGATGCTCGATGTATGTTAACCACTAGACAAATTCTAGATAGAAGAGTGATGAAGAGCCTTGGATTTAATTAGTAGTTTGATCATTTAGTATTTCCTATTATATGGGGTAGTAAAGTTGCACATATTGCGGCAAACACAAACACCAAGCCCTGGGAATGCACAGATTCACAACTAAGTTAGGTTTGGATGGCGTGACGTGCTTCTGATCAATTAACTATTTGTTCTTCTAACCCGCATCTAGGGAAGAGGTGAAAATATCTACCAATTTACCATCGAGTTTGATTTATCTCTTTTCTTGATTTATCCCTTTATTGCTTAGATATTGCACGAAGTAAGTAGAACGCAGTTCTGGCACATTAGTTTGAACATAAAAGCATGTACAACATAATGGATTTATACTACATTTTGTTATTTTAGTCTTTTTTCCGAGCAATTCGATATGTCCCATTATTTTCATCACTAATTGCACATGAATGAAAGAAGAGAGAATGACACATGAAAATCACTATAAAAGGTTATTTTGGGTGTAGCTAAACAATTAGATGGGCCTGTGAATCAAGATTAGATGGATGTTCAATCACTAGATCACTACTATCATTGTATGCATACTATCATAATGTAATGACGGGAGGTGAAAAGTTTGTCTGGGTGGTGTGTGATGACTACACAATGCAGGAATTCTTTAGCGGCGGCAAAGAGTCGAGATGCAGCAATACTGACGCATCATGCAATGCCAAGTGAACAAATGGCGTGTCTCAAGAAATTACGGGGACGGATACAAGCACTACCGTTGTCCTACTATTAAGAAGTTATATTGTTGTTTCTCATCAAGACATTGTTTAATAAGGAAAACCATTTGCTTATGAAAAAAATACATGTGGCAACTTCCATGGTTCATCTAATATTATTTTTGAAGCGATCTGATTTGGCTTCAAGTGTGTAGGTTTGATGAGATCATCATTTCCATCATTCCAGTAGGACATGTTCTCAAAACATTATGTCATTGCAATTGTTAGTAAAGAATAATAAAAAAACATAGCAATTAGCACCCTAGCCCGTGCAAGTGCACGGGTTGACGACTAGTAGTATCTAATTTTTGCAACTAAAATTCAGTAATTAAGCATAGATTTTATCCATAGATCAAATAGTCGTTCTTTATACAAAAAGTTCAATTCGACAGCTGAACCGACCAAACTTTTCACCAGTTCTTGCCAACCACGTACTGAAATAGCTAGTTCTACTTTATATACTAGCTAATTTTA
Source organism: Aegilops sharonensis (assembly GCA_904067115.1). NCBI lineage: Eukaryota > Viridiplantae > Streptophyta > Magnoliopsida > Poales > Poaceae > Aegilops > Aegilops sharonensis. The sequence continues at coordinate 105,654 of CAJFDF010000017.1, forward strand.
AGTACGTTGTACAGTTCCACCATATCTATTGTCAGATGAACTGAACAAAATAAGCCCTAAATACTACTACTACTACTACTACTACTACTACTACCACTACTACTACTACTACCACTACTACTACTACTACTACTACTACTACTACTACTACTACTACTACTGCTACTACTACTACTACTACTACTAGTACTACTACTACTACTACTACTAC
>CAJFDF010000017.1:106065-126754 GCA_904067115.1 Aegilops sharonensis
ACTACCACTACTACTACTACTACCACTACTACTACTACTACTACTACTACTACTACTACTACTACTACTACTGCTACTACTACTACTACTACTACTAGTACTACTACTACTACTACTACTACGGAGGGGCTATGTACTACTTCTGGCTGCCTCTTCTCTGCCGAGTGCGCTCAGTAAGAGACAGAGGAGGAGGAGCCTACCGACGAGCTTGACAACTTCAATAGAGTGCCTGCCGCTACTACAGCTTCAGCGACGCTCACCTCGAACGCCCTCTGCCGCTCTAGACGACCCCTCTCGAAGGGATGGTTCTCCTCAAAGATCTCCTGATTCCTCACCTCTGAGGCTGCGTGTGCCGCAGCCAGGGCGGCGGTAAGTCTATTTGCATGCTCAACGAGGCGCTCCTCCTCCTCCCGCAGGAACTCAGTGCAGCGTGCAAGGTCGCTGACGCACGTGCGGGCATCCACCTCCGCCTCCTGCCTTCGGGTGGCAGTGGCGGAGCGGGTGATGACCCCGGAGGTCGACAGTTGGCTGGCGGCCACGGCGGAAGACGATGGGGTGGCGGCCGCGACCACCACCTCCCGCCTTCGAGCCGCGGTGTCAGAGCAGGTGATGGGCACAGTGGCCGAAAGTGGGGTGGCAGCCACGACGGCCAACTCCCGCCTTCGGGCCACGACGGCGGATCGGGCGATGGCCCTGGCTTTCGACGGTGGTGTGGCGGCAACGGTGGCTTGCAACAGCTGCCGACGGGCAGCGGCGACGGAGCGTGTGGTGGGTGTTCCGCGCACACCCAACAAGGACGCCACGCGCACTACACTACGTACGCCGGGGACTGCGCCGCCGTGGTGTAGCCTCCCAGCTGGAGCTGTCCTCTGATGGCGGTGGAGTGGCTGAGCGACAACGACGGACCGGTGCCATTGGCGATTGTGGGAGAAGCAGACGAGATAAGCTACAGGGAGGGAGGGGAAAATGCGACACAAGACTCGCCGGCCGTGAGGGTTTATATAGCAGGCCGGTAAGCATTGGGATTTTGGGGGATTTCACTGAGTCGGGCGGGAAGCTTGCATGGGAACATGCGAGGTTGCGTGAGAACGGGCTCACCGACGATTCATTGGCACCACCGTTTGGCCAAAATAACGTCCCGCGCGCTGCGCAAGCTTGCGCTGTAAGCCCTCTGCAGTAACGGGGTGACAAGACATTCGAGAGGAGGACGAAAGGCCGCATACACATACGGTTAATAAAAAAACGTTTGCGATTTAATTACCTACTATACCCCCATCCTGGTTTATAAGTAGGATTTAACTAATAAAATACGAATGCATGTCGCCAAAGATTATATAGTTGGATTCGTAATTGAAGATAGTTTCCAATTATATAATTTTTATAACATGCATTAGCATTTTGTTGGTTAAATTTGAAGGCAAAGTATGGCACAAAATATAAAGGGGACTATAGACCAAGGCGGAGGTAGTAGCACACGGCCGCTCTCTACACAGCGACGCAACTGTCGGCTCGCTTGTAGGCGACAATTTCCTACGTGTTCAACTGCTCTATGCGTGTGGTTGCTTGCGGTTCAGGCCGCCGCGGCGCGCTCTGCTCGTGTACCGCCGCGCGCGCTCTACTCTCGCGTCCCTCCAGGTGCTCTTCCCTTGTCCCTCCACGCGTGATGCCAGTGTTTGGGGCCGGCACACGATCACGCATGTTCATGTGCATGCGGTTGCGCCGGGCGCGGCGCGACCATGCAGTTACCCGCTGCGAAAACTGCCATGCGGACTGATGACCCACAAGTATAGGGGTTCAATTTTAGCTCTTTTGGATAAGTAAGAGTGTCGAACCCAACGAGGAGCAGAAGGAAATGACAAGTAGTTTTCAGTAAGATGATGTCTACAAGTGCTGAAATTGTAAGTAGCGAATAGTTTGATAGCAAGATAATTGGTAACGAGCAAGTAATGGTAACAGTAACAAAAGTGCAGCAAGCTAGGCCCATCCTTTTGAGGCAAAGGATAGGCCAAAACGGTCTCTTATGATAAGCAAAGCGCTCTTGAGGGTGCACGGGAATTTCATCTAGTCACTTTCATCATGTTGGTTTGATTTGTGTTCGCTACTTTGATAATTTGATATGTGGGTGGACCGGTGCTTAGGTGTTGTTCTTACTTGAACAAACCTCACACTTATGATTAACCCTCCCGCAAGCATCCACAACTACGAGAAAAGTATTAAGAATAAATTCTAACCATAGCATTAAACTCTAGGATCCAATTGTTCCCTTACGGAATAGTGCATGAACTGGGGTTCAAGTTTCTGTCATTCTTGTAACCCACCATCTGTTTACTACTCCACAATGCATTCCCTTAGGCCCAAGTATGTTGAAGTGTCATGTAGTCGACGTTCACATGAAACCATTAAGAGAATCACAACATACGGACTATCAAAATATCAAACACATATCAAGTTCACATGATTACTTGCAACATGATTTATCCCGTGACCTCGAGAACAAAAGTAACTACTCACCACTCATCAACATGCTCATGATTAGAGGGGTATTAATATGCATAATGGATCTGAACATATAATCTTCCACCAAATAAACCATATAGTAATCAACTACAAGATGTAATCAACACTACTAGTCACCCCCTAGCATCAATCTATAGTTCCGGTAACAAGATTGAATACAAGAGGTGAACTAGGGTTTGAGATGACATGGTGCTGGTGAAGATGTTGATGGAGATTGCCCTCCCCAAGATGGGAGAGTCGTTGGTGATGATGGCGACGATGATTTCCCCCTCCGGGAGGGAAGTTCCCCCGGCAGAATCGCTCCACTGGAGGACAAAAGTGCTCTTGCCCAAGTTCCGCCTCGAGGCGGCGGTGCTCCTCCCGAAAGTATTATTGTTATTTTTTCTAGGTCAAAAGATGGGCACCGGAGGTGGGCCGAGGAGGGCACAATACACCAGGGCGCGCCCAGGTGGGTTGTGCCCACCTGGTGGCCCCCCTCTGGTAGTTATTGGCTCCAATATTCCTTAAATATTCCATAAAAAGATCTCCGTGAAGTTTCAGCTCATTTGGGGTTGCAGAATAGGTAGCCTGACATAGCTTTTTCAGGTCCAGATTTCCAGCTGTCAGAATTCTCCCTCTTGGTGTGTACCTTGCAAATTATGAGAGAAAAGGCATTAGAATTACCCCAAAAGGCATTATTATGGACAAAAACATTATATATAACATTAAGAAAACATGATGCAAAATAGACGTATCAACTCCCCCAAGCTTAGACCTCGCTTGTCCTCAAGCGAAAACCGTAATCCAAAAACATGTCCACATGCTTTGAGAGAGAGGTGTCGATAAAAACAAAATACGGACACAGAAGCATCATGTTGATTATTATAAAAACAACCAAATTAAACATAGGACTTTAGTCATAGAACTCTTATCATATACTTCCCATGAATAAGTAAAAGTTCATCACACAATCGAAGTATAAAGCAAAAACTCCATTAGAAACCAACAAACTATGTTCTCAGTCAACTTTGCAACTACAATTCATTATCTTTTCAGGAAGGGTCACGTGTCGGAGCCTTTAGGCAAGTCCACATACTCAACCATCATATAGTCTTCTATGATTGCTAACACTCACTTTGTACACATGAGCAAAACGTTTCAACCGGACACGTAGAAAGAAAGGGTCTTATAGTTTCGCCTCCCAACATACTCACCTCGAGGGTGATGTCAACAATAATAACTCATGCTATCTATAATCAAATAGACATATGTTCCTAAATCCTTCATCACCACACGATGCTTGCCAAAGGAGAAAAATAAAAAGGAATAGAAGTAAGACTTTGACTCTTTGCATAAAAGTAAAAGATAGGCCCTTCGCAGACGGAAGCAGAGGTTGTCATGCGCTTATTTGTTTGTATGCTCAATCCCTTCGTGCAAAAGAACGTCACGTTGCATTGCCCCTTAAGATGGCAACCTTTATTATGCAGTCTATCGCTTTTATTCTTTGCCATCCAAGTTCGTACAACGCGCAATTTTATCTTCCACTAAATGATCTCACATTTTAGAAGCAATTTATTGTTGCCTTATTTCACCGATGGCAACTTACCTGAAGGATCTTACTCGATCCATAGGTAGGTTTTGGATGCACAAGTAGATCTCATACTTAGTGCGGAATTTTTGGCTAGCAAAGATACACTACTAGGGAAAAGCCTATACACATAATCTTACCAGCAGCGCTCCTCAAAATACCACGGTACTGCTATTTAGCAGCAGCGCGTTTAACCAAAACGCGCTGTTGACAGGAAAATAGCAGTAGCGCGTCCACCACAAACTGCGCTACTGCTATAATTGCCATGACCTCGCCCCCCGCTAGTTATAGCAGTAGCGCGCTGTACCGAACAGCGCTACTGCTATAGAAGTTAGCAGCAGCACGCTTCTAGGAAAACCGCTACTGCTAAGATCAGCCCACAAGTTTAGTCCCACCTCGCTCCGTGAACAGGGTGTTTACCATCTTAAATATGTTATTTCTGAAACTACCACAACCAGTTGGTCTTCACTGAACTCTATGTGTAAAATTTGTGGCCGCAATATGAGCCCTCTCCGGTTCCTACCGGAGGGGACTCATATTGACAATTCAGATTGTACACAAAAAGATCATTGATGGCCAATGTATTTTTGCATTGACAATTCAGATTGTACACAAAAAGATCATTGATGGCCAATGTATTTTTGCATTGACGTATTTTTTGTATAGTTACACTTAGCAGTAACGGTTTATATGCAAAGCGCTACTGCTATTCAGATTAGCTGTAGCGCGTTTTGGCAAATGCGCTACAACTATCCCTACCTTATCCCCACGCGCACGACCGGCCCTCACTCACACTCTCACTCTCGCACGCATGCCGATAACCGTCGTCGTGCGTCGCCGCCGCCGCCGCCGCCGCCTTCGTCCGTCCGCTGCCCAGGTACTCCCCGCCTTCCGTCCCTCTTCCCTCCTCCTCCCTCCTCCCTCCGCCTGCGGCCACCCCTCCCTCCTCCTCCGCCGCCCTCCTCCCTCCGCCTGCGGCCGCCCCTCCTCCCTCCTCCGCCGGCAGCCCTCCTCCCACCGCCCTCAACCTCGCCGCCCCTAGCTACCTCTCCGTCGCCCCCACCCCCTGCCACTAGTTAGTACTAGATTTAGTAGTAGTAGATGTTAATTTAGGGTTCATAGCTAGTACTAGATGTTGCTTAGTTAGTACTAGATTTTTAGTAGTAGTAGTTGTAGTTGAACTACTTTAGTTGTAGTTGAACTAGTTTAGTAAGTAAATAAATAAACTAGTTGAACTAGTGTAATTAATAGAACTAATGTATTTTTAGAAAGATAATTAATATAACTAGTTGAACTACTTTATTTTTAGAAAGAACTAGTTTTTTTCTATTTATACTAAGTTCATATTTAGTAAGAACTAGTTGAATTAATAAAACTAGTTGAACATGTCATATTTGTTGTTATTTTTTAGTTTAAGCAATTATTCGGGATGTATTAGTGATAACTTATATGGTTTCAGGTGACCACCGTCGTCCCCGTCACCGACCCCCTCCGACATCCCCGCCGTCGTCCCAGTCACCTACCCCCTCCGACATCGAGGTGAGACCAGCCAAATATCCTTATATATCTTGTGTTGTTGCTCAAATAGGATATGTGGTTGCCCAAGTGGCCGTTCATGTTCAGTTTACATCTCCGAGTGGCCTATGTTTTGCCGGAGTGTTGATTAATTTCCGTTCCGGCAAATTTCAGGCGCTCGATATGTCTTTTTTAGCAAAGGTCATGCCGGATTTTTTCGTGAATTCTGGCATGACTTGTGCTTGAATATGTACAAGTTTAATCTTTGAATTATGAATGTAGGAAATGTCGTACTCGGATGATGACAGTCTCCCGGGGGAGTGTAGCTGGTGCCACGACGATCGAGGTATGTGCGACAGGTTCGTTCGGCTGGACGAAGATCTGCGCTTCACCATTAAGCTCGAGGAGACCTTCGATTGTGAAACGGTACGCAACAACGACAAGTGTTTTTTCCGTAATTAAGCATGACTTCAACAATTTCAACGTCTAATTTTCATATTTTACAATTCGACTAGCTTATCCCATGCCATGCAAGACGCTATGTCTTGGAGAGGATGGGTTTTGAAGACCATGAAAATTCCAAAACAAAGAAAATACACCTAAGGACCCATCATGATATGGCTTTTGAAGTAAATCTGTGCAATGCTCAGAGCGTAACCCATTTTGGTTGCCAAAATGGGGAAGCACTTTGCAAAATGTATGGTTTTTATGAGGGTATGATTGTCACCATCGATCTTGGTGATCCTGACATCGAGCAAGACAATATGGACACTTGGGTCCTTGTTGATACGCTTCCGATTGTACCGCTATGTGAGTTTCTCAAACATAGTTATTAACTAATTTATATTGTTTATTTCAAAATAGTTGATACTTTATTTCCATTGACAGCTTATTTTGATTCTTCAAAGACTGTGTGGAAGATGGTAGATAAAACCCACTACACCGATGGCACCGAATTAACGTATAAGGAGAAAAATCATCTGATCGCATTTTGTACTCTTCTTGAGAATTACAATAACTATTATCAAACTCCTACAAATTATGGTGAATACGTGCCACTAGTGCATGTGTTGAACCACGGTAACTTCTCTGCAGATACCCTGGTATGATTTTTTACTATTACGACATCCGTGCATCTTTTGCATACTTCTAAAACTAGTACATCATTGCTAAATACGAAGTTATTATTATGTTTTTCAACAGAAACTCCCGATGGATTGTGTGCCTCATCTGATGTCTCTGCATGGTCGCCTCTCAGTTTTGAACATACTGCCAGGTAAATCTACGGAGCTCACCTGTGCATATCGGATTTCTAAAACCCGTGAACACTTGTTCATCAAAGAATGAAAGAAATGTATGGACATTCGCAAGGAGGTTCTTGGAAGTAACATTCAGCGAAAGGCAAGAACTGGAGACAGGCTAATCTCCATTCTCCATAATGGAGAGTCAGGGGCTATCTTGTTTTTTGCTATTTTACCTTAGAAAATGTAGTAGGTCTTAATCGAATGTAATAGGTCCTATGAGGTAGAATATGTTTATTATGTGGTAATGTGTTAGAGGTGATAATGAGGAGTACTTGTGATTACGACTAGTGACCAATTTCCTATGTGATGTCATTGATGAAAACGATGATCTTGAGGAGGTGTTATATGACAATGATGTATTATGATGATAAGTTGTTAATGATATGATGATTATGATGATGATGATATTATTATATCATTGGGTGAAAGAACCGTGGATTAGTTTCAAGTGGATGGACATCCACTTGAAACTAGTCCACGGTTCTTTCACCCCATGATGTAATAACTCATTATGATGTAAAAACAATCTCTAAATTCCTGTTGTATGAAAACTTGTGTAAAGGTGTATGAATACAACATGAAATAAAAAAGAAATAAAATACTAAATAATAGTAGTAGCGCGGGAAAGGAGAAGCGCTACTACTAATTAACAGTAGCGCTGTTGTGAAGAAGCGCTACTACTAAGTCAAGTTAGCAGTAGCGTGGGTCTAGGCGCGCTATTACTAAGCATTAGTTGTAGCGCCTTATCAGTAGCGCTCCTTCCCACGCTACTGATAGGCTTAAACCCCACGTTGCTGCTAGGCTTTTCCCTACTAGTGATAGGGGGCAAGAACCACATGTTGAAGGATCCATGACAATATGACTTATATGTGAATATAAACAAACATAAACCATTAATTTGTCTTCCTTGTCCAAGGTCAACAATTTTGGCATATAATATTTTGATGAGGGCTCCCAATCACAAAAGATTTCTAGGATGGTATATTTATATGTGAATCTTCTCTTCCCTTATTAATTCATTCATGAGTTGCATCATTGACTAATGCTACGTTTGTCAACCTCTAACAAAATTTCCTACTTATACTTTTCCTTATGTGGTGCCATCACCTACCATAGGATTAGTATATAATATTATTGCTTTATTTCCTTTCTTTTGTTTACTTCCTTATTTCTTTTCTTTATTTGCAACATGAAAGTAAAGAAGCAAAAACTCAAACTAACTTTATTATATAACTTATACACGATTTCAAGGATAGAACACTTAAACAAACTCTCAAAAAGAAAGGATCAAACTGAGATCTTATTCATCTAAAGCATAGGATTGAACTAAAAATAAGTAAAAGCAAAAAGTTAATGGGATGATACGATACCGGGGCACCTCCCCCAAGCTTGGAGGAAGCCAAGGGGAGTGCCCATACCCGATACTCAGTTCTCCTTTGGTGGTGAAGAAGATGATGGTCGGAAGAGGAGGAAGACATGGCGCCTGGCTTGACGAATCTGACTGAAAACAACAAGAAAAGAGAATAGAAGATTTCTCCGTGATACGGTGGTTAACAGGTTCGGGAAGTATATATAGAATTTTTATCTTGCAAGACAAGTATACAGAAGAAAAACGGAGCCCGGGAGGTGTCCCAAGGGGGCACAATCCACCTGGGCGCGCCTGGCAAGCTTGGCGCGCCCTACTGTATTATGCCCACCAGGGAACGCTTCCTGGTAGTTTCTTTATTTCCAAAATTTTAAAAATATTCAAAAACTGACAGAAAATATTTTTGCAGATTTTTTAGAGTCAGTTTACTTACCGTATCACGTAGCTCCTTATTTTGACGATTCGGGAGTGTTCCAGAAGCACTCTTTTATGTGTTCCTCCGGTGTCAAAGTCTGGATAATATTACTTTCAACATTGATGGGCGTAACTGAGATATAGTGCTTTATCCGTTGCCCATTGACAACCTTCGGGTTAGTACCTTCGGAATTATTTATTTTGATGGCTCCAGACCAGTAAACCTCCTCGATGACATATGGGTCTTCCCATTTTGAGAGGAGCTTTCCTGCAAAAAATCTAAAACGAGAGTTGTACAAAGGAACATATTCTCCAACTTTAAACTCACCTTTTTGAATTCTTTTGTCATGCCATCTTTTAACTTTTTCTTTAAATAACTTTGCATTTTCGTAACCTTGGGTTCTCCATTCATCTAATGAGCTTATATCAAATAACCTATTTTCACTGGCAAGTTGGAAATCATACTTGAGTTCTTTAATTGCCCAATAAGCTTTATGTTCTAACTCAACAGGCAGATGACAAGCTTTTCCATAAACCATTTTATAAGGAGACATGCCCATAGGATTTTTATAAGCTGTTCTGTAAGCCCAAAGTGCATCATCTAATTTCTTAGACCAATTCTTCTTGGACCTATTAATAGTCTTTTGCAAAATTATTTTTACTTCTTTGTTACTAAGTTCCACTTGAGCACTAGACCGAGGATAATAGGGTGATGCAATTCTATCGTTAACATCATACTTAGCAAGCATTTTACGAAAAGCACCATGAATGAAGTGTGAACCACCATCAGTCATTAAATATCTAGGGACTCCAAACCTTGGGAAAATAACTTCCTTAAGCATTTTAATAGAGGTGTTGTGATCAGCACTACTAGTTGGAATAGCTTCTACCCATTTAGAAATATAATCAACAACAACCAAAATATGTGTATACCCATTAGAGGAAGTAAAAGGTCCCATGTAATCAAATCCGCAAACATCAAATGGTTCAACAGCGAGTCAATAATTCATAGGCTTTTCTTGATGCATACCAATATTACCTATTCTTTGGCATTCCTCACAAGATGAGACATAGTTACGAGCATCCTTGAAGAGAGTAGGCTAATAAAATCTGGACTGCAATACCTTATGAGCAGTTCTATCTCCAGCATGGAGCCCTCCATACGGTTCGGAGTGACATTTTCGTAGGATTTGTCCCTGTTCATGCTCAGGTACACAATGTCTAATAATACCATCTACTCCTTCTTTATAAAGATGTGGGTCATCCCAAAAGTAATGTCTTAAATCATAGAAGAATTTATTATTTTGTTGGTAAGTGAAGCTAGGTAGTAAATATTTAGCAACAATGTAATTAGCATAGTCAGCATACCAAGGAGTACTATTAGCAACATTTATTGCAGCTAACTTCTCATCAGGAAAACTATCATCAATAGGTAGTGGGTCATCAAGAACATTTTCAAGCCTAGACAAGTTATCAGCTACGGGGTTCTCATCTCCTTTTGTATCAATAATATGTGATACGTCTCCATCGTATCTGTAATTTATGAAGTATCCATGCTGTTATTTTATCATTCTTGGGTGTTTTACAATCATTTTATAGCAACTTTAGATCATTTTTTGGGACTAACCTATAGAAACCAGCATGGCCTAGGAAGCTACAAATACCTTTTCTGTCCTTCAAACATGGCATTTTCTCAATAGCATCAACCTTAGCTTGGTCCACTTCAATACCACTTTCAGAAATTATATGACCCAAAACAATGCCTTCATTAACCATAAAGTGGCACTTCTCCCAATTCAAGACGAGATTAGTTTGTTCACATCTCTGCAAATCTCGCTGAAGATTGCTTAAGCAATCATCAAAAGACTTCCCATAAACAGAGAAGTCATCCATGAAAACCTCAACAGTCTTTTCACAAAAGTCAGAGAATATAGCCATCATCCATCTTTGAAAGGTAGCAGGTGCATTACATAAACCAAAAGGCATACGTCTATAAGCATAGGTTCCGAAAGGACAAGTAAAAGTAGTCTTTTCTTGATCAGGTTGAGAAACAGGTATTTGTGAAAAGCCAGAATATCCATCAAGGAAGCAAAAGTGTGTGTGCTTAGATAACCTTTCGAGCATTTGATCAATAAAAGACAAAGGTTAATGATTTTTATAGTTGCTTTATTTAATTTTCTGAAATCAATTACCATTCTATAACCTGTAACAATTCTTTGTGGAATAAGTTCATTCTTATTATTAGGAACAACTGTTATACCTCGTTTCTTAGGGACACAATGAACAGGAGTTACCCATCTACTATCAGCTATAGGGTAGATTATACCTGCTTCCAGAAGTTTTAATATTTCCGTTCTTACCACCTCTTTCATCTTTAGATTTAACCAACGTTGGTGATCAATGACTGATTTAGCATCAGGTTCCATATTAATTTTGTGCTGACATAGAGTGGGACTAATGCCCTTTAAATCATCAAGAGTATATCCGATAGCAGCCCGGTGCTTCCTTAGAACTTTCAATAATCTATCTTCTTCAGGTTCTGAAAGGTTAAGCTAGGGTTAAACAGAGTCGGTTACAGAGAAGGGAATCTACATATCCGAATTGCCAACCTTGTCTTCCACGCAAAGGAGAGTCCCACCAGACACGGGACGAAGTCTTCAATCTTTTATCTTCATAGTGCAACAGTCCGGCATAAGCATATAGTCCGGCTGTCCGAGGACTCCCTATTCCAGGACTCTCTCAGTAGCCCCTGAACCAGGCTTCAACGACGATGACCCCGGGGCGTAGATTGTCTTCGGCATTGCAAGGCAGGTTCCTTCTCCGAATACTCCAAAGTAGATCTTGAACTATAGAATCGTTTTCGGCTTTGCAAAACAAATTCCACATACCACCGCAGAGAGTACAATATTCCACGAGTCTAATCTGCTGACAACTTTTCCATAGCGTGACATCACGCCGCGATGCTGTTGTTATTCAAACCGTTTTTCAACCTACCACTACGCGTTTCGCGAGGCGGTTTCATTGGCACATCTTGTCCAGGCAGAGATCGTGTCCCCTTATCACGGGATTCTCATCAATACGGGCGTGGGTAACCCAACAGCTCCATTAGTATGACTCCTTGGATTAGGCAAGTTCCAAACGGCCGCTCCGAGGACGTTTGACATTCATCCCCGTTATAAAGAGGTCAAGACCTGTCCTTTTTCTTTCCACGCCTGATCCTTTCCTTACCCCACCTCGAGTTCCAATACTCAAGGCTCAGTCTAAGCGCTTCGGACGTCCAACCATGTCCGGATCCAGCCTTCAAGGCCGGTGGATGGCCTCTTCTGTCACAGAGGAGGACATCACGAAGCTTAGGGAGGCTAGGTACTTGACCACCGAAATCCTTCATAGGCTTCCTACTCAAGGGCACGTTATCCCTACTCCCAAACCCAACGAGAGTGTCGTATTCGTCTCCCACTTCCCCCGAGGGCTTGGCGTCGGTCTTCATCCTTTTGTTAGAGGGCTCGTGTTCTATTATGGGCTAGATTTTCAAGATCTAGCTCCAGATTCTTTCCTTCACATCTCAACGTTTATCGTTGTGTGTGAGGCCTTCCTACGCATATCGAGAGCAGTTTTTTCGGTAGCCTTTTTTCGCGCCGCACTATTGTGGGCCGACCCATCCAGCCGTGGCTGCAGGCGCCGATTAGCTTGCGCGGCGCCTTCAGCGCTGACTAGGAGTTCCCCTTTTAACCAGACATATATGTGATGACTGATGAGTGGGCCTCCTTTGGGCCAAAACTGGACGGTAAAATCGCACGAATTACCTGGGCTAAGTCCCTTTTTCTGAACAAAAGAAAAAAAACAGGGGCAAGTCCGTGACTTAGAAACGAACCCTAGAAACAAAAATCCCCAATCGTTTTCGGCGGCGGCCCGGCTGACCATCACCTGCGTCGGGCAAGTAGCGGGCACCGCCGCGGCCGACCATCACCTGCGCCGGGCAGGCAGCCGGCGCCGCCGCGGCCGACCATCATCTGCACCGAGCGGGGAGAGTGCGGCGCCGTGGCCGTCCATCACCTGCACTGATCGGGTGGCGGGCAGCGCCCGGCGGCAGAGAGCGTCATCTGCGGAGTGCAGACTGCCACGGACGGTGTCACCTCCAGAGCGGGCTGCGTAGGGCGGACGGCATCCTTGCCGTTTCTAAGTGCTGCAGCGGTCATCCCCAGAGAGCTTCTGTTCTAAGGCTAGTGCTCTGAAGCTGCTGTTCTCTAAGCGAGTCACTCAGCACACAATCTTACTCCTGAGTATTGGACCTCTTTTAATTCTCTGATGATTTGTGTGGGGAAAAATACTCCGGAGTATTGTGTCGTACTTAAATCATCTCAACTCTGCTATATGTTTACTTGCCATGCATGATCAGAACAACTGCATCTATATTTAATGGTCAAAATTTGAGAAAGGTTTCCATCTTACACGCATGCATGATATTACATTATCAATTCTTATGTGAGGAATCTACTCTTTCTAGCATGGTCATATCTGTTAAATAAAGCCAAGTCTGCACTAGCTAGTGTTTATTTCTTCAGTTTCATCAGTTTCGTCAGTAGTTTCAGGTTGTTTTCTGTCAACGAGTTTAGCTCAACTTAGTTAGCGCCAAGAGCGAGTCTGGCGCCCCCTCTGATCGCTCGTGGGATGGCACAAGCACCACGATTGTTTTACTTGAACTGTTTGGTTAGCGACTTCGCAAACTGATATCACTGATGCACATTGGAAGAAAAATCTCACATCACACAAGATTAGAGAATTGGAAAGCTATTTGTTTTATTTGCTTCAAGTATATTTCCAGTAGTACATCACAACACATAGCTGTTTGTTTGTTTTACTGTATCACATACACATCTAAGATCAGTATGGAAGGCTGATTTGATTTGATTCAGATGTGACATCCCTGTCTTCAGAGTATATTCCACTTGAGTAAGTCAGCTTCACAGTTTCAGCAAAACTCTGATGTAGATATTTTATTTATCAGTTCTATAAATGTTATTGAAGTCATTATTTATCAGTTTGCTGCATACAATTCAGTAAGGTGGATTTATTATATTTTACTGTGTTATCACCGTTAGAACAGATCTACAGACCCCTAAGTTTGAGCTGTTTATTCTCACTGACCAATGTGTATGCGTGGTCTTATTGTAGCTCTAGAAGAAGGAAGTGAAGTAACGCTGAAGCTTCAGGTGCCAAGAGTTATAAAATGTAATAATTTGGAGGTGCAAATTTTTGTTCTGAAGCTAGAAAAGAAGTTGTAATCCGTCAACGCATTGGAGGTGCATTTTTTTTATTTTTAGAAAAGTCCAATTGTTTGGACACAGATGTAATCCGTCAACGCATTGGTGTCAAGATATGTGTGTGTGTGAACTTTATTTACTGACACCATGTTTTTCATCATTTCTCTGGGATTTTTTTTCAAGAAAAAGGTGCTCTGGGTAATTGTAGTTGAAGGCACTGATTTATAGTGTTGCCATATAATCTATGTAGTTTTGGTGTCAATGCTTATTCTGACAGGTATTCTTTAGAACTCTGGGATGATGATTGCAAGCCCAAGCATAACTGTATGAATTAGGAGTTTCTGTACATGGAAGTAACTGAAACTCATCAAACAACTACCAGAAAAAACGATAAAATAAAAAATGGCACGGCATGGCGCGCATTTAATTCTAGTTATAATTAAACTTCCAAGATTATAATAAATTCATATGAACTCAGAAGTAACATCTTTTGCATATAATATATCAAATTGTTCACAAATAACATTTTTTGTGTATCTTTCTACTTATATTTAAACTACCAATTTTTTTGATTTTTTGAATTTCTTATGCCGGGTTCAAAATGCAATAAAAAATCCCGGAAACCCGTTCATACCTAGGGATTGAATCTTCCGAAACTCTTTTGGCACTCGAAAAAACCATTCATAGCTAGGTTCTTCAGAAAAAAAACATTTTTGGCACTCGGAAAATGGAAAATGCTTCTTTTGTGCAAAGAAAATGAGAACTCTCTTTGGCAGCATTATTCGCCATTCCAAGATGCATCATTGTAATATAAGGTCATTTAGACAAACTATGTCATGAATGTGGCCATAACATTGACCATTTGACACTAGTAGAAAAAGGACCTAATATGAGACACATTAGTGCCGGTTTGATTTTGAGCCGGAACTAATGTGTCCATTAGTGCCGGTTCCAACGGCTAGCCGGCCGTTCTCATTATTATCGGTTCATGGTGAACCTTTAGTACCGGTTCGTGCCACGAGCTGGTACTAAAGAGGGTGGTGGCAGGGTGTTGTCAGTCTGGGGCCCCTCCAGCACCTTTAGTACCGGTTCGTGACACGAACCGGTACTAAAGGTCGACGTACATAAACCCTTCGTCCACCCGAGCCACTCTGTGCTTCCCCTTTCCCCTCACTCCCTCTGTTCTTCCCCTCTCTTCCTCGAGCTCCTCACAAATTTTGCCCAAAATTTGTCAAGATTTGAAGGCCCCCATCATTCAAATGATCACAAAGGTTAGCAACTTTGTCCTTTCAACTCTCATTGCTAGATTAGCTCTTGCAATGCTTTGTATAGTGATTAATTTGGGAGGAATTATATTTGCTAGTATTGGATTTATATGCAATTTGAGGTCAAAAATAACACTTAGTTTGCATATGTAGTTGTGGTTTACTTAGTGCCTTCTAAATCTCCGTCGTAACCACCGTCGATCGCCCGCACCGTCCCGTCGCCGGCACCACCTTGTGGTGAGGCTCTTGTTCATGAATGTTTTACATTACCAAATTGATGTTTGTGTGATTTGGATATAGTTACTCGTATAATTATCTTACCCGTACGTTGTTTGTTATACATAGTGCCATGGTTTTGATATCCGTCCCCGTCGGCCCTCGTCCTTGTTATGATTCAGATGTGGTATATTCTCTTTTAAAACTAGTTGTTGCATTTCGTGTTTATGACAAATTATGCCCATCAAGTTGACATAGATATTTTTATCTAGGAGGTATGTGAACCGGAAATTCCAACCGACCCTATTGTCGAGAGGTTAACTTTAGTTGAAAGAGAAAACGAGTATTTGAAAGAAAAACTGAAAAGAATTGAGGGGGAGAAGATGGAATTGGAGTGCATGTTGCCGATGTCGTCGATGATCACAAGATCGAGATGGAGAAAATGAGGTTGAAGATTAGAAAGATTAGAAAATATGCCATTGATAGTGTGGCTTAGTATCATTATGATGTTGGATCAATAGTTACCTTAGTTGCGATCTTCATCGCATTTGTTGTTGCATTTAAATTCTTTAGCTAGAGAGTTATTTGTATGTTGCATTTAATTAAGTGCTGTATATGAACTTTATGTATGAACTTGTATTAATTTGGTCTATTTGGTGTTGTGTAATGAAGATGAGCCGACAATGGATGTATGATGACTGATGCTCTCCCGAGTTCATTAATGGCGTGCATACTCTTCTGCGGGCCGCTGAGGCAAACAAGCGGGCGGATGGTTTTATGCCTTGTCCATGTGCTGGCTGTAAGAATGGTCACAGTTACTCTACGTCAAAAACCATTCACGTCCACCTATTTAAGTCCGGTTTCATGCCCCACTATAATGTTTGGACCAAGCATGGAGAAATAGGGGTTATGATGGAAGACAATGAAGAAGAAGAGGACGACGACGGCTATCCTGGCCATGGGTTCCCTGAATACGATGATACAACAATGGGGGAAGAAGCGGAGCCGGCAATGCGGGAAGAAGCTGAAGAAGAAGCACCAGATGAGCCCGCTGATGATCTAGGTCGGGCCTTTGCCGATGCAAAGAGAAACTGCGCAAGTGATCTGGAGAGGACGAAGTTGCAGCGCATGTTAGAGGATCACAAGAAATTGTTGTACCCGAATTGCGAAGCTGGCAAAAAAAGTTGGGCACCACACTTGAATTGCTGCAATGGAAGGCAGAGAATGGTGTATCTGACAAGGGATTTGGAAAGTTGCTGGTAATGATAAAGAATATGCTTCCAAAGGACAACGAATTGCCCGAGAGTACGTATGAAGCAAAGAAGGTTGTCTGCCCTCTAGGGTTAGAGGTGCAAAAGATACATGCATGCCCTAATGACTGCATCCTCTACCGCGGTGAGTACGAGGATTTGAACGCTTGCACGGTATGCGGTGCATTGCATTATAAGATCAGTCGTGATGACCCTGGTGATGTCGAGGGCAAGCACCCCGGGAAGAAGATTCCTGCCAAGGTGATGTGGTATGCTCCTATAATACCACGGTTGAAACATTTGTTCCAAAACAAAGAGCATGCGAAGGCGATGCGGTGGCACGCAGAAGACCGTAAGAAAGACGGAAAGTTGAGAGTACCCGCTGACGGTTCGCAGTGGAGAAAAATCGAGAGAAAGTACTGGGAGGAGTTTGCAGGTGACCCAAGGAACGCATGGTTTGTTCTAAGCGCAGATGGCATTAATCCTTTTGGGGAGCAGAGCAGCAACCATAGCACGTGGCCTGTGACTCTATGTTTGTATAACCTTCCTCCTTGGTTGTGCATGAAGCGGAAGTTCATTATGATGCCAGTGCTCATCCAAGGCCCTAAGCAACCCGGCAACGACATTGATGTGTACCTAAGGCCATTAGTTGAAGAACTATTACAGCTATGGAATGGAACAGGTGTACGTGCGTGGGATGAGCACGGACAGGAAGACTTTGACCTAAAGGCGTTGCTGTCCGTGACCATCAATGATTGGCCTGCTCTCAGTAACCTTTTAGGACAGACAAACAAGGGATACCGCGGATGCAGGCACAGTTTGGATGATACCGACAGTATATATATGGATAGTTGTAGGAAGAATGTGTACCTGGGACATCATCGATTTCTTCCGACAAGGAATCCCGTAAGAAAGAAAGGCAAGCATTTCAAAGTTGAGGCGGATCACCGGACGAATCCTAGCCACCGTACTGGTGCTGATGTACATGATATGGACAAGGATTTGAAGGTAATCTTTGGAAAGGGTCCTGGCGGACAACCTGTTCCGAAGGACGCTGACGGACGCGCACCCATGTGGAAGAAGAAATCTATATTTTGGGACCTGCCATATTGGAAAGACCTAGAGGTCCACTCCGCAATCGACGTGATGCACGTGACGAAGAATCTTCGCGTGACCCTGCTTGGGAGGACAAAAGATACACCAGAGACACGGGAGGACCAACAACGTATGCACGGAAAAGACGACATTCATCAGGGTCAGGCCAGCTACGCTCTTACCAAAGAAGAGAAGGAAATCTTCTTCGAATGCCTGCTCAGCATGAAGGTACCGTCTGGCTTCTCGTCGAATATAAAGGGAATAATAAATATGGCAGAGAAAAAGTTCCAGAACCTAAAGTCTCATGACTGCCACGTGATTATGACGCAACTCCTTCCGGTTGCATTGAGGGGGATTGTACCGGAAAACGTTCGACTAGCCATTGTGAAGCTATGTGCATTCCTCAATGCAATCTCACAGAAGGCAATCGATCCAGAAATCATACCAAGGTTACAGAATGATTTGGTGCAATGTCTTGTCAGTTTCGAGTTGCTGTTCCCACCATCCTTCTTCAACATCATGACGCACGTCCTAGTTCACCTTTGCGAAGAGATTAACGTTTTGGGTCCTGTATTTCTACACAATATGTTCCCCTTTGAAAGGTTCATGGGAGTCTTGAAGAAATATGTTCATAACCGTGCTAGGCCAGAAGGAAGCATCTCGAATGGCCATGAAAATGAGGAGGTCATTGAGTTTTGTATTGACTTTATTCCTGACCTTAAGCCGATTGGTGTTCCTGAATCGCGGCATAAGGGCAGACTGGAAGGAAAAGACAGGCTAGGAGGGCATCAAATAATATGTATGGACGGACATTCTCTCACTGAAGCACACTACACAGTTCTACAGAATTCCGCCTTGGTGGCTCCTTATATGGAGGAACACAAGAATTTTCTACAATCCAAACACCCGGAGAAGTCTGACGACTGGATTACATGCGAACAAACGAGAACTTTCGCCGGTTGGTTGCAGAAACGTGCCCTGAATGATGGCGATATTCAAAATGACCTGTACTCGCTGTCCCAGTTACCATCTTCGAATATAATGACTTTCAAAGGGTACTAGATAAATGGGAATACATTTTACACGATTGCCCAAGATAAGAAGAGAACCAGCCAAAACAGTGGTGTCCGCTTTGATGCAACAACCAACACGGGAAAGGAAACATATGATGGTTACATAGAGGACATATGGGAACTTAACTATGGATTAGGTGATTTGAAGGTCCCTTTGTTTCGGTGCAAATGGGTCAATATGACACGAGGCGAGGTAACGGAAGACCCGCAGTACGGAATGACAATAGTGGATCTCAACAATCTTGCGTATGCAGACGAGCCATTCGTCCTAGCCAATGATGTGGCGCAGGTTTTTTATGTGAAAGACATGTCTACCAGGCCGAGAAAAAGAAAAAATAAGGAAGCGAATGGATCATACGACGAGCCAAAGCGCCACATAGTTCTTTCAGGAAAAAGAAACATCGTGGGAGTGGATGACAAGACAGACATGTCAGAAGATTATGAAAAGTTTGATGAAATTGCTCCATTCACAGTGAATATTGACCCGAGCGTCCAGTTAAATGATGAAGACTTTCCATGGCTACGGCGCAAAGGGACACACGCGAAGAAAAAGTTTCACACCCAAAGATCTGGGATGTGATCGGCTTCAGTATCATCACTTTCTTCTGTGTTTCACACCCAGGAGGGAATGTCTGTAATAGTTAGGGTAGTTATGTGTTTTGGCATTTGAAACGCGAAGAAATTTATGTGCAAACAAATTCTTTTCATGCATTTATTGATTTTTTCCAGCTAAATGACCCTGAAATTGAAAAGCATTTCAAATGAACTCAGAAAAGGTTGAAAGTTGGCATGGTATCATAATTTCATACAAATAGCATGTGCAAAAAAGTAGAGAGGGTTACGGCAAAAACTGGATGCACTTCGTGTACAAAATGGACAATCTCTTTCGAAGTATCAGGGTTTCCGACGAAAACTGAACTGTTACAAAGGCATTTCATTTTTTAAATAACCTAAGCATTACCAAATTGAATATAATGATAAAACACACTAATATTAAACATAAGAAAAAAGAATCACTGAAAAAACTTTTTTCAAAGTTAAGTTATTCACAAACTAGTGATTCA
Source organism: Aegilops sharonensis (assembly GCA_904067115.1). Lineage (NCBI taxonomy): Eukaryota > Viridiplantae > Streptophyta > Magnoliopsida > Poales > Poaceae > Aegilops > Aegilops sharonensis. The sequence goes on from CAJFDF010000017.1 coordinate 125,973, forward strand.
CAAAAATTTCAAATAATTCAAAATTTAAACTATTCAAATTTGAAAACTACCGGCACTAACAGAAACTTTGTAATTTTTTGTACCTAAAGCAAAAACATTCACAAAGAAACTCTAAATACAGCAAAAAACAACTCAAAAATAAATAAAGCGAAAAAATTTAAGAAAATAAAAAAGCCCGCCTACTTGGCCAAAGCGGCCTGCATATGACTAGGAACACAACCTTTTGTTGGGCCAGGATGCAGGCCCGCAAAGGCCCAGTAGGCCCACTAGGCAGAAGAGGACAGGTAGGCCCAGTAGGCCTGCTTAGGAGAGGAGCTCGAGAGAGCTACCGCACTGGGGCTTATAAACCAGTGCGGTAGCCCCTCGCTAGCGAGGTGGGACTAAACTTGCCCACCGCCTGGAGCCAGCGCACCCCCTTTAGTACCGGGTCGTGGCTCCAACCGGTACTAATGACCCCCCCCCCCCCTTTAGTACCAGTTGGAGCACTACCCGGTACTAAAGGGGGTGCGCTTCCCGCAGCTTGGCCTGGCCAAAACAGACCTTTAGTACCGGTCGGTGGCTCCAACCGGTACTAAAGGTCCATCCTATATATACAACATTTGAAAAAAAATCAGTTTCCCTCTGTTTCTTCCCTCTGTTTCCTCCCTCCATCGCGCCGCCCTGCCCCGATCGACGTGTCCCCGTCAACGTCGCCGCCCCCACTCCTTGTTGCCGACCCTGGCCGTCCCCGCCCCTCGTCACCGCCCCCGTCGACGTCGCCGCCCCGGCCGTCCCCGTCCCTG
>CAJFDF010000017.1:149042-160523 GCA_904067115.1 Aegilops sharonensis
AATGTCTCACAACCAACACCATTAATTATTCACACATACACATGTATATACATATACAATTTCTCCTACATGTTGCCTTGGTGCCTTCGGAGCACGATGACAAGTGGTTCATGGGAGCGGTAACAGGTAATAGTATTCTCCTTTGGGATCTATGACCTGGTCGAGCAAAAATCCGACTATTTCCTCTTGAAGTGCTAGTATGCGGTCCACTGGTAGGAGCTTATCCCGCACTTCTCTGAACTGTTAAGAAGGAGATCAATATGCATGTGTATTAGTTGTGTGACAAGATATCGATAATGGTGTGAATATAGTTCTTACAAATGTACCCAGTCCTGTTTTTAAGGTCTGCTCCTTTCGGACGCCATCATGCGAATATTCTCTCAAACGTAGAATGCACACATATCATTCCCCGGCACCTGCATCAGGGCCTTTACGAGAATGAAATTGAATCAGATAATGATTAATTAAGCATTATAATTAATTAATGGTATTGAAACAAGAATTAAAGAGATGGTAGCTACCTAGTACTACTTAATTACTTACCTTTGGTCGATGCCAAAACAACTTTTTTGGCCATTTGCCTGGAGTCACCATGATGAACTTTGCCCAAGCCCTGCCCGCCGGCAAAGAAAATTAATAAAGGGGTTATTAAATAGTTCATATCAGTAAATGACGAACTAATAATAGGCCGAGATATAGTTAATAATGATTGAAAGTACCTATGGACTATCCCCTTCACGATGGTGTAGTCTTTATCTTCTTTAAGTAGTGAGTCCAGTACTTTAACTGTTCCTTTGTCAACTTTAATGTCTAACAAGATCCAGTGGAAACTGCATGTGCACACGTTTGCATGTCTTAATTAAGCGGGCATGTGAATAAAATTAATCAACTATCGTAAACCGTATACACTTAATTATTAACATCTAGCTAGCTACTAAGCAAAAACAGTATTTGTATTACAAGACAGTGTGACTCACAGGAAGTTGTAAGGAAGTAGTATATCTTCATTGGTATTGAGGCGCTTCAAGAACTCTAGCATGCTTTCCTCTACACTTGCTTGATAAATTGGAATATTCCATATGTACTAATTAATGGTATTTGGGTCAATGAACCCAATGCCATAGCGTCCAGATTTTTTCATTTCATACATATTCATCCTGCATATAATACCACAGAAAAGAATATAGTGAGGATAATTATATGTAATGATTGATCAAAATGATCACTACGTATCTAGCTTGAGACTTAAATTACAGAAAGAAATCACTTACAGACAATAGCAACTGACGATAGACTTGTCGAGTGCGTCTCGATTGTATAACTAAAATAGTTCTGAATACTCAACGGACAGAGCTTTCTCATGGAAGTAATGCTCATGCTTGACATACACCATGAGGGACTCTCGATTGGAGATCTTGGTAGTGTTCATGTACCATTGATGCAATTCATACATTCTCGTTGGGAGGTTCTTGACCTTGTCTGGCTCGACCAAAGGTTGGCCCCGTACATATTTCCGTTTTATTTCCTCCTCTCTAAGCCGAGACATGGGCTCGATTTCGAGGAGTTATCCAACAGTGATCGTGAGCATTTCAGCCTGCATTATACGATCCTCGGTTATTACCACATCGCCCAGCTGGGAACGTTAACGGTTTGCCCGCAATAATATTGGGCGCGCGTACTCTCATGTGTTGTTGGCACAACAAGCGGGTGGATAGATTGTGCCGCCTGTTCTCCCAGCTGGGGAACGGTTTTCCCGCATTTTTTGCCAGCTGCTTGTTGGCTCGAGCTCGAGCTCGCTTCCTTCTGTAGCCGTGCTCGATGTAGCTTCCTAATTTGGCGCTCATAGTCTGAGTCAACAGGCTTGGGAGCTGGTGCTTTAGCCATATGAATGAAGTGGTCAATCGTTTTCTCAGGCACTTTCTCCTTTGGCGGCGGTGCCGGTTTCGGTCCAAAATGGGCATCCACTTGGGCCTGCACTATGGCTGCGTTTTGCTCCTCGGTCATGTCGTAAGGCCTCCGAGGAAGAGGAGCGAGGCTTGGACCATATTTATATCGCTTGTCTCCGCCTGTACTTCCTGTACTACCTCGACTTGTACCGCTACGCACCATAGCTGCGGCGTGTCTCTTATGCGTTTGCTGAGACGGCGGAGACGGCTGACGCGGCTGACGCTGTGCCGTACTTGAAGCAGGAGGAGTGGCATGACGCTGTGTCAGACTTGAAACCGGAGGAGTGGCCTGACGCTGTGCCGGACTTGAAGCACGAGTTTGCTCACGCGTTCGGGGACTTGGAGGAGGCAGCGGACTTCGAGGAGGAGTCGGCTCACACGTTCGTGGACTTGGAGGAGTGGGAGTCTGCTGACTCGGTGGCGGACTTCGAGGAGGAGTCGGCTCACGCGTTCGTGGATTTGGAGGAGCGGGAGTTTGCTGACTCGGTGGCGGACTTCGAGGAGGAGTCGGCAGACGACGCGGTGTCGGTGGACTTGGAAATATGATGCAATCCTTTCTCCATAGGATGATATGATGTATGGCCTCTCCCAGTGTGTGCTCGCCGTCACCTCCAGCAATGTCAAGTGCTAGCATCGAATATGGCTCCACCACTTCATCAACCATGACACGAGCATAGCCCTCTGGAATCGGGATGCAATGGAAGGTTGCTTCAGGGGTAATTATGAAAGCAACGCCGTCCGCCACCTTCATGGATATGTTCTTCATTTTGGAGTGTAGCTCACAGTTAGTGTTCTCTATGATGTCATCCACAGGGTATGTATCCAGCAGTGTGTCGCCCGGGGCAGAACCAACACTGCTTCTCGGCATGGATGGGACGGTGCTATCCAATGCTGGACGATCATCTGCTTTCTGCTGCCGCTGCTGAGACCCCCTTTCCTGTTTAAGTGAGTCGATCTGCTATTGCTGCTGGAATTTGAGTGTCAAGTCCGCGTGCCTTGCTTATAGGCCTTGAAGGTGTTCTGCGTCCTGCTTCCTCTGCTCCTCCTCCAACGTCCTCTTCTTCTCCTCCTCCATCTAGTTTCTTGCACGGGACCTATAGTCGTCGTTCCAGTCCGAAAAGCCCTCATACCAGGGAATAACGCCCTTGCCTTATGTTCTTCCCGGGTGTTCAGGATTTCCCAGGGCACACGTAAGTTCGTCGTGCTCTCTGTTGGGCGTGAACACCCCCGTTCGAGCTTCTTCTATTGCGTCAAGTATCTTTTGTTCGGCTCCTTTTAGACTTGCCTTCTGCGAAACCAGGCTTGTCTTCGGGTCCAACGCCCGCCATGCGCATAGAACCAAGTTCTGCACCTGAGGGGCCAACTCATAGTAACCAGAGTGACCCCTGCATCCTCCATCTCTTGCTCAGACTTATCCCACTTAGGCATTCCCACAGTGTAGCCTCCTGGACCCAGCCTATGGAACTGCGTCTTTTTTGCGGCATTGGCCTTGTTTTTTATCGACCGTTCCTTAGATAATTCTGAATCCTTGAATTTCACGAAATCGTCCCAGTGTTCTCTTTGCTTCTCCAATGTTCCCGTGAATTCTGGAGTCTTCCTTTCTGCAGCGAGGTAGTTGGCCCATACAGTATTCTTGTGGGTGTTGAATGCAATTGCCATCTTCTTAAGAGCAGCGCCCTTGAATTTGTCCACATCTGCTTTAGTGAAATAATCTGGTAGGGTGAAATGTTCCATCAGAGAATCCCAAAGGTTTTTTTGCTCCGTCGTCGACCCAAGTAACACCTGGACGTTTAGTTTTTGGCTCTTTCCATTCTTGAATGGAGATCGGGAGTAGGTCCTTCACAAGAACTCCGCACTGACGAGTCCACTTGTTCGCAATGTTCTTAGGCGATCGGGGTTCGTCACTAGGTTTGACGGAGTCGATGTTGTACTTTACACCCTCATTCAACTTTTTGCACGTGCCTCACTTTGTCCTGCTGTCTGTAGAAGCAGATTTGCTCGATCAGGTGGGCTGAAAGAAGAAAGATCGATTCGTTAATACATCTTCAAATAAAATAAAACATGTGATGATCACCAGATGCCTGCTTATATAAATATACCTCGCCGGTAGTCTTTGTTATTTGAAGACCAGCATTGTCTGTGTCATCATAAACATTGTCTGTGTCATCATAATCAGAATCATAGTTCATGACTGCATCAGCTCGGTTGTCGAGAATATCTTTTCATCACCCTCTCCGGTATTGTTCAGATATTGGGGAGCAGTCATCTGCTTCTTTCAGATCATCTAGCCTACCAGGGCTGCGTATGATGTCGAACAATTCCTCTTCTCTCTCTCTGCCGGTACTGTCCGCCATGGCATTTACTTAACTAATACAGAAGAAATATAAAACAATTTAGTATTCAAATTACAATGCATGGATGCAATCAATAAGGAAAAACTGAATCATATAGTACATAATATATGCATCGTCTCGATTAATATATAATCTCGAATACATCATCGTCTCAAATAATATATATAATCTTGAATACATTGTCACGAATATTATATATTGAATACATCATTGGCTAGGTACCTAATAAAGATCGAATACTACAGAAGAATCTAGGGCGCCACTCGCGGTTCCTAGGACGCGGGCGGTGGACAACCAAAGAGAAGGGACCATCACAGGATCATATCTCCGGTCATCTGCCCAAAGAACCTGCCAAGTAGTGGAGAACCTGACGTCGTCCATAGCATCCATGTAGCGATGGACGTGCTCGTCTTCCTCCCTGACACGGCGACGCACCACCTCCGGCGGTGCCGGCTGCCTTTGCACCGAATGTGGCCCACGCGAACGTCACCAAAGGAGATCAGGGTCGATGACGGGACCCGAGGCCAAGTTCCTCACCAAGCGGCGCGCCCCTCCAGGTAGCACCTCCCAGTGCCAGCCCGGCGGAGCCCAGTCCCGGACATGGGTCCTCTGAAGCATGACGTCGTCGCGAACGGGTCGACGGCGAGGATGCGGGCCGGGCATATCGTCGAACAAATACTATATGCCCGCAAAAAGTAACATTTTTTAAATGATTGGATTGTGATAACTAAAATTCTATATGCAAATTCTAACAATTTGACATTAATTAATCTAATTCATCTAACTAAAACTAATTCTAAATTTCTAACATTTCCATATATATATATAACTAACATTTCTATAACATTTCTAATATCTTATATTTACTAATTGGAAGCACCATACGAGGCTCCACGTTAATCCTAGAGAAACAACAATCATAATCGTAGGATCTTTCAATATACGATTAGGATTAAAAGAAATCTAGACGTTTCACATAAGAGTCCTAAGAGGTTACACAATAGAAACATGTCTATCCGTAAATTAAAAGAAAAAGAAGAATTGAGTCCTAGACACGTTATGGCCAGCCACCAAGGAAAATGTATGAGGTTACGTAAAAGAAATGTGTCTATCCGTAAGTCAAAAGAAAAAAAAGAATTGAGTCCTGGACACGTTATGGCCAGCCATCAAGGAAAAGGGGGTAAAAGAAAGACCCCCATACCAACACGTTTCCATTGATGGATCGGATTGTGATGGTCCAATTCGTTGTGCACATCTTAAGTTTCAGGTAATAAATATTTGATGCATGCACACGTTGGTTTTAGCATGCTAGACAGATTCACCCCCAGGAGCTATATACATACAAGTGCAAGCTAGCCTAAGGAAGCTAGCACACACGGAATCCATCAATGTATTTCTTGTTTTCGAGAGAAGTCGTCAAAACGTTCCGCAAAGATCGATCGGATCGTAACCGGCCGAAGCAAGATCATGTATGTACACCTACACCTACACGACTGCAGACATATGTACGAATATAGGGCATCTAGATAAAATCAATCAAGCAGCCTGCCAAACTGCCTGTTTGCTTTACTTCAGAAAATTAGCAATACAAAACCGTATATATAATATTATATTTACTAACTGGAGGCACCATCAACAAAATTAATGTAGCCATTAGACTTAAAATTTAATGTCCAAGATCTATTATAATACCACACTGTTGTTTTTACAGAAAAAACAGCACGTACATATAGAAGGTCTAAAGCAACACATACATGTAAGAGTCCTCCACGACCACGTTCAAGTTATAATCAATAAAAATACACGAGTCTTTTCCTGCCTAAAGAAAACGAAAACATATAATAATAACAAGTTATCAAGCGTTCAAGCCCCAGGATGAAATAGTCCATGTCATGATTTGGAGAAAACAAACACGTGCATGTTCTGTTCAAAAATGAGAAAAATATTCGTACTAAAGCAACACATGTATTTTTCTAGAAAAATAAGAATTAAAGCAACATGCACAATGAAAAGTACTCAAGCGTTCAACTCATAGTATATAAAGAGTCCACGCCCTGTTTTCTTGAAAAACACGTGCATGTTCCTTTCAAAAATTGAAAAAGACACATACAAAAAAAACTCCTCAAGCATCACATTATGGGGAAGAAAGAGTTAATGCCTGATTGAAAAGGAAATTTGTTTCCTACCATACGAAATAAGGAACCTGCAGCCAATTAATTTAATGTGTGAAATAACCAAATTGTAAGATAATAACTAAGAAAAAAACATATATTTTCATGCACAACAAGATTATATATGAATATAAACCCCATAATTTTTGTTCGTATTTCAAATAGATGAATTTTCACAACCATGCCCATATAATTTGAAATTAATGGGTGATTGTTTTTCAAGTATTATGATATACTCTCTTTTTTTATTTGATAAAAGATTGATACATTCACAATTAAATGTTTTTTAGTTAAAGCGGGAGCGCTTGCCAATGTGCAAAGATGTAATGGAGATTATTATGTAAACAGCTAAAGTAGCATTGTTTTTTTCATCTGAATAATTTCTTTTGACGTGAATGAACTAGAATTGCAGTTGTGCTATATTTACACAGACCGCAACAAAGAAATAGAATCTTAGATAAAGGAATCTAACACAAAATGGAACACATATCCACGTAAAAGTAGTCACTAGAACAATATTTCGGAAACATTCGGTACTTGCTCTGTAGTTTCAGTTTATGTATTATTTTTATGTTTTATATACACATCATCTTTTGTCGAAAAGCAAGTCCCATATTAGGCCCTACATCTTGATTAGGGGACTGAATCATCATGAACATCTTTTGTAAATGTATATTCCAGGAATAATATATCATGGTTGAACTAATTCTTTTAACCAAAATGTAAATTTTATTATTTTCTGTACATATCATTGACTCCTTTATATGAAAAAAAATGAATTATTATAATACTATGAAATTACACAATTACATTAAAAAGAACTATATCTAGACCATGCATAAGCACGGGTTGATGACTAGTTTCTATAACTAAAAAACAGAGAAATTGCCAACATTTCTATAAATATTTCTATAACTAAAAAACAAAAAAAAATTATAACATTTCTATATAACTAACATTTCTAATATTTCTATAATTAAAAAACAGGAAAAAATTATAACATTTCTATATAACTAACATTTTTAATATTTTTGTATCTAAAAAACAGAAAATTTTCTAACATTTCTATAGATATTTCTATAACTAAAAAACAGAAAAATTTCTATAACTAAAATACTAATGTGTGTGTGTGTGTGTGTGTGTGTGTGTGTGGACATGGCGGCCGGGGCAGGAGCTCACCAGCGAGGCACGGCGACGGTGGGCGGCGACGGGGACGGAGACGTGCGGTGACGAGGAAGATGGGGACGGGGCGGCGACGACGGGGACGGGGACGGGCCGGGCGGGGAGGACGGGACGACGGGGCGCCGCGCGGCGCGACGGGGCGGGGCACGGCGACGGGGACGGGGACGGCCGGGGCGGCGACGGCGACGGGGGCGGCGACGAGGGGCGACGGCGACGGGGCAGAGGAGAAAGAAGCCGAGGGAGAGATGACCAGCCGGTACTAAAGGTGTGTTTTGGCCAGGCCAAGCGGAGGGAAGCGCCCCTCTTTTAGTACCGGGTCGTGGCTACAACCGGTACTAAAGGAACCCACTTTGGTACCGGTTGGAGCCACGACCTGGTACTAAAGGGGGTGCGCTGGCTCCAGGCGGTGCGCAAGTTTAGTCCCACTTCGCTAGCCGAGGGGCGTCCGCACTGGTTAATAAGCCCCAATGCGGTAGCTCTCTCCAGCTCCTCTCAAAGCAGGCCTACTGAGCCTACCTTTTCACTGCTGCCCTGTGGGCCTACTGGGCCTTTGCGGGCCTGCATCCTGGCCCAGCAAAACGTTGTGTTTCTTGTCGTATGCAGGCCGCTCTGGCCCAGTAGGTGTACTGGGTCCGCACTGGTTATTTTCTTAATTTTTTTGCTTTATTTATTTTTGTTTTATTTATTTTTGAGTTGTTTTTTGCTGTATATAGAGTTTCTTTGTGAATATGTTTGCTTTAGGTTAGTGCCGGTAGTTTTCAAATTTTAATAGTTTAAATTTTGAGTTATTTGAAATTTCTTTGAATCACTAGGTTGTGAATAACTTAACTTTGAAATTAGATTTTTCAGCGACTATTTTTTCTTATGTTTAATATTATTAGTGTGTTTTATCATTATATTCAATTTGGTAATGCTTAGGTTATTTAAAAAATGAAATGCCTTTGTAACAAATGAGTTTTCGTCTGAAACCCTGATACTTCGAAAGAGATTGTCCATTTTGTACACGAAGTGCATCCTATTTTTGCCGTAACCATCTCTACTTTTTTGCACATGCTATGTGGGTGAAATTATGATACCGTGCCAACTTTCAACCTTTTCTGAGTTCATTTGAAATGCTTTTCAATTTCAGGGTCATTTAGCTGAAAAAATTAGTAAATGCATGAAAGAATTTGTTTGCACATAAAATTTCTTCGCGTTTCAAATGCCAAAACACATAACTACCCTAACTATTACAGAGATTCCCTCCTGGGTGTGAAACACAGAAGAAAGTGATGATAGTGAAGTCGATCACATCCCAGATCTTTGGGTGTGAAACATTTTCTTCGCGTGTGTCCCTTTGCACCGTAGCCATGGAAAATCTTCATCATTTAACAGGATGCTTGGGTCAATATTCACTATGAATATTGCAATTTCATCAAACTTTTCATAATCTTCTGACATGTCTGTCTTCTCATCCACTCCCACGATGTTTCTTTTCCCTCAAAGAACTATGTGGCGCTTCGGCTCGTCGTATGATCCATTCGCTTCCTTATCTTTTCTTTTTCTTGGCCTGGTAGACATGTCTTTCACATAAAAAACCTACGCCACATCATTGGCTAGGACGAATGGTTCGTCTGCATACGCAAGATTGTTGAGATTCACTATTGTCATTCCGTACTGCGGGTCTTCTGTTACCTCGCCTCGTGTCATATTGACCCATTTGCACCGAAACAAAGGGACCTTCAAACCACCTACATAGTTAAGTTCCCATATGTCCTCTATGTAACCATAATATGTTTCCTTTCCCGTGTTGGTTGTTGCATCAAAGCGGACACCACTGTTTTTGTTGGTGCTCTTCTTATCTTGGGCGATCGTGTAAAATGTATTCCCATTTATCTGGTACCTTTGAAAGTCATTATATTCGAAGATGGTAACTGGGACAACGAGTACAGGTTTCTGCAACCAACCGGCGAAAGTCCTCGTTTGTTCACGTGTAATCCAGTCGTCAGACTTCTCCGGGTGTTTGGAGTGTAGAAAATTCTTGTGTTCCTCCATATACGGAGCCACCAAGGCGGAATTCTGTAGAACTGTGTAGTGTGCTTCAGTGAGAGAATACCCGTCCATACATATTATTTGATCCCCTCCTAGCGTGCCTTTTCCATCCAGTCTGCCCTTATGCCGCGATTCAGGAACACCAATCGGCTTAAGGTTAGGAATAAAGTCAATACAAAACTCAATGACCTCCGCATTTTCATGGCCCTTGTGATGCTTCCTTCTGGCCTAGCACGGTTATGAACATATTTCTTCAAGACTCCCATGAACCTCTCAAAGGGGAACATATTGTGTAGAAATACAGGACCGAAAACGTTAATATCTTCGCAAAGGTGAACAAGGACGTGCGTCATGATGTGGAAGAAGGATGGTGGGAACACCAACTCAAAACTGACAAGACATGCACCAAATCATTCTGTAACCTTGGTATGATTTGTGGATCGATTTCCTTCTGGGAGATTGCATGATGCGTCTAACAATATTGATTTCGTATTGTGAATCTATATTATTTTTCTATAAACTTAGTCAAAGTTGATAAAGTTTGACTTTGACCAAATCTTATAAGCAGACTAAAAGGAAACGGAGGGAGTACATTGAGTGTCCATATAGGCTCGTTCTGACTTCAGAATACATAGTTCAGTTCCTGCAAAATTGCAAATCTAACATGCATGTTCTGTGTCTCCTTCTATTTACAGAATATCCTATATAATCTTTCGTGTCTTCATATACTTGCAAAAAATCCTACCATTTTATATCAATACTCGACGGGCACAACAACGCGTGCCAGCATGACCTAGTGTACTTCTATTTTACCTGTTGTATAGCGCCTTGCACAGCTGCTTCTTATTTCCGAGAGTTCAGGATCGTAAACACGCCCGGGCCTGCGTGCCATCTTTTTCGGGCCTGCAGTTTCTCCTTTCATATTGTCGGCACAAAACATCCTCCGATCCAAGGCAAGCAGTGGCGCAGGTCGAGCCCTGCCCAACATGACCGGCAGCACCGCTCCGGTGAACCAAGTCGTAATAATGTATCGCCGGCGTGAAAAACACGCACTCACCACAGGGATAACCAAGCCGCCACGCGCCAATTCTGTATCTCCTCTCGCCGACTACAACTGGTACCTGGACTTTTCATTTAGGTCTTGAACCTGGACGGCATCTCTTCGATTCGACTCGTCCATTGTGGCTCTCTCTGCGGGAGAGATTGGATGGACAGCCAGCTTGCCGATCCGATGGACGTGATCGCCGAGTGCGTCCTCGCTGACGACGTCACCGACTACCTCCGCTTTCGCGCGGTGTGCAGCTCATGGCCTCTTTGCACCACCACCACGTCCCTGCATAAGCACGGCCGCCTAGACTGCCGGCCAGCAGTCGGCACCATTCGGGAGCCTCGTGACTTCCTGAATGTCTCGACCAGGGAGAACATCACGGTGGACCTCGCGGAGATACGAGACCAGCGCGTGTTGGGGACAACCTCGGATGGCCTCATTGTCACTAGTACAGAACCGGCCTTTAGTGCCGGTTCGGCAACCGGCATTAAAGAGTGGGGACTAAAGGTCCCCCCTTTAGTACCGTTTCGTCACGAACCGGCGCTAAAGTGTCACCATGTGGCACGAGTCAGGCCCGGGTGCGTGTAGGACATTAATACCGGTTGGTAACACCAACCGGTACTAAATGTTTGGTTGGGGGGGGGGTCGCTTTATTTTTCATTTAACTCTTTTTTGTTTTCTGGTATTTCACGATACTACAAATTGTACACGTTATGCATATATATAAATAGATTTTCTCATACGTAGAA
>CAJFDF010000017.1:175481-191943 GCA_904067115.1 Aegilops sharonensis
CACACCCAAACGGACAAAACGCATGCAAAAGGGGCACTATTTAGGTAGCCGCATTGGTGTTGCCTTGATATATGTATGCATGCTAATTTTCGTGTCTGTTAATGGATACATATCAAAATGGCTGCCAAACGTGAAATTTGGAATTAGAATCCAAAATCAACCAAATGTAATCCTGATAGACATTTCATTCATTTCATTTCAACAAATGAATTTAAATGGAGCCAAACAAGCTGTAAGGTAATCTATTTTCAAGATATAAGGTAATCTCAATAAATTTTTAAAAATAGATTTGACTTGAGATACATTTACTTAAAACTAGAATTGCTCTCAGTACAAACCCACAATTCATTTACACTATAGAAAATATGAAATCACTTCCAAAATTGTGATAGGGTATATAAGATAATTGTTTTTACAAATTATACTTCACAAGAGTCCTTAGTTATTTGCAATAGAAAGAAGAATACTTTAAAATCTGGGCTGTCTTGCTCGGTGCTGGCAAAGCCCATTAGGGTTTCCTATGTGAGAAAAATCGTGGCTTCTGATTGGCTAACTTCACCCATACGCGGATCGCCATTCACAGCCGTCGGATTTTCTCTAATCCAACAGTGGTACACTGGTTCCTTATCCTGACTCCTTCTTCCCCACCACAAGTGGAGCCGCTGGCTGAATTTCCACGAGCATCTAGACACTTCCCCATCTTCCTTCTCCCAGCACCTTCCATCCTCAATACCCAGACCAAAACGCATCCCCACCACGCAAGATGCCGCCGAATTCTTTGATTGTGCAGTGGTGGGCCGCCTAGTCATCTCCGTCCACTGGTTGCCTGGAAGCTGCGCCATGGCGGATGCTGTCACCAAAGGCCAAAAGGTGCGACGGCCTCCACTTCCCGAGCGACGGCGGCCGGCGCGCCAGCGGGATGGCCTCCCGTTGAGTCCCGACCGGGGGCTACATCGCCAGCGGGGTGGCTTCCCATCGAGGCCCGACCAGGGACTGCGCCACCCGTGGGATGGGTTCCCGTTGAGCCATGACGGAGCCCTATGTCGCCGGCCGTATTTGTCCCCCGTGCGCGGTTGAGGTCGCCAGGGCAATTCGTACGGCGCCGACATGCTCAAGATCTGTCTGCACCGCCGGGCGTCCATGGTCCTGGGGCATCGCACGCGAGCTAAGATGGGGCGAAGCGCCGTCCTCGAGAACGCTGGAGTCGTGCCGGCCACAAGGGTTGCTGCGATGGGGAGGACCTCTGGCGAGCACTGGTCGGCACGAGAAGATGCCGCTGTCAATCTGTCCGGAGGGGATTTAGGAACTTTGTAATTTATTTTTTGTTGTGTTTTTTTCCTTTTGTTTTTGGTTGTAAATATTTGTTTCTGTAATCTTTTTAGGTAGGGTGGTTTCTGTAGTTAAAAAAACTTTTAGGAGTGTACTGTAGGTGCTCAATATATGCTGCTAATAGACTATGGACATTTATTGACTATGATTACCTGGCACGTCCGCACCTACAAAACTACAATGGGGCCGTTGAGAAGTTGGGCCAAAACTAAAACTAGTGGGCCAACATCATTGGGCTGATTATCATATGAGCTGGAATTAAAATTCATGGGCCAAAATTCTACTTGGGCCGATTATCACATGGGCTGCCACGTCAGATCCATGTTGGTGGCCATGTCAGATGATGACTTGGCTGGAGTGTTAACCCCGTTATGTGTTAGGTGATTGTGACGGTCAATATCCGTCACAGATCCATGACGGTTTTCGTAGTCTGTCATGGAGTGGATGATGATCACATTATGGCGCGATATACATGACGGATTTTAAATCCGTCACACATGGATCTCCACGACAGTTTTGTACTGATCTATGACAGATTGAATCCTTCACGTATTAACAGATTTCTTGTAGTGCTGTACTTTCTCTCGATTTTTCTCCACTGCGAACCATCAGCGGGTACTCTCAACTTTTCGTCTTTCTTACGGTCTTCTCCGTGCCACCGCATCGCCTTCGCATGCTCTTTGTTTTGGAATAAAGGTTTCAACCGTGGTATTATAGGAGCATACCACATCACCTTGGCAGGAATCTTCTTCCTGGGGCGCTCGCCCTCGACATCACCAGGTCATCACGACTGATCTTATAACGCAATGCATCGCATACCGGGCAAGCGTTCAAATCCTCGTACTCACCGCGGTAGAGGATGCAGTCATTAGGGCATGCATGTATCTTCTGCACCTCTAACCCTAGAGGACAGACATACTCTCAGGCAATTCGTTGTCCTTTGGAAGCATATTCTTTATCATTACCAACAACTTTCAAAATCCCTTGTCAGATACACCATTCTCTGCCTTCCATTGCAGCAATTCCAGTGTGGTGCCCAACTTTTTTTTGTCAGCTTCGCAATTCGGGTACAACAATTTCTTGTGATCCTCTAACATGCGCTACAATTTCTTCCTCTCCAGATCACTTGCGCAGTTTCTCTTTGCATTGGCAATGGCCCGACCAAGATCATCAACGGGCTCATCTGATGCCTTTTCTTCAACTTCTTCCCGCATTGCCGGCTCAGCTTCTTCCCCTATTGTTGTATCATCGTATTCAGGGAACCCATGGCCAGGATAGATGTCGTCGTCCTCTTCTTCTTCATTGTCTTCCATCATAACCCCTCTTTCTCCGTGCTTGGTCCAAACATTATAGTGGGGCATGAAACCGGACTCAAATAGGTGGACGTGAATGGTTATTGACGTAGAGTAATTGTGACCATTCTTATAGCCAGCACATGGACAAGGCATAAAACCATCCGCCCGCTTATTTGCCTCAGCGGCAAGCAGAAAAGTATGCACGCCATTAATGAACTCGGGAGAGCATCGTTCATCATACATCCATTGTTGACTCATCCTCATTACACAACACCGAATAGACCAAATTAATACAAGTTCATACATAAAGTTCATACATAAACTTCATATACAACACTTAATTAAATGCAACATACAAATAACTCTCTAGCTAAAGAATTAAATGCAACAACAAATGCGACCAAGATCGCAACTAAGGTAACAATTGATTCAACAACATAATGATACCAAGCCACACTATCAATGGCGTATTTTCTAATCTTTCTAATCTTCAACCTCATTTTCTCTATCTTGATCTTGTGAACATCGACGACATCGGCAAAATGCAACTCCAATTCCATCTTCTCCCCCTCAATTCTTTTCAATTTTTATTTCAAATACTCGTTTTCTCTTTCATCTAAATTTAACCTCTCGACAATAGGGTCGGTTGGAATTTCCGGTTCACATACCTCCTAGATAAAAATATCTATGTCAACTTGATGGGCATAATTTGTCATAAACACGAAATACAACAACTAGTTTTAAAAGAGAATATACCACATCCGAATCATAACAAGGACGAGGGCCGACGGGGACGGATATCAAAACCATGGCACTATTTATAACAAACAACGTACGGGTAAGATAATTATACGAGTAACTATATATCCAAATCATACAAACATCAATTTGGTAATGTAAAACATTCATGAACAAGAGCCTCACCACAAGGTGGTGCCGGCGACGGGACGGTGCGGGCGATCGACGGTGGTTACGACGGAGATTTAGAAGGCACTAAGTAAACCACACCTACATATGCAAACTAAGTGTTATTTTTGACCTCAAATTGCATATAAATCAAATACTAGCACATATAATTCCTCCCAAATTACTAAACTCACAAATTAATCACTATACAAAGCATTGCAAGAGTTAATCTAGCAATGAGAGATGAAAGGACAAAGTTGCTAACCTTTGTGATCACTTGAATGGACGGGGGCCTTCAAATCTTGACAAATTTTGGGCAAAATTTATGATGAGCTCGAGGAACAAAGGGGAAGAACAGAGGAAGTGAGGGGAAAGGGGAAGAACAGAGCGAGCTCGGGTGGATGGAGGGTCTATGTAGAACGACCTTTAGTACCGGTTCGTGCCATGAAGTGGTACTACAGGTGCTGTAGGGGCCCCAGACTGACAACATCCTGCCACCACTCTCTTTAGTACCGGTTCGTGGCACGATCCGGAGCTAAAGGTTCGCCACGAACCGGTACTAATGAGAGCGGCCGGCTAGCCGTTGGAACCGGCACTAATGAACACATTAGTGCCGGCTCAAAATCAAACAGGCACTAATGTGTCTCAGATTTGACCCTTTTTCTACTAGTGCGTGTTGAGTCACAGGCACACCTATGCGGTCAGCCTCCTCAACCCGCTCACCTGACAGCTTACGGGCCTCCCGAACGTGACCACGGTGCGGGAGCAGGATATGCCACGCAGATCCGGACTCTTCAGTTTGGTGGTGTCTGACGTCGGGCTTGTGGACGAGTCAACCATGGCGTTGTACCTCGGCTGGTCTTTGCTGGTCACCGCCAAGCCCGGCGACGAGAGATCGATGCCGTGGCATTGCAAGGACGGCGAAGCCATCATCGCAGCGTTGGCGTTCGCTGGCCGCTTTCTACTGCGTCACCGAGAAGGGCATCATGGTGTTTGACGCCACTGCAGAGAAGATGCTGCCGCAGCTGACAATGGCGGCCCAACTTGGTGATTTGCATTCCAGGTTCTTTGACAAGAATGTGAATCTGGTGGACAAGACCGGGGAACTGCTTCTGGTCCACGAGGCACGGCTGGGCCTGGACCAGCCTTCACGGGGAGGTTACTTGGTGCATAGAGTGGATCTGGATGCAGACAACTATTGAACATATGAGCAAATTACTATGAGATTTTATCCGAATAAGAACTAAATAAATCATGACAGCAAGAACAGAGACTAAATAATCATGCGGACTAGTATAGTAGATAAACAGATCGTATGAAGGGCACATACTATAAACATGAATTCTACCACGATCTCGAACAAGAAGGACACAATCACATACGGTGCAATGGGAGCGGCAATGTTGGTCGCTGCTAGCAGTCGCGCGAGTGCGCTCCCCAAAAAACTGATCGCCCTTCTCCCGTACAGGATCACGAGAAGGGGGATTCCGGAGGCCTGCTGTCCCTCCTCGCGGTGCATACTGAAAGGAGGGATGAAGAAGACTTGCGTGGCGGCGCAATGATCTGGAACGGTGGTGCGAAATATAATGTGGGCCGGGTAGGACATGGAGAAAACCCCACGTCCAAGTAAAAGCCCCACGATCCAAACGAATCGGAAACGGAGCAGCAAAAATATAGACAACGTGCATGGCTTTGTCCTCGGCTCGGCTCATTCCCTCGGTGCGGCGAGCGAGGAGGAGGAGCGCGCGTGTAGGTCTCCTCTTCTCATGCTCATAAAAGTGGTAGAACAGCTCACCCTATAAAAAGGTGCAAGTCTCACTCAACTTTCGGGGTGGGGCTAAACTTTAATTCCACTCACTCACAAGCTATGCATGAATTGGCGAGAATTTCAGAATTTTGATTGGGCTTTGGGCCAAAGGACAACTAGTAAATTCCAACAACAACGTGGTACCCATGCAGGAGCTTTGAGGGAATGCCTTGTTTGTCTGCGTTGGCAACCGGGTATGCTGGTATGTGTGGTACCCATCGCGCCGACAACCTCGATTTTGCCATCGCGCAACTCCATCCTGTCGTTGATTGCTTTGGGGTATGCCGATATATGTGGGAACTAGCTAGCAAGGGGGTCAATAGTGAGTCGCTGCCACCTACCATTATTGTGTTTAGTTATAGCTAGCAGCTGGCTAGGGGATTGAGGATTTTACAATTTACCCCTGTGGCTGGTGCTTGCGCGCGAAGCCTTCGCTGGAGCGCGGAAAAATTAAGTGTAGCCCATAGGGGCGACCAGAGCCATCATTGGTAGTTCACGTCTTGTTCCATCAACCGTGGGTGCTCGCTATTACCATCGCCCACAGTTCTTTTAATCACAGTTCTTTTAATTACAATAAATATCCTCTCTTCGCTCTCTATCATCTCTTTCCTCCTACAGCCCCCAAATCTGGCCTTCTTCTCCCCTCTGTCCTCGCCTCCACACAATCCTCCAGATTGCACACGTCCTCAGGAACTCAAACCACCCTCCATCGTGGAAGGCACAAGATGATGCGGCTCATACGCGCACAGGATCCCGCGGCACCCGCGGCGGCAGTAGGTGCTAATGAGGGTGCGGCGGCCCTGGCGACAAGCGCAGAAGAGTTGACGGCTGCAGCAGATCTGTTTGGGGTACGCATGGTTCTGTAAGCGGAACGCGCGATTGAGACACGGCCAGTGTGGCGTGAGCTGATGAGGTTGTCGTTGCCTTGGCGGCACACACGGATTTTGCCGTGGTAAGGGCAGCAGTCTCGTTAGTCTGCTAGAGGTCTAGCAGCACGTGCAGATGATGCCTTTGTTGTTTATGGCTGCATGGAACATGTCCATCAAGGTAGCGTCGCACGCTCGTGTTTGGCCATGGATTGGATTTTCCCTGATCCCGTACCTACTGTGATGGAGCAGGAGCAGAAAAAATGGCCGGTCCTATTAAATGTTCAAGGACATGGTCGTCACTGACCCCATTTTTGATTCTTCCTTCCGAGAAAGAATTTTGCATCAGTGTAGAGAATATTTTATCATCGTCGCACCAACAGGCCAGCCCCGCAACAACGCCAACGAGTAGCTGTTTATATTTTGCTGTTTGCTGAACGTTGCTGATATATAATGTCACCATGATGTTGTTTAGTTGATTATGTATGAGTACGAATGATAATTTGTGCAATCATTTTCTCAGTGGCGTGCTTATTAGCAGGAATCGTCTGTGTTATTGTCGGTCTTCCCACATAATCCTAGTTACTGACATGCTTATTGGGTATCACATACATCTTGTTACGCCAAATCATTTTTGTTATTTTGGCTCATCACAAATAGTCCATCCGACTAACCTGTATGCCGTCTATCGCATATACCTAGATCTGGCTAATCATTTATTTTGTTTTTGGCTCATCGCAAACAATTTATCGGAGTAATGATACAACCATGCGTAATTTAAATTCAGAGATCGACGCGGTTTCGACTGGAGCTGATATGGAGCGATGTATATCAAAATACCCACAGTTAAGTTTTGAATATGAGCAACCACTAGTAGATAGATGCATGCATGCTGAAGCATTGCAAGCGATGTGCATCAGGAGAGAAGAGAAGCCTATTCAGGTTAAGATGATAATTGTTCGGTGTTAGACAGTCATGCATCAAGAGGAAACGAAGGAAAAGAATACTTTAGTTATTTTGGTAAGCTACGTTCAGGAGGAGGCACCAAGGAGTCCAACGTCAGAATCAAAAGAAGAAGAATATTATTCTTTCTTTTCCTGCCAATCAAGGAAGCCATGTACGTGAGAAGGCCATTTATTTGGGAGTTTTTGAGCTTGAAGGATATTGGTTGGGGCCCACCCAGATTGACCCAACGCATGCACAAACCAGCTCATGCACGAAAGCTAGTACTAGTTTTATTTTGTTTCAATCTTTCCAGTCGGTTTAGATATGCTTACGTGTTACCTTCGGTTTTAAGTACGTAGCAAGTCTTGCTTTCCAAGATAGTTAGGGTGCGGCTATTATATAAAGCCAAACTAGTTCTTTGTAAAGGGAGGTTATTTTTATATGAAATAGACACAATGTGTTTTTCAGGGTAGACACCCGTATCAAGTTTTGGAGGGATCTTTAGAAAACCTCTGTGTTGCGATTTCTCTTTGTGGAAATTGTTTTGCGCGTGAGTACCTTCGTCGAGATTGGTTTTCTCGTGCTGGGCCGCAAGGTTCAAACCCTCTACTTCGTGTACATCGCGTGCGCGGGCGAGAGGTTGCTACTGCTGGTGGTGGAGTGTCGTGAAAGGTCGGGCCGCAACAACGGATCGGATCTCGCCAACGAGGTTCGGTCTATATCAGGTGGTATTCAGAGCGAGGTTGTTCACGACACTGTGTAGGAGATGACTGAATTATCACGGAAGCTAAGCTATGGATTTCAACTGGAGGAGGAAGGTCGATGGGATGGGCTTTTTCATACTCGTGTTGTGGTACAGGAGAGATCATGTGCCATGACAATCGACCACATGAGTTTGATCAATGCTGTAAGCATCGAGATGGTGGAGAAGCTAGATCTAGCGGTGACACCACGAGCGCAACCATACTTGTTCCGCTGGGGTTGTGATGTGCTCACTGTCACGCATCAAACCAAGGTACCGTTTTTGTTGGGAAATTATTTTTGCGAGATTTTCTACGATGTGATTCCGGCACCGATGATTTCATGTCATTTGTTATTGGGCGAGCCATGGTACAAAGAGCATGATGTGGTGTATGATTGCAAAACACACACATATACCGTCAAGAGAGGTAAGAAGTATAACCTCGTGCCAATGGGTGAGGAACGTTTTCTTTCTTGGAGAAAAGAACATCTTGAGAAGATAAAAGAGCACGAAGAAGAAGACAAGAAGAAGGCCGAAGTTGCTGAAATTTTAACCGCCGTCGTTCAATCTGTAGATCAAAATATTGCAAAAGAGATTGACTCGAAACCAGGGACGGTTTCGTTTCAAGGGGGAGAGGATGATACAACCATGCGTAATTTAAATTCAGAGATCGACGCGGTTTCGACTGGAGCTGATATGGAGCGATGTATATCAAAATACCCACAGTTAAGTTTTGAATATGAGCAACCACTAGTAGATAGATGCATGCATGCTGAAGCATTGCAAGCGATGTGCATCAGGAGAGAAGAGAAGCCTATTCAGGTTAAGATGATAATTGCTTCGGCGTTAGACAGTCATGCATCAAGAGGAAACGAAGGAAAAGAATACTTTAGTTATTTTGGTAAGCTACGTTCAGGAGGAGGCACCAAGGAGTCCAACGTCAGAATCAAAAGAAGAAGAATATTATTCTTTCTTTTCCTGCCAATCAAGGAAGCCATGTACGTGAGAAGGCCATTTATTTGGGAGTTTTTGAGCTTGAAGGATATTGGTTGGGGCCCACCCAGATTGACCCAACGCATGCACAAACCAGCTCATGCACGAAAGCTAGTACTAGTTTTATTTTGTTTCAATCTTTCAAGTCGGTTTAGATATGCTTACGTGTTACCTTCGGTTTTAAGTACGTAGCAAGTCTTGCTTTCCAAGATAGTTAGGGTGCGGCTATTATATAAAGCCAAACTAGTTCTTTGTAAAGGGAGGTTATTTTTAGATGAAATAGATACAATGTGTTTTTCAGGGTAGACACCCGTATCAAGTTTTGGAGGGATCTTTAAAAAACCTCTGTGTTGCGATTTCTCTTTGTGGAAATTGTTTTGCGCGTGAGTACCTTCGTCGAGATTGGTTTTCTTGTGCTGGGCCGCAAGGTTCAAACCCTCTACTTCGTGTACATCGCGTGCGCGGGCGAGAGGTTGCTACTGGTGGTGGTGGAGTGTCGTGAAAGGTCGGGCCGCAACAACGGATCGGATCTCGCCAACGAGGTTCGGTCTATATCAGGTGGTATCAGAGCGAGGTTGTTCACGACACTGTGTAGGAGATGACTGAATTATCACGGAAGCTAAGCTATGGATTTCAACTGGAGGAGGAAGGTCGATGGGATGGGCTTTTTCATACTCGTGTTGTGGTACAGGAGAGATCATGTGCCATGACAATCGACCACATGAGTTTGATCAATGCTGTAAGCATCGAGATGGTTGAGAAGCTAGATCTAGCGGTGACACCACGAGCGCAACCATACTTGTTCCGCTGGGGTTGTGATGTGCTCACTGTCACGCACCAAACCAAGGTACCGTTTTTGTTGGGAAATTATTTTTGCGAGATTTTCTGCGATGTGATTCCGGCACCGATGATTTCATGTCATTTGTTATTGGGCGAGCCATGGTACAAAGAGCATGATGTGGTGTATGATTGCAAAACACACACATATACCGTCAAGAGAGGTAAGAAGTATAACCTCGTGCCAATGGGTGAGGAACGTTTTCTTTCTTGGAGAAAAGAACATCTTGAGAAGATAAAAGAGCACGAAGAAGAAGACAAGAAGAAGGCCGAAGTTGCTGAAATTTTAACCGCCGTCGTTCAATCTGTAGATCAAAATATTGCAAAAGAGATTGACTCGAAACCAGGGACGGTTTCGTTTCAAGGGGGAGAGGATGATACAACCATGCGTAATTTAAATTCAGAGATCGACGCGGTTTCGACTGGAGCTGATATGGAGCGATGTATATCAAAATACCCACAGTTAAGTTTTGAATATGAGCAACCACTAGTAGATAGATGCATGCATGCTGAAGCATTGCAAGCGATGTGCATCAGGAGAGAAGAGAAGCCTATTCAGGTTAAGATGATAATTGCTTCGGCGTTAGACAGTCATGCATCAAGAGGAAACGAAGGAAAAGAATACTTTAGTTATTTTGGTAAGCTACGTTCAGGAGGAGGCACCAAGGAGTCCAACGTCAGAATCAAAAGAAGAAGAATATTATTCTTTCTTTTCCTGCCAATCAAGGAAGCCATGTACGTGAGAAGGCCATTTATTTGGGAGTTTTTGAGCTTGAAGGATATTGGTTGGGGCCCACCCAGATTGACCCAACGCATGCACAAACCAGCTCATGCACGAAAGCTAGTACTAGTTTTATTTTGTTTCAATCTTTCCAGTCGGTTTAGATATGCTTACGTGTTACCTTCGGTTTTAAGTACGTAGCAAGTCTTGCTTTCCAAGATAGTTAGGGTGCGGCTATTATATAAAGCCAAACTAGTTCTTTGTAAAGGGAGGTTATTTTTATATGAAATAGACACAATGTGTTTTTCAGGGTAGACACCCGTATCAAGTTTTGGAGGGATCTTTAGAAAACCTCTGTGTTGCGATTTCTCTTTGTGGAAATTGTTTTGCGCGTGAGTACCTTCGTCGAGATTGGTTTTCTCGTGCTGGGCCGCAAGGTTCAAACCCTCTACTTCGTGTACATCGCGTGCGCGGGCGAGAGGTTGCTACTGCTGGTGGTGGAGTGTCGTGAAAGGTCGGGCCGCAACAACGGATCGGATCTCGCCAACGAGGTTCGGTCTATATCAGGTGGTATTCAGAGCGAGGTTGTTCACGACACTGTGTAGGAGATGACTGAATTATCACGGAAGCTAAGCTATGGATTTCAACTGGAGGAGGAAGGTCGATGGGATGGGCTTTTTCATACTCGTGTTGTGGTACAGGAGAGATCATGTGCCATGACAATCGACCACATGAGTTTGATCAATGCTGTAAGCATCGAGATGGTGGAGAAGCTAGATCTAGCGGTGACACCACGAGCGCAACCATACTTGTTCCGCTGGGGTTGTGATGTGCTCACTGTCACGCATCAAACCAAGGTACCGTTTTTGTTGGGAAATTATTTTTGCGAGATTTTCTACGATGTGATTCCGGCACCGATGATTTCATGTCATTTGTTATTGGGCGAGCCATGGTACAAAGAGCATGATGTGGTGTATGATTGCAAAACACACACATATACCGTCAAGAGAGGTAAGAAGTATAACCTCGTGCCAATGGGTGAGGAACGTTTTCTTTCTTGGAGAAAAGAACATCTTGAGAAGATAAAAGAGCACGAAGAAGAAGACAAGAAGAAGGCCGAAGTTGCTGAAATTTTAACCGCCGTCGTTCAATCTGTAGATCAAAATATTGCAAAAGAGATTGACTCGAAACCAGGGACGGTTTCGTTTCAAGGGGGAGAGGATGATACAACCATGCGTAATTTAAATTCAGAGATCGACGCGGTTTCGACTGGAGCTGATATGGAGCGATGTATATCAAAATACCCACAGTTAAGTTTTGAATATGAGCAACCACTAGTAGATAGATGCATGCATGCTGAAGCATTGCAAGCGATGTGCATCAGGAGAGAAGAGAAGCCTATTCAGGTTAAGATGATAATTGCTTCGGCGTTAGACAGTCATGCATCAAGAGGAAACGAAGGAAAAGAATACTTTAGTTATTTTGGTAAGCTACGTTCAGGAGGAGGCACCAAGGAGTCCAACGTCAGAATCAAAAGAAGAAGAATATTATTCTTTCTTTTCCTGCCAATCAAGGAAGCCATGTACGTGAGAAGGCCATTTATTTGGGAGTTTTTGAGCTTGAAGGATATTGGTTGGGGCCCACCCAGATTGACCCAACGCATGCACAAACCAGCTCATGCACGAAAGCTAGTACTAGTTTTATTTTGTTTCAATCTTTCAAGTCGGTTTAGATATGCTTACGTGTTACCTTTGGTTTTAAGTACGTAGCAAGTCTTGCTTTCCAAGATAGTTAGGGTGCGGCTATTATATAAAGCCAAACTAGTTCTTTGTAAAGGAGGTTATTTTTAGATGAAATAGACACAATGTGTTTTTCAGGGTAGACACCCGTATCAAGTTTTGGAGGGATCTTTAGAAAACCTCTGTGTTGCGATTTCTCTTTGTGGAAATTGTTTTGCGCGTGAGTATCTTCGTCGAGATTGGTTTTCTCGTGCTGGGCCGTAAGGTTCAAACCCTCTACTTCGTGTACATCGCGTGCGCGGGCGAGAGGTTGCTACTGCTGGTGGTGGAGTGTCATGAAAGGTCGGGCCGCAACAACGGATCGGATCTCGCCAACGAGGTTCGGTCTATATCAAGTAACCTGTATGTTGTCTATTGCACACATCTTGTTACGCATAATCGTTTGTGCTACTTCGGCTCATAGCAAACGGTTCATCCGAGTGAACTGTTTGGTGGGTAACACACACATCTTGTTATGCTGAATTGTTTGTGTTATTTTGGCTCATCTCAAACAGTTTATCAGATTAACATGTATGCCATTTATTGCATACATCTTGTTACGTCGTATCGTTTGTATTATTTTGGCTCATCGCAAACGGTTCATCCAAGTGACCTGTTTGCCGGGTAACACACATTTTGTTATGCCGAATCGTTTGTGTTATTTTCACTCATCGCAAATAGTTTATCCGAGTGACATGTATTATGTCTTTTGCACACATCTGGATTTGGGCAACCGTTTGCGTTAATTTGTCTCGTCGCAAACAGTTGGTATGAATCAATGTTATGCCACGTATCGCACACACAACTCTTTTCTGAATCAAATTTGGGTAACCTGTACGGACTCTTCCTTTTTTTATCAGCAGACTCTTTCTTTTTTACTGAATCGGCAAAGTAAGCAAGTAGCGTTCTCTCTCTAAAAAAAAGCAAGTAGCGTGTGTGACCAGGACTCTTAGCATTAGGTGCCTCTTTTTTTACCTCTATCCCGCCTAGGAGATATATAAGCGTGTATAATAGGAATCATTAAGTACAGACGTGACAGACCAATATGTTCGTACATACATGTTTATTTGTTACGTAAAAAAATCTAAATCTCAACCGTTCGTTTTCTGATCTGCCGATGCAAATAATATTATCATATGTGGATAAACGTGATGGCTTGTTTGTCTCTTGTTTTAATTATATAATAGATAGTAGATAATAGATAGATAGATAGATAGAAGATAGATAGATAGATAGATTTGGAAAAAATATATATGATGTACTGCTTCTCCATACCGTGAGTGTGTAGCCAAGGTAACTCTTTGCAATGCGGGAGCCTTTGTTTTTGAGTGATAGTTCTCTAATGTGATTCTTATATATGGTGGCATGGTTCACATTGTTGTGTCCACACCTTCCTCCTTAACTGTATTTATGATTGCTTTCAGTCCCTGGGAGAATTGATAGTGCAGGCTGCAAAAATGATTAGGAGGATTTTAGCTACATAAAAATTTCTACTTATTGTAAATCTCTAATCACATGCCTTCCTTTCATTAGCTTTAAGTAGTCGATGCACATTATGACGATTCCATAACAATGTCTCTGCATTTATTTTTTCAGCATTGAACAACGATACCACAAATATAATCATAAGGTATTCCAGTAAGGTGTGCTTCCCGTCGGTGGTTGTCCGAGAGTAGATTTGATTTCTGAATTGGCAAGAAAGGTCAAACTGACAATAACAATACATGATGGTGTTTCTGCATCTACTAGGAGATACTATGTGCTTTTCGCTATTTCCATACTGACTCCATATTGTTGCACCTCTGAACCTGGAAGATATATGCTCCATAATTAATGTATATCCTGGGTCTTTCAATTGTTGTACACACTTATTTCCGCCTATAACATATTGTATTTACTAGAGCTATATTAGTACCCACAAGACCAGGGAGTAGGTACAGTCGTCGCTGTGAGATGACATCTCTTAGTACTACCAAAGCATGTGAAAGTTCATATGTATGAAGTGATTTTACCCCTTCATATGAGCAAATTCTGAACATATTAACTCACTGTGTTATAGTATGAAGTATGAGCCAAATGACCTTTTCTTCTTGCTTCGCGACTATCAAAACCTACATAATTTTCTCATGTTAAACTGACTACATTTTTTCCTCTGGGTTGTTGCAATATTTTCACCATGTAGTATTCCGTGACAGGTAGTTCAGTCCATAAGGATCATATTTGTCTCTTCTATCTAAGCCCCTTGCTACTATCACTTATGCAAATCTAAAGGTTCAGTCTTCATGCCCATGTTTTTTTTACTGTTTTGCGTAGTGTTGCTACCTTAGTAGTCGGCATCAAAAGGGACCAGAATGTATATCCTTTCCAAATTAGGCTCTATATTTTCTAGATCGTAACTTTTTTTTAAGATTTGCACAAGAGCAGCAGCTGAACATGGTTAGATTCTCTACTTCCATGCTACTATAATGGAAAGTTCTACGAATTTTTACTGCAGATGTAGAAAAATAGACAGGAAATATGCATGTTGATGATCATATTTCTGTTGACACCAGATTTTGGCACAATGGAAAAGTGGTCTACATGAAAGAGTTCCGTATTGCTGATATGAACATCTTTGAAGTTTCGGTCATCGCCGTCCGATTTCATCTCGAAGGCCGAAACTATGCTCAAAGTGCTAAGATCTTATATTCAGAGTACAGTTTGGCCAATTAAGCCCCAAAGACGACCTCAAATAGAAACATGATATACACGTATTGTCTTCGTCTCGTCGAAGCGATCGATTTTGACATAAAAATCGTCCCAATCCGAGTTCGTATGCAAAAGTTAGAGCAATCGGAGTGCAGCTCTGTCAGGAGGCGAGATGTGGCGCGCCCCACCAGACACATGTCTGATGGGTAGCGCGAGCGAATAGCCTGTTTTGCGCGACAGATTTAACCCTCAAGATGACCTCTGATCTAAAAACGTTCAACATGAAAGTTGTTCGACTCGTGGAAACGGTCAAGATTTCTTTTGGGCTCGTTTCCATCCGAGATTGTTTACCACCACAAAAAAGACCCCCAAGGTGCAGCCAGTTTAAACCGAACAGTTTTGGAAAGTTCGGACAAAACCAATCCGAATTTGACTAGGGTTTTGGACGTGAATCCAAGCCTTTTCCTTGCAAGGGAAGTCTAGCCGCCTCTTATATATCTAATGGGTGACGGCCGATTGAACAACATACAATCGATCAATTCATCTACCACTTTTTATCTTTTATCTTTTCTTCTTAACCCTAGTTCTTCTTCTTCTCGTTCTTCGTTCGTTCTTCTCCATTGCAGGGCACCGCACTTAGAGGACCTAGGGGCGATCAAGTCGACCTAGGGAAACCCATAGCCTCCACGCGCCCTAACGGGGTCCCTCACGGGCGTGTGGGGTTTCGGGTCTACAAAAGCACCCGCCGGATTGCTTGCGTACCGCACTTCCGGACGGGCCTCCTTCGACGTAAGCTGCGGTGCATCACCATCGGCGTTGGAGGTACACGGTGACGTGTTCGTGTGTGAACACACTTTTTGGCGACTCCGCTGGGGACGAAGCTTTGAACGGTCTCCGGCCTGTTCTTCCTACGAAGAGATCGTCATCTAGAGTTTGCGATCTACAAAGGCAATATCAATACTCGATTCACTTATGTAGATGCAAATAAAGCATATGTTGTTGCTAGATCGTCTAATGAACATAATGTATCGGCTAGCCCTAGCACTACAAAAAAAAGACTCATCCGTGACATTTTGGGCCGAACAAATTTTTTTCAGTCATACATATGACACTTCTATGACGATAATTGTGACAAAACCCGGTATCATCATAGATGTGGTGGGCTCCTACTTCTATGACAAAAAATCATGACAGAAAATGGGCTTTTCGTCCTGGGCGGGCCGGAGACGCAGCTGCATGACATTCTTTGGGCCGTCCATGACGGAAAAAACCGTGGTAGAAGCGAGGGCGAGGAAAATTTCGGGGAGTTCCTGGTTACGATGGGAGGTCGGGGGCCGAGCGATGCGCGTTTCTCTCGTAGACGTACGCGCGTGTGTGCGAGGCGTTGGCTCTAACTGAACCCGAGCGAGGCGTTGGGCTCTAATTGAACCCGAGCGATTGCACTGCAGGCTACGCGTTACTGAACCCGAGCGATTGATCGATGGCTGTTAACTGAACCCGATCGAGCGATTCCTTCGCTACTGCTGCTAATTGAAGACAATCAATTGGATGAACA
>CAJFDF010000017.1:276917-295827 GCA_904067115.1 Aegilops sharonensis
GAGATGGAGGGGGAATCGAGATCGAGATTGAGAGGGATCGAGATCGAGTGTCCTCATGAATTCAAAAAGTGCCCATGAAATTTAAAAATATTCATGATATCAAAAAGTGCCCATGAAATACAATCAAGAAATGAAGACTACGATTTAAATACAATCGATCTTAGCTAGCTATCTGTTCACAATCTTCTTGCCCTTCTTTTTCGCAAATGGAGTTCTTCTGTGGAACGGACGTCCTTTAGGTAGGGTGGTCCTGCTTCTTCTTGTGGTTTGTGCTGCTACTTCATCGTCGTCGTCATGTTCGATCTTCGGGTCGCCGTACTTGTCGAAGTCTTGCTTATTGGCTACTCCATCCATTCCGATGATCTTCCTTTTGCCTCTCCTCACGACAACACGACTGGGCTTTGACGGGTCGGTAATGAAGAAGCATTGGTCCACTTGGGAAGCCAGTACCCATGGCTCATTTTTCGCGGTGACGTTTGCGCCCGCAGTCTTGTATTTGGCTTCGGGTATAACCATGGTGGTGAAATACCGGTCTTCTTTTAGGATGCTCTTGGCCCATCTGACATGGAACATCGGGACCTTCTCTCCAGCATAGCTCAGCTCCCAGATCTCCTCGATCCTTCCGTAGTATCTGTCCTTGTCGTTGCCGGTGTAGGATTCCATCGTTACCCCGGAGTTCTGATAACCATCGCTCTTCATGTCCTTGTTCTCGGTGTAGAATGTGTAGCCGTTGATATCATACGCCTCATAGGTCATCAGGTTGTGCTCGGCACCCTGTGACAAGGCGAATATGAGTTGTTCTTCCGTGGAAGAATCCTCATGTAAAGGGTACGACAGAAGCTTCTGCTTGAACCAACGCGTGAAACATGAGTTGTGCTCTTTGATTATATCTCTGTTCGTCCTCTGTTGGCCTCAGTCATTGTACGTCTTCTCAATAAAGGTTTTGTGCTCTACCACCCAAGGATCGACCACGTCTATTGTTGTAGCGCGACTAGGTTTGCTCTTTCAAAGTCGCCGAGTCGACCCTCGAAGTCGACATGCATTTCGCGGCGACCCTAATGGTGACCCCATCCAGCGAGCCTGCCGAGGTGCCTATTGACGGGCAGACCAACAGGGTTCTCGATGCCTAGATAATTCGTGCAGTAGGAGATGCACTCTTCGGTCAGAAAGCCCCTGGCTATACTTACCTCTGGACCTGACATGTTGCGAACGTATCCTTTGATGACATCATTCATCCTTTCGAACGGCATATGCTGTGCAGGAACGTCGGCCCGAGTTGGATGATATCCTCCACGATATGGACCAGCAGATGCACCATAACGTCGAAGAATGCGGGCGGGAAGTACATCTCAAGCTCGCATAGTATCACCATGATCTTTTCCTGTAGCCTTCTGAGTTGCCTCACGCCAATCGACTTCCGAGAGATGACGTCGAAAAAGTTGCATAGGCCAAATAGCGTTTCACGGACGTGCGCGTCCATGATCCCACGGATTGCAACTGGAAGTATCTGTGTCATCAGCACATGACAGTCGTGAGACTTCATCCTGCTGAACTTCTGCTTCGCTGGGTCTAGGTATCTGCTTATCTTCCCCGCGTAACCGTAAGGAAGTTTTACTCCTAGGAGGCAGGTGAAAAACTGCTCGATCTCCTCCTAACTTAGAGTAAGCACGCGGGAGGGTAGTCATTTCCGGTCTTCTTGGCCTTTTTGCCTTTGCGACGACTTTTTGTGTCCTGCTTCGCCTCATCATCATCATCATCATCATCATCATCATTAGCGTGAAGCTCCTGCCTAATGCCCATTGATTTCAAGTCTGCCCTTGCTTTCGGCCCATCTTTGGTCCTCTCTGGCATGTTGAGCAGGGTACCAAGCAGACTCTCGCACACGTTCTTCGTGATATGCATGACATCAAGGTTGTGAGGCACACGGTGGATCTTCCAGTACGGCATGTCCCAGAAAACAGACCTCATTTTCCATACCTTCAGCAGCGGCTCTGGCGCCTTTCGCTTCTTTCCCGGCTCTGGCGCCTTTTGCTTCTTTACCGGCAGTGGGCAGTCTTTCCAACTTTTTAACAGCTCATCTATTTCCTCGCCCCTCCTCGTACACGGGCGTTTTCAGGGTTCGGTTTCACCATCGAACAGATCCTTGCGTTTCCTCCACGGGCCATCGTCGCGAACCCACCTTCGATGTCCTATGAACACGGTTTCGGAAGACCCGGGATCTCTATCTAGCTGGCGATACGTTGTGTCATCCATGCACCTTACGCATCCAAAAAATCCGTGGACTACCTGCCCCGCGAGATATCCCTAACCGAGATAGTCGTGCACCGTCGTGAGCAGTGCGGCTCTCATAGGGAAATATTCTTTCTCTGCGGCATCCCACGTATTGACTGGCATTTTCCACAGCGTGTCTAGCTCCTCCTTCATCAACCCCAGATACAGATTGATGTCGTTCCCTGGTTGTTTCGGCCCTTCAATTAGCATACTCATGTGAATGTACTTCCTCTTCATGCACAACCAGGGGGGAAGGTTGTACATCCACACAAACACAGGCCAGGTGCTATGTTTGCTTCTCTGGCTGCCAAACGGATTGACTCCATCGGTGCTCGCGCCCAACACAATGTTCCTTGGATCCTTCCCAAATTCTGGGTATTCGAAGTTCAACGCTTGCCACTGGCTCACATCCTTAGGGTGACTCAGCATCTTTTCTTTTTATTTATCTCCGGATCATTTCCGTCATCTTCCCTCTTCTTCTCCTCCCTATCCGCGTGCCAACGCAGGAGCTTTGCTACCTTAGGGTCCGCGAAATACCGCTGCAGACGAGGAGTGATCGGAAAGTACCACACCAATTTTCGAGGAGCTTTCTTCCTCTTCTTGTATCGAGTGACGCCGCACACCGGACATATGCTAAACTCCGCGTGCTCGTCCCGATAAATGATGCAATTGTTCATGCACACATGGTATTTCACGTGCGGTAAATCCAGAGGACACACGATTTTCTTCGCCTCCTCGAAACTGGCCGGGCACTTGTTCCCCTTGGGAAGACGTTCGTGCCAGAATGATATGTTCTCGTCGAAGCATGCGTCGGTCATTTTGTGTTTTACCTTTATCTCCAGAGCCATGAGCGTTACTTTCAGGCGGGTATCCTCGGGCCTGCATCCTTCATACAATGGAGTAACCGCGTCTATCTCCAGTTGATCCAGCTTGGCTTTCTCTCGGGCGGCAGCTCTTGCGTTATCCATCTACTTGAGAAGCAGCTCTTGAATATGAGGGTCCTGCACCCAGCCTCCATCGTCGTCTGCTCCGGCATCTTCATCTTCATGATCATGCCCTTCATCTTGATCTTCCTCATCATCATGTACGACATCTTCTACATGATGACTGTGTACAGCATCACCGTCGTGACCATGTCCTGGAGATTCTTCGTCTTCTCGCCCGCCCTCGCCGCGGTGGTTGTCTTGTTGCCCTTCCTCATTTCTTGCCCGGCCCCCATGGACGACTTCCTAGTCATCTTCATCACCTTGCCACCGATAGCCATCCATGAAACCACGCAAGAGCAGGTGGTCCCGCACCTGCCCGGAATCCGGGTCCGCAATAAGACTCTTCAACTTGCATCTTCGACACAGACATCTTATCTCCGTCTCGTTCTTTTGAAGCATCTCGGCCTTCGCGGAGCTCAAAAACCTATTCAAGATGCTTTCGGTCATCGTGCGGACCATGGTCGCCTGCGGGGTAGAGCAAAACGATATTTTAGAACCAAGAAAAAATTTGGTATGACCTTCCCTAAAAATAGGACCAAAAAGAATGCATAGTGCCAAAATTCTCGCCGAAACGGAAATGAATCAACATTCCGGCAAAATATTGGCAACTATCGCATTTCAAATACCGGTACCTGCAAACACAAACATATATGCAACACCACAATCATATGCAACATCACAAACATACATAGATCTAGCTAGGCCACAAAAAGTGCATGTGCACGTTGTTGGAGCGAGCTAGGGAGAAAAAAAGTAGATCTACAACATGAAGATAGCTTTCCCCTTACTTACCTATCAAAAAGAGGTAATTTCACCACTTAATTTTGATGAATCTATGGTACAAATGAGGTGAGGAGGAGGAGGCAGCCGAAAGCTTGAGAAGGAGGTGGAGGGAATGAAGTGGGGAAAGTGAGTGGGTAGGTGTGGCTATCCAAAATATCTTGTTGGGGTCCCAGGTTACTAATGGCGCACCACCTGCAAATGCGCCATTAGTATGCCTGGTTACTAATGGTGCACCTGCAGATGGTGCGCCATTAGTAGTTTTGCAAAAAAAGTAAAAAAAATAAATATATATACTAATGGCGCATCGAGTCATGGTGCGCCATTACTAGTTTAAACTAGTAATGGCGCACTATGAAACGGTGCGCCATTAGTAGTTTTGCAAAAAAAAAGAATAAAAAAATACAGTAATGGCGCACTGTCTGCCTGGTGCGCCGTTACTAGTTAGAACTAGTAATGGCGCACTTCGACATGATGCGCCATTAGTATGTATGGAAAAATGAAAAAAAATATTACTAGTGGCGCACCGTTTGTCTGGTGCGCCATTAGTGTCTTCCACACTAATGGCGCATCGCCAACTGGTGTGCCATTAGTATATAGTAGTGGCGCACTACTTCCCTGGTGCGCCATTAGTGTCAATCCTATCTATAGCCCTTTTCCTAGTAGTGTGATATGGGCCATAATTGAGCCCAAAGCCTCTTAAAGGGCCGGACCTGATCTGGGCCATAGTTTGGCCAAGAACATGGTAGGCTTTTAACAGGCCGGATCTCGTATGGGCCACTATTAGGCCCGGAACGTGGCAGACCATTAATGGACCGGATCAAATATGAGCCGGCATTCGGCCCAAAACATGGCAGCCAGTTAATGGGCCGGCCTACTAGGGTCCTCAAAATCATGTGGGCCTACAGCTGGGCCGACCCATTATTGTCGGTGAAATCTCGTGGGCCTTTGGCTGGGCCAGCCCATTATGATCAGCAAGAATCTTGTGCGCCTTTACCTGGGCCGGCCCATTATGGCACACAAAAATCTTGTGGGCCTTTACATGGGTCAGCCCATTATGGCCTGCAAAATGTTGTGGGCCTTTAGCTGGGCCAGCTCATTATGGTCCGCAAAATCTCATGGGCCTTTAGCTGGGCCAGCCCATTATGGTCCGCAAAATGTTGTGGGCCTTTAGTTGGGCCGGCCCATTTAAACTCGATGGGCCGGTCCACGTGTCAACATATCATAGGCGCGTCTCGCCCATTGGATGCGTGACACCTGGGCCAACGCGGACCTGACACGTGTCTCCTCTAGCCAATGATGATTTTACACGTGGAAAATCCCCATTGGTCGGGGCTGTTAACGGGTTATCGGATCCAAAACCCGACCCGGTAGCTTAACGGCGTTCCGTTACGGTGGATGCCACGTGTCGGTCACCCTTGACGAAAGCACTTCTGTGACGCGTG
The DNA here is from genome assembly GCA_904067115.1 of Aegilops sharonensis. Classification (NCBI taxonomy): domain Eukaryota; kingdom Viridiplantae; phylum Streptophyta; class Magnoliopsida; order Poales; family Poaceae; genus Aegilops; species Aegilops sharonensis. Next base: position 282,400 of record CAJFDF010000017.1, read on the forward strand.
ATTTATCGTCATGGAAGTGGACACTTCCGTGATGATAATTTTGGTAATGTCATGGAACACTTCTACCACAGGACAGGTATGACTATCTTGATTCTGTCATAAATTTGTCATGGATGTACATGCATGACAAAAAACGCGACCTACTGTGACAAACACGTATCATCACGGAAGTGTATTTTTTTTGTAGTGTAGTTTTATCAATCATGCATGTAATTATGTGCAACAGCCAATTCAGAATAATCTTCATGCTTCAACTTTATATAATTTTAGCAACATGCAACATATGTATCCCAACTCCCATGCATCGGCAACCCCACAAATCTATATGCCGATGAACAACATGATGAGTTCGGTTAATCAAGTTGAAACACCATTCGACAGGAACTAATAGAAGGCGGGAAGCCTCATGATTTTGCTGTTGTAAAAGCTAGAGTTGTGCAAATGATGCATTCGCCCAGTGTTGTAGCATCCAGTGTACCCCCTAAACAATTGCAAAGTTTCGGCACCTCATTGCCGGAAGACTCTCAAAGTATTGGGAGGCAATCTCATGAGGAGTGGATGGAAATTGAGATGAAAAAGTTTAAAGCTCGCCAAGCTGAGATGTGGGCTAAAATTAGATAAGAGCGAAAGGCCATGGAAATTCAAAATGATAAAAGTATTGATTCAGAAAAAGAGGATGCCAAGGCGTTGGGGAGCCAACTGAAAGCGGAACAAAGTATCATTCAAATTACACCATTGTCATGTTGTCCCAACATATTCAAAGAGGTATGTCTAGCAAGTGATTTACCTATTTTTAGATTTGGTCGCAACTTTATTGTTGATACATCTATTAGAAAAGATCTTATAAGTAATTTTGAAAGACCAATGATGAAGGAAAATTTACTTATTAGCAATAAAATTGTTACAAAGCATATCGGTCAGTATATTGTACCATTTAAAGAGACCAATAGTGACTTATTACTGCAACCTAAGATTTTCCCATTTCTTTATTTAAAGTTCATATCTAATTGGGTATCTTTGCTTGCTTCATATTTGGCTTACGCATGGGCTCAATTGAGACATGTATATTCTAACTACTTTGATTTCAGAAATTTAAAGCCAATATTATGCTCTGTTGAGAAAACCGATGATAGTATAATTTCCTTTTCAAAGTCATCGGAGATAGAGCGCAAAACACAATGCATAGCCGAATGGGGTAATACAAAATCTGAACTATTTGTTAGCTTAACTCCAAAGCCGTTCTCACAGCAAGATTGGCTAGAGAATAAAAAGTTTACCTTCAATTCAAGGATGTGTGATCAAATATTTGATTTGTTGCTGAAAAATAATTACATTAGAGTTCTTGATCACCATGTGAAGCCATCAATCCAAGGACGGATGTACTGGAAGTTGCATGATTCGTCCAACCATAATTTTGAGGATTGCAACATGTTTCGTCAAACAGTTAAATCAGCCATTGATAAAGGACGATTAAAATTTGTTGAAACACCAAGGGATGACCAGTCTATTCCGATTGGTCCTAATGGAAAAAAGTTTTTGAATCGGCTGCTTCAAGACGATTCCTTTAAAGATGAGAAGGTAAAAAATACACGTGATGGGATCAAGTTTTCATGTAAAGAAGTTGTTCAAAAGCACAATGAAAATATTCTTGAAGGCTTGAGTTCTATCGAAGATACAATGAAGACGCCAAGGACTGGGGGGAGCAATCCAACGATCGATGCAAGCAAAACCAAAGGAGATAAAGGCCGCAATAAGCACAAGCACAAGAAATCCAAGGTCACTTTCGCGCAGTTATTGGATAAATATCAAAAGAAAAGTGAAGAGAATGGTGCTTATCGGCCGAGTAATGCAAAAGCACCAAGATCACTCCCTAGGCGCAAATCCAAGGATCAGTATTGGCTAGAAGACAATTTTAATGCAATGTGTTCATATCCTTATTTTGGATCGCCAATGCCAATGCCGTGGATGCCTCCCTATGCTCATGTAGATCGATATTCATCATGGGACAGGTATGATACAATGGCACATTCTCCATCATATTTTAGACCATCTCACCATTATTATTCAGCTCCAAGAAGATCAACATTCAGTAAGCAGTCATATGTTCAAGACCGTTTCAATAAGAACGAATCGGTCCGGAGCTCAAGAAAGAACAAAGAGGTGATCAAACAAGTATATCTAGTTAAAAAAGATGGTCGCAAGAGTGCCAATTCAGATTTGATCTTAAAGGATAAAGAGCCAATAAAGTGCTAACATTGGCTACTAAAGGCAATGAGATGAAGCAATCAATTGTCGAGAATCAAAGTGCCTAATCTGAAGAAAAGAAGTTGAAAGTGCACAAGGTAAAACAAGAATTGTCATTTCTTCAAACAAAATCGCAGCCGGGGTGCATACTCGGCTTATCATATTGGCAAAAGAAGAAATTACAAAAACTTAGTGCACAAGAACTTGAAGATAGGAACATGGCATGGGTTCCCAAAGGAAGTGCTCAAAATAAGAATTATGTGCAAGCTTCCATTACAAGAAGTGCGGCAAAGGTGAAGAATGAAAAGAGTGAAAACTATGAAGGACCAAGCCGAAGCTTTCAGCATCTTCGATCTACACATTATCCATATTCTTCAACTATGCCAGTACCGCTTATGCGATGGAATTCATCATCAGGTATGATTGGTAACCCTCAATGGGCTTATTTTAATCCATGGATGCAATATAATTTCTTACATCATGAAAGGGTATTAACAAGTCACTATACATTTGGTCAGCTATAAGTTTGTTGCTGATCCAAAGGGCCGAAATACATGATTTGACATTTCGTTTGTTTGTTTCGGCCATATGTGCTTTGATCGAAGTTTACATGGTAATGGCCGATATTTACCTATCGTCCTAAGAGTATGTCAATGCATGGCCGGTGTAATATTCTAATATCGTACTTAGTTTGATTGGAGAGCGAGACAAGTACTATGGAGATTATTTTTGATAGTTGAATTCATAACAATGGCCACGTTGTTGGTGTTGTTTATATATCTCCATATAGTGCTGTTTTGTGAAGCCTCGTGCCTCTTAAAATATTTGTTACACAATAATCAAAGCCAAATATGCAATGTTATTCGGTTTGGAACTTTTTCCATATGTGCTAAACATATTGAGGCTTTCGGTGATTCATTATGAGTAGTGCAACAAATATCCACGGGTTATCAATGTTTTGACGAATCACTTATAGTTTATCTTGGGGTATATCTAGATGCAAAATTTACCTTGAGTTGCTTTAAAATTGTTCATATATCTAGACATGACAATTCGAAAGAGTTGGCACAGTAAGCATCCGGCTACTACGTTAACCATGGTGTATTGTATTTCTATCAATAGCCGATGTTAGGTCTTGTCAACATAGGTAAGGCCGAACCGAAGCCCACCGCTTCGGCCACTAATGAAACGTTTATGCAGGCAAAGTAAGGATTCGAGAAAGTTCATTGTTGATTATCTGCAAGATCCTAGCAGAAGGGTGAACAATATGGTTGATGGATGGTTTTGACATGCATACCAATGGAACTTTACAGTCGGATTAATGAAGTTGAGAAAGTTTCGCCCAAGCTTGCATCAAAATATTCACACAAGCAATGGATGATATAAACTTATCGTCCAAAACATATGCAAAATGGCCGATGGAGTGTTGACATCGTCCTTAGAGCAAGCAATGTGCAAGTTATTTTTCGGCACACAAGCTTTGCCGAAAAACAGGGGGCATGTGTTGACACCAGATTTTGGCACGATCAAGAATTTATTTACGATGGCCTCAAATGGAGAAGTGATCTACATGAAAGAGTTCCGTATTATTGATATTGAAGTTTGGGTCATCGCCGTCCGATTTCATCTCGAAGGCCCAAACTATGCTCAAAGTGCTAAGATCTTATATTCAGAGTACAGTTTGGCCAATTAAGCCCCCAAGACTACCTCAAATGGAAAAATGATCTGCACGGATTGTCTTCGTCTCGTCGAAACGATCGATTTTGATATAAAAACGTCCAAATCCGAGTTCGTATGCAAAAGGTAGAGCAATCGGAGTGCAGCCCTGTCACGAGGCGAGCCGTGGCGCGCCCCACCAGACACATGTGTGATGGGTAGCGCGAGGGAATAGCCTGCTTTGCACGACCAATTTGACCCTCAAGATGACCTCTGCTCGAAAAACGCTCAACACAAAAGGTGTTCGTCTCGTTGAAACGGTCAAGATTGCTTTTGGGCTCGTTTCCATCCGAGATCGTTTACAACCACAAAAAAGACCCGCAAGGTGCAGCCAGTTTAAACCGAACAATTTTGTAAAGTTCGGACAAACCAATCCGAATTTCACTAGGGTTTTGGACGTAAATCCAAGCCCTTTCCTTGCACGGGAAGTCCAGCCGCCTCTTATATATCAAAGGAGTGATGGTCGATTGAACAACACACAATCGATCAATTCATCTACCACTTTTTATCTTTTATCTTTTCTTATTAACCCTAGTTCTTCTTCTTCTCGTTCTTCGTTTGTTCTTCTCCATTGCAGGGCGGTGAACCTCGAGGCCCTAGAGGCGATCAGGTCGACCTAGGGCAACCCATAGCCTCCGCGCGCCCTGACGGGGTCCCTCCCGGGCGTGTGGGGTTTCGGGTCTACAAAAGCGCCCGCCGGATTGCTTGCGTACCGCACTTCCGGACGGGCCTCCTTCGACGTGAGCTGCGGTGCATCACCCTCGGCATTGAAGGTACACGGTGACGTGTTCGTGTGCGAACAATTTCTTGGTCATTAATCCATATAGCAACAAGAGATTATTTAGCAAGAAGTTCTTCTATCTATGTGATTAAACATCTTATCATGTTTTAAGTGACATGAATGTACCTTTGCAAATTATAACTTAATTAGCTATGAGATTGCAGAATTGCATAAATATGTTCTCTTTTCGTGTTAGAACTAGAACTATGCATGCATGTTTGATCTCCATGTGAATGTGTGCGCCATAGATTTCACATAAACCTGTACGTGTAAACCTCTGTTGCAAACAAAAAGTCTTTTATTATGCATAGACCAAGTGTACGAAACTTAAAAAAATCAAAATATTGTAACAATCAGTGTAGCTATCCAACAACCAATCCCAACTAAGAACCAAAAAAGCAATATAAAATTGAAAACTAAAACTAACAAGCTTCTTACAAATAAAAATCACAGGGTTGTGACTGTTGGATAATCCAAACAATCTTAGTAGCGTACCGTGTGCTAGTAGTAGAATAGGAATTCTATTCTGAGTCGGTTTGTAGTTTCCTAGTGTTAGTACGTGTACGTGTGTGTCAGATGTGTGTTGATTAGGAATCTGTAGTAGTTGTGTCCGTGTTGGTTTACAAGTACAGGTACGAGTAGGTCTAAGTTGGGTCGTGCCTGCACCTTAGAAAATGTAAGCAACATTGGCATGAATGTACGCATACACTGGCACAAGGATTCTTGAATGCAGAAGAAGCTCTCAAGGCTAATCGCATGAAGATTTGTATGGCCGAAGAGCAAAGACTGGTACACAGAGGCCAGCCATTTATCCACAGAGAGACAATGCCCACGTGAACAAAGCAAAGATTTGATAGATTCCTGAAGATTGAAGTTTGTCGGGGCACTATCCTCTCGCTCTTATCCATCACCTAGAGGGACACGCATGCATCCCTACTACATATAAAATAAGAGGTGCATTCTCCCGGAAGCCATCCAGAGAGCTGCTCTCTCGCCTATAAAAGGAGACACTTGCTGCAAAGAGAGACACAACACCAGACGGAGAAGAACCAGCCACCGATAGAGCAAAGAGCTGCGACCCAGCTNCAAGTTAAATTAAATTTAAATTAAATAAATAAGCAGTGTTGAATATTTAAGCAGCCTTGGCATGTATGTACGCATACACTGACACAAGGATTCCTAAGGAAGAGCTACCTATCTGAAGGCATGAAGAAGTGCATCGCTGGCAAGCGAAGAAGAAAAGAAGAGCCAGCCAATTATTCACAGAGAGACAATGCCCACGTGAACAAAGCAAAGATTTGATAGATTCCTGAAGATTGAAGTTTGTCGGGGCACTATCCTCTCGCTCTTATCCATCACCTAGAGGGACACGCATGCATCCCTACTACATATAAAATAAGAGGTGCATTCTCCCGGAAGCCATCCAGAGAGCTGCTCTCTCGCCTATAAAAGGAGACACTTGCTGCAAAGAGAGACACAACACCAGACGGAGAAGAACCAGCCACCGATAGAGCAAAGAGCTGCGACCCAGCTAGCAAACTCGTTGCTCAGTAGTAGTAGTAGTAGTTTCATCCTGCAATAAGAGCCACCATATCCAGAGCATTGTAAGGCTCAAGAAGGTAGCTAGAAGATAATTTTCTTTAGTTTGTGTAATCCCTTCGGGGCCTCCCGAAAGGGAAAGCCATATGTAAATTATGTTGTTGAAATGATGTAGTTTCTTGGTTTCACTTGGTATTTTTACTTATGAATTTATGGGACGAGTTCTTATGCTAGGGATCCTATAGGAGAAACCTCTGCGTGTGTAGTTCTCTGTGTAGCCCAGAGTGGCGTTTGAACGAGAACCTTGTGGCCGTAGAGAAGTGTTTCCTTCGGGTGGAACTGCCTGGGAAGACGATAGGAATTTACCCCATAAATTTGCAATTAAAACTGCTAAGTGAACGTAACTAGCTACATCTGATACAACATAATGAAAAATATGGTGAGTACTGAGTAGGATTTTACACCACTGCGTACATGTCGGTTGAACCATTGGCCTCGCCAGCCCAGAATAGATCTTGTATCAAATATATAATCAAGTTAGAACGTGAAGGTAATCATATTGAATTAAATATTGCTGTGAATAGTGGAATACTATTTCAAATAGTGTATTCAATAGTGGAGCACTATTGTGAATAGTGCCCTACCTAGTGAATAGTAAATACTATTCAAGATAAAAAACATACCTGTCTACCACTACCACCTAATCCCATATTAACCTAGTCAAAATCTAATCACATATTAAGCTAAATAAAATTTAGTATCCCTATATTGTTGGTATCTGGTCCAGCGTTTAATCATTGAAGGGTTAAAATATTTAAACTTAGAAGTTAGCGCATGTAAAGTAATAAATACTAAGGAAAATCTAAATATAAGGTGTAGAGTAAATCCTTCTGAAGAGCATATCTGGCATTCATCTCATAGCCAGTTAAATACAGTCGTCGATTTGATATATAACTTTTACATATCTTGGGGAAAAAGACAAGATAATTTAGACCAAAAATTTGAAAGTTTATTCAAAGAATACCAAAAACTTGCGGATAAGTATTCAGGTTTGAATAATAAAATTGATCTAGCTTTACATAAGCTAGAGGAAGCAAAAGCAAGACAGAATACAGTTTGCAAGAATAACGATTATATTAAAGAGGAAGTGTTGTCAATAGGCCGTTACTTAAGTAAAGGCAAAGAGTCACTCCCACGCACTGATACAAGACAAGATATACTTGAAATTAAAAAGTTGGTGCAAGAGGTTAAAACTTTGATTATCTCATAATTTTATGACTGAATATACTCAAGCATTAAACGAAGTAGCAAAATACCTGTCACCTCCTGTCGGATTCTCCGATCACGACTCNAAAGAGTCACTCCCACGCACTCATACAAGACAAGATATACTTGAAATTAAAAAGTTGGTACAAGAGGTTAAAACTTTGATTATCTCATAATTTTATGACTGAATATACTCAAGCATTAAACGAAGTAGCAAAATACCTGTCACCTCCTGTAGGATTCTCCAATCACGACTCCCCAAAGGAAGATTCCAAAGTAATAATGAGACAAAATAACACAATCATCCAACTACTAATTCAAGTATTAGATAAGCTAAAAAGTGTTCAAAGCAACAAAGAAATTGTGTTATCATCATCTGGAATAGTTGCCTCTACTATAAATATTAATTCAGAAAAAAGGACGTATCTAAAGGCTTCCTTAGAAGAGACAAAACCCTCCAATTAGTAAGGCAAGATTCAAGACCTCTGGCCATGAAGCATAGATTATCATGCAAAGCTGATGATATTGATAGCATTGAAGAAGTTATTGATATACAAAGAGATCTAGAAAGATATCAGAAAGATACCCTAAGAAAAATAAAGCCGCAGCAAGTATACCACATGGGAATGTTTGAAAGTAAGAGTGGTCTATACAGAATATCTAGAGAAGTAGAATTAAGCGTGTTAACACATCCAGTAGATTTAAGAATTGTAAGCAAAAATATTGAAAATGAATTAAAATATTGTGGGTACAAATATATTCATCAAGGCATGTATATCATAGGAGTCAAAGGTATGACAAGGAAGAAACTAGGTGCGAAGGTTTTGATAACTTTANGTCAAAGGTATGACAAGGAAGAAACTAGGTGCGAAGGTTTTGATAACTTTATTAGATAGAAGATGGGAATCAGTAGACAAAGAAGCATTAGGATTTTTGGAAGGAGCCATGAATGAAAATAGATTAATAACCTATATAGCTCCAGACCTAATGATGCCCGTAAAATAATTTATTGAAAAAATGAGTTTTGGTTTCCAAACTAAAGGTTATGAAGATTTTAAAGGAACAAATTTGCTTGTAAGCATAGAATTTATAGGAAGGCTCACTAATAGAAGTAGCTCCAGATATAGAGTGAATGTGAATGACGTAATTGATAGCATGCAATCAAAAGGTATTAAATTTATGAATCCTCTTAAAATTGGCTCTGAAGAAAGAGCAGGAGAAGAATGGAAGATAGGAGAACTAATAGAGAAAAAAGAATTAAAGCAACCTGAAAACTACATAAGCTATCAAAATTGTGAAGGAAGTAGCAGTATTCGATTTATGAACTATAAAGCTGCATCAATAGAAGACTCTGAATCATTTATGTCAGAATCAGAAATTAATGATGATAAGAATAAAGGTATATCTGAATGTATGGAAAAGGCTAATTTAGATGACGAAATAATTCATTGGGAAAAGAAGCTAAAGCATATTGAATGGGAATATAGTCATTCTATGACAAAGGATTGGCCAAAAATTAGAGAAAGAGAACTATTTATCATTAGAGAAATTGCAAGGTTAAAGAAACTAAAAAACCATAAAATGTCTGCCACTAGTAGTTCAAGCATGGAAGATAAAATTATAGCATCCGCAGAAAGAAAAGCAAATGCTATTATTAATAAAAATTCTATCAATAATAATAATAATAAAGATAAGAATATTATTCAAAAAGAAGAAATTGTTAGTGAAGAAGAGCAATGGGATATCAATAATAAGTTATTATTAGAAAGTTATGAGGAAGAGGAGGAATTAATAAAAGAAATGTGGTTAGAAGATGAAAGGTATGATGATTCAGAACAAAATAGTGATTTCTATAACTCACTAGATGATGTGGGACTACATAATTTAGACAATGCAATGGAAGCCATGGAAGTAGAAAGTAGTGGTAAAAGAAGAAGGGGATATGGAGAATCATCTGTAAAAAGAGAAGGAGAAAGAGAGAGACCTACCAGGACAGCTGGACAATGGCCTCCAGAAAAAGATGATTATCAGCCTACATATATCCCAGGACAATATAGATACATGGGTACTAAAAGAAGAGATTTTGAAAAACCAGTGCAATTCCAAAATTATAAAAATGATGGTGCTATATTAAACCTAGCAGCTCATGATCCAATAGATTGGCCGAATATAATTAGCATATGGAAAGGTTTAATAGTACAAAAATATATACAAAATCAGTATAGCATAGGCACTAAGGTAGAAGATATGTTAACATATCTTGAAACATTTTTAGGAGAATCTGTAAAAGTTCTTTGGGAACAATGGGTAGAATCATACCCTAGTCAATATGAAGAATTAAAAAGGGCAGGAAGTAACCCTAATAACTTTGCGAATGTTATCTCAAATATGATCATAGCAGAAGATCCAGAATTAGGACATACCTCATTGCAAAATGAAAGGTTAAGAGAAATAGAAAAGTTAACATTAACTAGCTAGAAAGGTATTAAAGAATTTTCCCAGCATTATTTGTATAATGCTACTACTGCTAAACAAGGTTTTAATGTAGGCGTAGTAGAAAGATATTTTAATAAGTTGTCTGACCCTCTAGGGTCAATAATATTTGAAGAATATAAAAAGGAAACGGCGGGAAACGTGGTAAATATATCTCAAGCGGTAACATTTGTTTTCAAACAGTTAAGAAAGGTATGTACTAGTATTCAAACCCAAAGATCTATGAAGAAATTAGATTATAATTTTTGTAATAATATTGTTCAAATACCACTAACATATGGAGAAGAAAGGCATAGGAAAAACAAATATTATAAACCACAAAGGAGAGATAATAGAAATTTTAAAACAAAGAAAAGATATTTCTTAAGAAGGTCAGACAATAGAGCCCCATTCTTGCATAAAAGAAATGTAAGAAGATATAATCCCAAGAAAACCTATGATAAAACATGTAGGTGTTTCATATGTAACTCTCCTGATCATCTAAGTAGAACTTGCCCTAATAAGGACCAGAAAAGATACTCCAGCAAATATGAAGAACAAGAGAGAGTGTTAATTATAGATAGCGTTAATGAAAATATATTAGTATGTGATGATGAAATAAAAGACGATGAGTCAATATATTCAATTATAGAAACAGATGAAGTAGAAAATGAGGCTCCAGAATATGAATCAAGTGAAGATGAAATAGACCTAATAGATGATTTAGCCGGTTTAAAAATTGAAATGATGAACCAAGTAGATTGTGAACATGATTGGATTAGAGGAAAAGGTGATTATAACATAAAATGTGCTTTCTGTATATATTACCCAAGCCAAGATAATAGGTTCACTTGTAGCTTGTGTTTAAAACAAGCATGTGCCTCATGTCTAAAAGCCAATAATCAAAAATGGAGACAAGAGATAGAATTGGAACCAGAAGAGCGAATATTATCCAGTAGGGTTAGAAATTTAGAAAATAGAATAAATAAGCTAGAAGCAGAGCTAGAAAAACTTAAAGATGAGTTAGAAAATAGTAAAGAGGAAAATGATAATGTTCCAAAAAACACAGAAATGAAAGAGCAAATGATAACAGTAAGGGATAAAAAAGGAGACAAATTAATACAATTGAAAGATGCAATTACTAGTTTTGGAAACAAATATATTGTTCGATTACCATTCAAAGAAGTGTTAGGAATAAGGATCCCAGTTAAGATTGTTCTGAAGCCAAATATTTCATATAAAATACTGGCACTATTAGATACTGGTTGCACTAAGAATATCATCCATGATAAATATTTTATGAGATGTCCCGAAATAGTTGAAACTATAGATGATAATAAAGCTGAAGTATCTACCGATATGTCAGGAATAAAGAAGATCCATAATCAGCTAGCATATAATATTGAAGCTTACATAAATGGCACAAAATATATAATAGATGAAATTACAATAAGAGATTTGTCAGTAATAAATGATGACATGATAATAGGGTTAAGATTTTTACAACAATCTTTACAAACCACAATCATACATGAAGAGGGTGTAACATTTATCCCTTATCAAGATAATGTTCCATACATTTCTGAAGTACGAAAACAAAGAAAGTCCTTGCAAAATGTAGAAATATCTAATTTAGATGATGAATATAGCACAAGTCCAGATCCCCTTGAATTCTGTAAAGACGAAGAACTTAGTGAGACCATAGAAGAANGGAAATTCCTATTATCCTACTAGAAAAATAGACAGGAGCAGCAACGTGCATCATCAATGTTCTAGTAATGAGAATCACTGGGCAGTGGCGATCTAAGGCGCCGGCTACCGAGGTTGTGACACTCATCGAAGAGAAGGTTTATCTTCATGACAAGAAGAGGACGAACACGGTGAGGCATGTGTGTTACCTCGTCACCGGAGCAAGCAACCACATGACCGGCAAAGGAGAGATAATAGAAATTTTAAAACAAAGAAAAGATATTTCTTAAGAAGGTCAGACAATAGAGCCCCATTCTTGCATAAAAGAAACGTAAGAAGATATAATCCCAAGAAAACCTATGATAAAACATGTAGGTGTTTCATATGTAACTCTCCTGATCATCTAAGTAGAACTTGCCCTAATAAGGACCAGAAAAGATACTCTAGCAAATATGAAGAACAAGAGAGAGTGTTAATTATAGATAGTGTTAATGAAAATATATTAGTATGTGATGATGAAATAAAAGACGATGAGTCAATATATTCAATTATAGAAACAGATGAAGTAAAAAATGAGGCTCCAGAATATGAATCAAGTGAAGATGAAATGGACCTAATAGATGATTTAGCCGGTTTAAAAATTGAAATGATGAACCAAGTAGATTGTGAACATGATTGGATTAGAGGAAAAGGTGATTATAACATAAAATGTGCTTTCTGTATATACTACCCAAGTCAAGATAATAGGTTCACTTGTAGCTTGTGTTTAAAACAAGCATATGCCTCATGTCTAAGAGCCAATAATCAAAAATGGAGATGATAGATAGAATTGGAACCAGAAGAGCGAGTATTATCCAGTAGGGTTAGAAATTTAGAAAATAGAATAAATAAGCTAGAAGCAGAGCTAGAAAAACTTAAAGATGAGTTAGATAATAGTAAAGAGGAAAAAGATAATGTTCCAAAAAACACAGAAATGAAAGAGAAAATGGTAACAGTAAGGGATAAAAAAGGAGACAAATTAATACAATTGAAAGATGAAATTACTAGTTTTGGAAACAAATATATTGTTCGATTACCATTCAAAGAAGTGTTAGGAATAAGGATCCTAGTTAAGATTGTTCTGAAGCCAAATATTTCATATAAGATACTGGCACTATTAGATACTGGTTGCACTAAGAATATCATCCATGATAAATATTTTATGAGATGTCCCGAAATAGTTGAAACTATAGATGATAATAAAGCTGAAGTATCTACCGATATGTCAGGAATAAAGAAGATCCATAATCAGCTAGCATATAATATTGAAGCTTACATAAATGGCACAAAATATATAATAGATGAAATTACAATAAGAGATTTGTCAGTAATAAATGATGACATGATAATAGGGTTAAGATTTTTAAAACAATCTTTACAAACCACAATCATACATGAAGAGGGTGTAACATTTATCCCTTATCAAGATAATATTCCATACATATCTGAAGTACGAAAACAAAGAAAGTCCTTGCAAAATGTAGAAATATCTAATTTAGATGATGAATATAGCACAAGTCCAGATCCCCTTGAATTCTGTAAAGACGAAGAACTTAGTGAGACCATAGAAGAATATCATATAGAAAATACATGTACAGAATGCATTGGGTTGCAATCATTCTCTCCAAATTGGTATAGAGATATAAAATCTAAAAAGGATATAGATAAGATTGTGCAAAGAC
>CAJFDF010000018.1:46840-73866 GCA_904067115.1 Aegilops sharonensis
TTATATCATATTGCATGAATTTATCCCTCTACATCATGTCATCTTGCTTAAGGCGTTACTCTGTTTTTAACTTAATACTCTAGATGCATGCTGGATAGCGGTCGATGAGTGGAGTAATAGTAGTAGATGCAGGCAGGAGTCGGTCTACTTGGTTCGGACGTGATGCCTATATACATGATCATGCCTAGATACTCTCATAACTATGCTCAATTCTGTCAATTGCTCAACAATAATTTGTTCACCCACCGTAGAATACTTATGCTCTCGAGAGAAGCCTCTAGTGAAACCTATGGCCCCCGGGTCTATTCTCATCATATCAATCTACCTTTACTTTACTTTTGCTTTGTTTTACTTTGCTTTCTTATACCAAAAATACCAAAAATATTATCTATCTCTTTTATCAGTTTTAATCCTTGCAAGTGGTCGTGAAGGGATTGACAACCCCTTTATCGCGTTGGTTGCGAGAGTTTGTTATTTGTGTAGGTACGAGGTACTTGAGCGTAGGCTCCTACTGGATTGATACCTTGGTTCTAAAAAACTAAGGGAAATACTTACGCTACTTTGCTGCATCATCCCTTCCTCTTCGGGGAAATCCAACACAGTGCTCAAGAGGTAGCACACTTCTCCCAATTCAAGACAAGATTAGTTTCTTCGCATCTCTGCAAAACTCGATCAAGGTTGCTTAGGCAATCATCAAAAGAAGATGCGTAAACGGAGAAATCATCCATGAAAACCTCAACAATCTTTTCACAAAAGTTAGAGAATATAGCCATCATACATCTTTGAAAGGTAGCAGGTGCATTACATAAACCAAAAGGCATACGTCTATAAGCAAAGGTACCGAAAGGGCAAGTAAATGTGGTTTTATCCTGGTCAGCATGTGCAACAGGTATTTGAGAGAAACCAGAATAACCATCTAGAAAGCAGAAATGTGTATGTTTAGATAATCTTTCTAGCATTTGGTTAATAAAAGGTAAAGGGTAATGATCTTTCTTAGTAGCTTTATTTAGTTTTCTAAAATCAGTTACCATTCTATAGCAAGTGACAATTCTTTGTGGAACCAATTCATCTTTATCATTAGGGACAACAGTAATACCTCCCTTCTTAGGGACACAATGCACTGGACTTACCCATTCACTATGAGCAACGGGATAGATGATACCTGCTTCCAGAAGCTTTAGTATTTATTTTCTTACCACTTCTTTCATCTTATGATTCAATCTTCGTTGAGGGTCAGCAATTGGTTTGAATTCAGGTTCAGTTTTGATTTTGTGCTGGCATAGAGTGGGGCTAATGCCCTTAAGATCATCGAGAGTATATCCAACAGCAACACGGTGCTTCCTCAGAGTTTTCAATAATTTCTTTTCTTCCTGCTCTGAAATCTTAGCACTAATAATAACAGGAAATATCTCTTTGTCATCAAGGTAAGCATATTTAAGTGTATGGGGTAATTGTTTAAGCTCAAATACGGGATCACCTTTGGGTGGAGGTGGATCCCCAAGTAACTCAACAGGAAAATTATTTTTGTGCATAGGTGGTTGTTCAAGGAAGATTCTATCTACTTCATTTCTTTCATTCATATGCATATCATTCTCATGCTCGAGTAAATATTGTTCTAAAGGATCAGTAGGAGGCACAACAATGGAAGCAAGACTAATAATTTCATCTTTACTAGGCAATTCTTTATCATGAGATTGTTTACCAAACTTAGAGAAATTAAATTCATGTAAAACACCCTCAACACCAACGGTAACAGTTTGCTTCTCACAATCTATTTGAGCATTAATAGTATTCAAGAAGGGTCTACCAAATATAATGAGACAAAAGCTATCTTGTGGGGTACTAAGAACAAGAAAATTAGTAGGATATTTAGTTTTCCCACACAAGACTTCAACATCTCTAACAATTCCCACAGGGCAAATGGTATCCCTATTAGCAAGCTTAATAGTAACATCGATATCTTCCATCTCAACAGGTGCAATTTCGTCTTTAATTTCATTATATAAATCTCTAGGTATTGCACTAATACTAGCACCCACATCACATAAGCCATGATAACAATGATCTCCTAACTTAACAGAAACAACGGGCTTGCCAACAATAGGTCCACGCTTATCATTAACATGAGGTTTAGCAATTCTAGCAGCAGTTTCACAAAATTGAATAACATGCCCATCAACATTATCAACCAAGAGATCTTTAATAATAGCGATACTAGGCTCAACTTTAATTTGTTCAGGGGGTGTAGATGTTCTAAGGTAACCTTTACGTTTCACGGTTGAAGCTTTAGCATGATCCTTTATCTTAACAGGGAAAGGTGGTTTCTCTATATAAGTAGTAGGAACAATAGAATCATTATAAGAAATAAATTTCTCTTCAACCGGAACGGGTTTAGCAACATTAACTTCTATGGGAGGGTGATATTTAAACCACTTCTCCTTAGGAAGTCCAACATGAGCAGCAAATGATTCACATAAAGAAGCTACTATCTCAGAATCAAGTCCATATTTAGCGCTAAAATCATGAAAGATGTTTGTTTCTATGAAAGATTTAACGCAATCGAACTTACGATTCATACTTGACTCCTTAACTTCATCAAATTCCCAATCTTCAGAGTTGCGTTTAATTCTTTCCAATAAACTCCATCTGAAGTCAATATCTTTCTTCATAAAAGAACCGGTACAAGAAGTATCAAGCATGGTGCAATTGTTGTTAGAAAGCCGAGCATAGAAGTTCTGAATAATAATTTCTCTCGAGAGCTCATGATTGGGGCATGAATATAACATTGACTTAAGCCTCCCCCAAGCTTGAGTGATACTTTATCTATCACGAGGCCAAAAATTATATATATAATTCCGATCATGATGAACCAAATGCATAGGATAAAACTTTTGATGAAATTCCAATTTCAATCGCTTGTAGTTCCATGATCCAGTATCATCACATAGCCTATACCATGTCAATGCTTTATCCCTCAAAGATAAGGGAAAGACTTTCTTCTGGACCTCATCCTTGGGCAAACCTGCAAGCTTAAATAAACCACAAACTTCATCCACATAGATTAGATGTAAGTCGGGATGTAAAGTTCCATCTCCTGTAAAAGGATTAGCCAGCAGTTTTTCTATCATACCCGAAGGAATCTCATAATAAATATTTTCAGTGGGTGCAGTTGGTTGAGGAGTAACTCTTTGCTCTTCTGGTCGGGGTGAAGATACCCTGAACAAGCCCCTCAAAGGATTAGTTTCCATAGTATCAAGTACCAGAAAATTTCAGCACACAATATAAAATTTTCCTTACCAAGTTCCACTCACCAAAGGCGCTTCACTCCCCGGCAACGGCGCCAGAAAAGAGTCTTGATGACCCACAAGTATAGGTGATCAATCATAGTCCTTTCGATAAGTAAGAGTGTCGAACCCAACGAGGAGCAGAAGGAAATGATAAGCGGTTTTCGATAAGGTAATTCCTGCAAGTGCTGAAGGTAGCGGTAACAAATAGTTTAGTGATAAGATAATTGGTAACAGGTAACACGTAACGGTAGTAGCAAAAGTGCAGCAAGTGGCCCAATCCCTTATGCAGCAAGGGACAAGCCAGAACAAACTCTTATAATATGTAAAGCGCTCCCGAGGACACATGGGAATTACTGTCAAGCTAGTTTCATCACGTTCATATGATTCACGTTCGTTACTTTGATATCTTAGTATGTGGGTGGACCGGTGCTTGGGTGTTGCCCTTACTTGGACAAGCCTCCCACTTATGATTAACCCCCTTCGCAAGCATCTGCAACTACGAACGAAGTATTAAGACAAAGTCTAACCATAACATTAAACTAGTGGATCCAAATCAACCCCTTACAAAGCAACTCATAAACTAGGGTTTAAGCTTCTATCACTCTAGCAACCCATCATCTACTTATTACTTCCCAATGCCTTCCTCTAGGCCCAAATAATAGTGAAGCGTCATGCGGTCGGCGTTTACATGACACCACTAGAGGAGAGACAACATAAAACACATCAAAATATCGAACGAATACCAAATTCACATGATTACTATTAGCAAGACTTAACCCATGTCCTCAGGAACAAACGTAACTACTCACGAAGCATGATTATGTTCATGATTAGAGGGGTAATAAAGATGTTTAAGGATCTGAACATATGATCTTCCACCAAGTAAACCAATAAGCATCAACTAGAAGGAGTAATTAACACTACTAGCAACCTTACAGGTACCAATCGGAGTCGTGAGACGGAGATTGGATACAAGAGATGAACTAGGGTTTGGAGATGAGATGGTGCTGATGAAGATGTTGATGGAGATGAGTCCCCTCCGATGAGAGGAGCGTTGGTGATGACGATGGCGACGATTTCCCCCTCCGGGAGGGAAGTTTCCCCGGCAGGATCGCCCTGCCGGAGCTCTAGATTGGTTCTGCTCAAGTTCCGCCTCGTGGCGGCGGAGTTTCTTCCCGCAAGCTCTCCCTTGATTTTTTTCTGGGACGAAACGCTTCATATAGCAGAAGAGGGGCACCGGAGGAGCCACAGGGGGCCCACAAGCCCACTAGGCGCGCCCTGGGGGGTGGGCGCGCCTACCAGGCTTGTGGCCACCTGGTAGGTCCCCTCCAGTAGTTTCTTCGCCCAATATTTTTTATATATTCCAAAATAAATCTCCGCTGAGTTTCGTGGCTTTTGGAGTTGTGCAGAATAGGTATCTCAAACTTGCTCCTTTTCCAGCCCAGAATTCCAGCTGTCGGCATTCTCCCTCTTTGTGTAAACCTTGTAAAAGAAGAGAGAATATCCATAAGTATTGCACCATAATGTGTAATAACAGCCCATAATGCAATAAATACCAATATAAAAGCATGATGCAAAATGGACGTATCAGGGCGCGCCCCTAGGGCCGGCCGGCCTCACCCCTCCACTCCTTTATATACGGAGGAGGGGGGCACCCCTAGGACACACAAGTTGATCTCTAGATCATTGCCTTAGCCATGTGCGGTGACCCCTTCCACCATAATCCACCTCGGTCATATCGTAGCGGTGCTTAGGCAAAGCCCTGTGTCGGTAGCAACATCATCACCGTCACCACGTCGTCGTGCTGACGGAACTCTCCCTCGGCCTCAACTGGATCAAGAGTACGAGGGACTTCCCCGAGCTGAACGTGTGCAGATCACGGAGGTGTCGTGCTTTCGGTACTAAGATCGGTTGATCGCGAAGAACGTTCAACTACATCAACCGCGTCTCTTAACGCTTCCGCTTATGGTCAACGAGGGTACGTAGACAACACTCTCCCCTCTCGTTGCTGTGCATCACCATGATCTTGCGTGTGCGTAGAATTTTTTTGAAATACTACGTTCCCCAACACATAGTTTGTTCAAATGATCTCATATTGTGCACAAGGGTGCATATTGGAATGGCAAACAATGTTGCATAAGGAAGTTTTCATTTTCTTTGGACGAAAAAACCATTTCCATTTTTCAAGTGCCCAAAAGGAGGTTTTTTTGTGAAGGACCTCCCAAATAATTATTGCAAAATTGGACCAAATCAATTTTCTAAAATACTAGGACATAATTAATGCACAATTGACAAAATGGTTGGGTGTAAAAAGTTTTGATCCACCTCTCGTGAAAAAGACAAATTTCCGCCGATTCAGTTGGAAGCGGGTCAAATTTGAACTGCGGTTGCCTCATAGTTTGCTATTTATTTTTTCCAAAAATCACTTATAGTTACATAAGTACCTATGTAACCATAAATACTTGGTTTGGTGGCGACACGTTGAGGGTTGGGCGGTGGCCGAGGGCCCCAACTCTAGAGCGTGTAAACTCACATGCCCGCCGCGTGGTCACCGCGTGACCGTCGCGTTGCCATGTGTTCTGGGCGGCCTAGGCATGTCTAGTGGGTTGGGCACTCCCCAGGTAGGTGCTAGGAAGAAAATTACAATATAGGATTCTCACGAGGAGACCGATCGATGCTCAAACATGAATTAACAGCCAAGTGTTTGATTAGCGGTACGGGAAATGTACATGGCTAATGGGCGTGAGTTTTGGCTGAGAATGATCAGTTACTAAGAAGACCGTCTTCACAAATTTTCAGCTCAAAAGGAGGAGCCTAGGTGGTACTTGCTTTGCAAAGTACCACACTGGACATAAATACGAATGTTGAAGCTGGGCTCAAAATAATGAATCAATTGAGCTGGCATTTGGTGGAGGATGGTTATTTGGGCATAGGAAAGCACTGTAGAAAATGGATACTATTTGGACATGCCACAGTGGTACTTCCTTCACAAAGTATTGTTCTGAACAGAATAGGAAAATGAATATTGTTGAATTATTTTTGAACCAGGGAAGGAAGGTTTTTTACATATTTGGCGAAGATATGACCCAAAGAATTTATGAGATTTTTTTGGGAATTTTGGGAATGACAGAAATATAGGTTGCTTCACAACCTGGGGCGAAAAATGCCACATGGACATGACACATAGGCAAAACTGATGAAGTGGCGCCTAGTCATAGCAACCCACCACAATTTACAAGGTTATGACCATCTATATTGGTCGTGATCAGCTAGAAATAAGGCAACGGACCAGTGCTATCTGCTTTATGACCATTTTGTGTAAGGAAATTACGACCTTTCTGACCAAAATGGTCGTTATAGTTTAGGGTTTGGAGCCCCCCGAACAGCTTTTGACCAATTGGTCTGAAATGGTCATAGATCTATGACCAATTCTTCCAGGGTCACTGAGAGAAGGTCACTAGTTGACATAGTTCTTGTAGTGGGAAGAGAGACGCCGCCTCTCCGGCGGCTAGCAGTACAAGCAGGGGCGGGAGCCAATTCAGATACGGTCCATCTCTCAAGCCTCTGGAAAAGTTACCATATGAGAGGACCGAGCAGGAAAACGAGGACATATGTCGTGCCCAACTAAGGGACCATTTTGCAAAGAAAAATCCACCTCCGAAGGAGAAGGTAGATCCGGTGAAAGTGAAGCGCACTATCAATGCCCTAAAGCGACCACCACCGCCTCCGCCGGATTCCAACTATGACCGCATAATTACTAAGACACATGCTAAAGCGCAGCAGTCGGGAAGTACGTCCAGTGCTGCAAGAGCGAAAAAATGAAGAAGTGGGAAAACAATTCCCCAGCTCGGCGAACAGGAGAAGCAATCGTGCCCCCCGCTCAAGGTGTCTAGCGATATCGCTAATCATCTGATGCTACTGCCCGGTAGCACTCTTGATGATTACCTGCCCGATGATGTACAGTTTGAAATGGCTGAGGTAGTAGACGTCTTTAGATACGAGCATGGGAAGCCTCTCGTCAAACCTGATCATCCTCATCTAACAACGATGATGCAAAAATTGCATGACTGGTACATGGAAACCTACAGGAAGTCTGGGAAAGACATTTGTTAGTCGGAATTAAAAAAGAGCATGACTTCCCTGGAGTCGACCTGTTGCCTGTTGAATTTGTGGAGTTATTTCAATTATACAATCAAAAGGCCCTCAACAAACAACTCATGACTTGCTACTGTCTGTAAGTATTACTTCTATAATTAAGTCTCTAGCTCAGCTCGTTCATTGCATGTATATATAATTATCATCACTATATTATGCAGATTGAAGATGGTCGAATGCAAAAAAAATAGGAATCTTCGATGTTGGGTTCATTAGCCCAAATACCGTAAATGAATGGTCGGTACGAAAGGTGGCTGAAGATACCGAGAACAACTTACTACAAACGTTCCTTACACATCAAAACAAAAGGGAAATACTCTCTCCTTACAACTTCAAGTGAGTGTTACTGTCTTCTGCATATTCGGTTCCGCTTACTCGTGGTTAAGTAATGTAATTGATGAGTTATGCGTGCACAGCTTCCACTATATTCTGCTATCCATTAACCTTGATGAGGCATTAGTAATTGTCTTAGACTCGCTCCGTAAAGATCCCAAGTATTATGCGGACATGACTGCAATGCTCCAAAATTAAGTTCAATCAATACTGGGACCATATCGGCAACTTTCGTTCATTTCCTGATATCAAGTAATCTGCGAGGGTTTGGAAAACGTTCACCGCTAAGGTTCCGGGTCTGAAGAAGGAGCTGCGATTTACACACCTCGAAGTAAGTAGTACTAGCTAGTTTCGCGCATCTCTCATTGATTCTAGTTTCATCAAAACCATTATCATGCTTGCTTATCAGTTTGATTGAACTCTATTCTCATAAAGTGCTTATTGCAGGCACCCAACACTCATTTATGTGGATACTACGTATGCGAGTTCATTCACTACTATACCTCTGAACGGGCCTCCTCTGAGAAATAATTTGAAGTACGTAAACAATATTCACAATTTTATTTTATATATTACCATCAGTTGTGTTGAGTTTCATTCATATATGTATTGACCCCTTCTTTAAATTAGATCTGGCAGATGCGGAATGAACTCCTACCACATGATCGCATACGAGCAATTCAAGAGGAATTGGCGGGATTCTTTCTTGACCACGTCATACCTGAACAAGGAGAATACCATGTGAAATTGAAATTGTTGTAAGGGATGTTATATATTGTACATATGTAGCAGCGTCGGATAGATACACGAAAACTTGTTGTTCGACCAAGCACGAAGAAAGAGATGCCACTTCTCTCTATATATGTTCATGACGATCTTGTGTAATTAATGGTTTCCTTTATTTGCTTGCTAGCTAGCATCGAGTTCTCTCTATATGTGTAGTAGCTAGAGTCGACCAAGCACAGAAAAAGAGAGGTCACTTCTCTCTATTAGCTCGCTAACACAATATGAAACCCCTAAATTAACCCTCCAAAACCCAAAAAAAAACTTCCAAAAAAACAAAACCCACAACGACTGCGAGTTGCTGACGCGTGGCCGCCTTTTGGTCCCGGTTGGTGTTACCAACCGGGACTAAAGGTCCTCCCTCCCCCGCCCCACGGTGAGAGATATAACTATTTGTAACCCGCCCCTGATGGGTCGGGTTACGCAAAGACAATTCATCCTATGAAGCCCAGAGGCCAAGCATGAAGATGGCGGTTCACCAGAGGTTAAGGCCCGTAAGTAATCTAAAGCGCATAGTAAACCGCCATACGACATGACTTGTATTGTAAGGCATGAATAACTAGTCACCAAGCCGGACTTGTTTATGAGCCGGCCGGGACTCTGAAGGCTCCAGGGTGTCAACCCGTGTATATAAGGGGACGACCCTGCGGTGGCTTAGGGCAAGAAACAACAAATCGAGAGCCGGCATAGCGTGTTTTGCTCCCTGGTTATCGAAACCTCAATAATCCCAACACAACTAGACGTAGGCCTTCCTTCACCACAAGGGGCTGAACTAGTATAAACTCTCGTGTCCTTTGTCTCGATTAACCCCTTTAAGCTTCCTAGTTGCGATGGCTCTACGACTAAGTCCTTGCAAGAGGACATCTGTCGTGACAATTCCACGACAGTTGGCGCCCACCGTGGGGCCAGCGCACGGTGGATTTGAGTTCTTGAAGGGCAGCTTCAAAGGGCTCAAGGGATACGTAGTGGGCCGGATGATGAAGAGTCGTCGCGACAAGATCTACATCGACGACGAGGGCTGGGGCCCCGAGGCCGGCTCAATTGAGTACGGGTACCGGGTCCCCTTTGGTGGAATCCATGTTTTCATCGGCCGGATCGGTGAGCCGGCCCCTGAGCTGGACGTCATCAATGGCATTGTCGAGACGGCGCAGCGTGCGAAACCCGCCCGCGTCCAGCCTGCAGTGAAGCATGTCTTTGTGGGATGCGTTCATGAAGAATCTTCTGAAGGGTCCACGACTGATGGTGATCCGGCTGCTACTGATGGTGAGCCGGTCGCCGGCTTTGATGGTGAGTCAACTACAGGTGAGACAAATTCATTATATCAACTGCATGAAGGTATACTTGGGGGCTTTTCCGATGGCAGCAGTATTCCGGATCCCATTGAGCCGGCGAGTAGAGCCGGGGTCTTCATGGCAGGTACCCAACCAGGTTTAAACTCTACAACAGCAGGAGTCATCCCTTCTGGGTCAGGAGCAACCAGGGCAGGAGGCCCTGAGCGCCCGCCGGCTCAGGTGTTGATTGACCTCATGGACTGACTGACGGCCCTGTTAGCTGCCACAGTTGTTGAGGCTAGCAAGGAAGAGCATGAAGCAGAGGTAGTGCAGGTGCGTAATGAGATAGCCCGGGCCAAGGAGGCCCTGGCAGCTGAGGATAATAGATTGGTCGTAGAGCGGGCGGCTCTGGATGCGCGGGCTCAGCAACTCCAGTCAGAGGCTTTCCAACTTTTGATGCATCGCCACGCATCAGATGAGGTAATGCGGAGGAGGCATCAGTCCCGTTTGCCACCGGTTTATACACCTCAGAACCTGTTTGCTACACCCAGAGCTGGCCCAAGTAACCCGCCAGGGGCAAATCAATTCCTGACAACTGGAGCAGCGGAAGCGGCTCAGCCTCACATGACGGCGCCGCCTCATGGCAGCATGGCCCCGCCGCATTATGTGCCAACGCCACCGGGTCACTTTTCTAATCCCATGGAGAACCTTATCGCAGCATCAGCATGTTTGGCGGCTCTCCCAGTGGAGGGTGATGACCCGACAGCGATAGAGACACGGAGTATCAGGGAGCTTGTCCAAACCGCTCTGGCGCAGCAAGAAGCCTATTCCTATAGCAGGGATGGGATCCATGCGACACCTCGTCCGAATCAAAGCCCGAGTTACAGTAGGCGCGTGGAGTCAGAAGCATTGTCAAGCAATGCCCAGCGCCGAAACCAACCAGGTGGATACAACCCGGTGCAGGACAGGATAAATCAAGAGGACCAGCGGGCGGCTTAGCTAGCGGCTCAGCAGGAGACTCATCGGGTGTTTCCGGATTACCCAACAACCTCTATGGAATAGGGGGTGGCTACCAGAACCGGAGGTGTTCCCTGTTTGGTTATGGCTCTACGTAACATACGGCTGCCTAAGGATTTCAAAGGGCCTCGGAAGGTGCCGAATTACACAGCTGATTTGCAACCCGGAGTTTGGATTGAAAGCTATGAGATGGCTATGGAGTTACTGGAAGTCAGTGATGATGCAATGGCCAAGTACTTCACCATGATGTTGGATGGAACGGCCCGGGCTTGGCTAAAAGGCTTACCTCCTAATTCTATTGGATCCTGGGCAGAGTTGAAGGCTCGGTTCATACAAAACTTCAAAGATACTTGCAAACAGTCAATGTCCATCATCGACTTAACTGACTGTAAGCAACAGGAAGGAGAGTCTACAACCCATTGGGTACGCCGGGTCAAGGAAATCATACATTCATCTGATAAGATGGATGCTGGGCAAGCAGTCCTCATGTTAGAGAAAAACTGTCGTTTTGAGCCGCTGCGACAGAAGTTAGGGCGCCTAAAGCGTGATTGCACTGATATGGGTACCTTAATGTCCGCTTTGGTTAAATATGTTGATTCTGATAACACCAAGGACCCCGCATCTGATGAGGAAAAGACCGGGAAGGGAAAAAAGAATGGCAATGGAAAAGGTTATCAACATAACCCGGCAGGTGGCGGTAAGCGTAAGGCGGATGGTAACCCGGAGTTCGTGGCAAACACTAATGCCCACGATGGTAATCAGCGACGCAAGGGGAAGCCGTTTCAGCGGTCTGGCGGGTCAGGTCCTAGTCTTGAGCAACTGCTAAATGAGCCCTGTCTAAAACACGACACTCAGGAAAAGCCGGCCACGCACCTGTGAAGGATTGTGCGATCATGAAGGCCTTTAAAAACTACAACCCATTTGATGGTGGTCACGGGCCAGGTGGCAGCTCTGGCGGCGGCGGCTTTCATGGCCTGGGTGGCGGCTCAAACTACGGCTTTCAGGGGAATCAGCAGTCCGGCCAGGGCAGTCAGCAGCAACAGTCAGGTTATCAAAGCCAGCCGAAGCAGTTGAATGGTGGACAGTATCATGTGTTCACTACGAGCTTATGCAAACGTGACCAGAAGGTGCGCAAGAGGGCTGTAAATTCTGTTGAGCCGGCTGTACCACGTTATCTCAATGGACAGAGCAGCCGATTGTGTGGAGCAGAGAGGATCATCCTCCCCGGGTTGACAATCCGGGTCAGTTGGCTCTTGTGGTGGCACCCCAAGTCGGTGGGTATAAATTCACTAAGGTACTCATGGATGGAGGGAGTAGTATCAATATCCTTTATCATGAGACCTTTTGCCGCATGGGGTTATCTGATAAAGATCTTAGGCCGTCCAACACGGTGTTCCATGGAGTTGTGCCTGGTAAGTCGGCATACCCGGTCGGCAAAATTGAGTTGGAAGTAGCCTTTGGAGATGATCATGATCATAGGGCTGAAAAGCTAACCTTTGAGGTGGTTAAGATCAAGAGTCTGTATCATGCTCTGTTTGGGCGTCCGGCTTACGCTAAGTTCATGGCGCGGCCGTGTTATGTCTACTTACAGCTCAAGATGCCGGGTTACAAGGGCACCATCACTATGCATGGGAGTCGCAAGGTTGCTTTGGAATGTGAAGAAGGTGACGCGGCTTATGCCGAGTCTGTTTGCGCGGCGGAGGAACTGAGTTTCTATCAGAGTAATGTTGACCCGGCTGACATGACCTCTTTGAAGAAGCCCAGCACGGAGCATGATCCGGCTCTGAAGTTTAAGTCGGCTGCCGAAACCAAGCTTGTTGACTTCACCCCAGGTGATTCATCTAAACAATTCAATATAAGTGCAAACTTGGACCCTAAATAGGAAAGCGCACTCATCGAGTTCATCAGTGAGGACCGGGACATCTTTGCATGGAAACCTTCTGACATGCCGGGTGTACCAAGAGGACTCGCTGAGCACACTCTTAATATTGATCTGAAGTATAAGCCGGTCAGGCAGTTCCTTCGACGTTTCAATGAGGAGAGGCGGAAAGCTATTGGGGAAGAAGTGGCCCGACTCTTAGCGGCCGGGTTTATCATTCAAGTGTTTCATCTGGAGTGGTTGGCTAACCCGGTGCTTGTGCTTAAGAAAAAGGGAACTTGGCGGATGTGTGTGGATTACACGGACTTAAATAAAGCTTGTCCGGCTGATACTTTTGCTCTCCCTCGTATTGATCGAATCATTGATGCTACGGCGGGTTGTGAGCGGCTAAGCTTTTTGGATGCTTATTCTGGTTATCATCAGATCAAGATGGCAGTTAAGGACCAGGAGAAGACGGCTTTCATCACTCTGTTTGGAGCCTTCTGTTATGTATCCATGCCATTTGGGCTCAAGAGTGCCCANACCAAGCTTGTTGACTTCACCCCAGGTGATTCATCTAAACAATTCAATATAAGTGCAAACTTGGACCCTAAATAGGAAAGCGCACTCATCGAGTTCATCAGTGAGGACCGGGACATCTTTGCATGGAAACCTTCTGACATGCCGGGTGTACCAAGAGGACTCGCTGAGCACACTCTTAATATTGATCTGAAGTATAAGCCGGTCAGGCAGTTCCTTCGACGTTTCAATGAGGAGAGGCGGAAAGCTATTGGGGAAGAAGTGGCCCGACTCTTAGCGGCCGGGTTTATCATTCAAGTGTTTCATCTGGAGTGGTTGGCTAACCCGGTGCTTGTGCTTAAGAAAAAGGGAACTTGGCGGATGTGTGTGGATTACACGGACTTAAATAAAGCTTGTCCGGCTGATACTTTTGCTCTCCCTCGTATTGATCGAATCATTGATGCTACGGCGGGTTGTGAGCGGCTAAGCTTTTTGGATGCTTATTCTGGTTATCATCAGATCAAGATGGCAGTTAAGGACCAGGAGAAGACGGCTTTCATCACTCTGTTTGGAGCCTTCTGTTATGTATCCATGCCATTTGGGCTCAAGAGTGCCCAGGCGACTTACCAGCGATGCGTACAAAATTGTCTCCATAAGCAGATCGGGCGCAATGTTCATGCTTATGTGGATGACATAGTGGTGAAATCTAGAGAGAAGGAGACTTTGATATCGGACCTCCAGGAGACCTTTGATAACCTCCGGGTTTATAAAATGATGCTTAACCCGGAAAAATGTGTGTTTGGTGTGCCTGCAGGTAAGCTTTTGGGCTTCTTGGTCTCCAACAGGGGTATTGAAGCTAATCCGGAGAAGATCAAGGCTATTACTTCTTTGGCTAAACCAAAGTGCGTCAATGATGTTCAGAGGTTAGCTGGACGGGTGGCATCTTTCAGTCGTTTCATAAGCCGGTTGGGGGAGAAGGCCCTGCCGTTATACCAGATGATGAAAAAGACAGATGATTTCGTCTGGAGTGATGATGCTAACGCGGCTTTCGAGGACTTAAAGTGACAGTTGTCTGAGCCGCCGGTTCTAGCGGCTCCCATTGATAGAGAGCCCTTGCTATTATATGTCGCTGCCAACTCACGAGCCGTCAGTGTTGCAGTGGTGGTGGAGCGCAAAGAAGCTGGTAAAGAGCATTTGGTGCAATGGCCGGTTTATTATGTCAGTGAGGTGCTCATTGAGTCTAAACAGAGATACCCCCATTGGCAGAAGCTTGTTTACGGTGTGTTTATGGCAAGCCGGAAACTGAAACAGTACTTCTAGGGTCACCCAATCACTGTGGTAAGTTCTGCGCCTTTGGGAGACATCATACAGAACCGGGAGGCCACCGGACGAGTCGCCAAGTGGGCTATTGAGCTTGGGCCACACGATGTGAAGTATAAACTGCGCACAGCTATCAAATCTCAGGCGTTGGTGGACTTTATTAATGATTGGACAGAGCTGCAAGCACCTGAGGAGAAGCCGGATAACACATATTGGACTATTCATTTTGATGGGTCCAGGCAATTGGAGGGCTCGGGGGCTGGAGTAGTATTAACTTCCCCTCGAGGTGATAAATTTTGTTATATGCTCCGGCTTATGTTTCCTTGTACTAACAATGCCGCTGAGTATGAAGCTTTACTTCATGGTCTCCGGATGGCTAAGGAGATGAATTTAAGCCGGGTAAGATGTTTTGGAGACTTGGACCTGGTGGCTCAGCAAGTATCAGGCACGTGGGATTCTAAGGACCCTCTTATGACGGCTTATCAACGTGAAGTTGATGCTGTGGCTGGACATTTTAAAGTTTATGTGGTGGAGCATATCGACCGGAGGAAGAACGAGGCGGCTGATGCTTTAAGCCGGCTGGGATCTCAGCGTAAGCCGGTGCCACCTAACACTTTCCTTGATGTTTTGCATAATCCTTCTGTTAAGTTACCTACAGAGGAAGATTTGGCAATACCAGACCCGGAGGCACAGCTGGTCGCATCTCTTCATGTTATCCCGGATTGGACAGTGCCTTATTTGGCTTATAAGACCCGGGGGGAGTTGCCGGAGGATGAGACCTTGGCAAGACAAATCGTCCGGCGATCCAAGTCAATGACCATTATCAATGGAGAGCTGCATCATTGCAGCGTTACTGGAGCGTTTCAACGTTGTGTATCACCTACGGAGGGTCAGGAGATACTTCGTGAGATACATGAAGGAGATTGTGGTCATCATGCCGGCTCAAAATCTCTTGTGGCCAAAGCTTTCCGTCATGGCTTTTACTGGCTGACGGCTCATGCTGATGCAGAGAATTTGGTTAACAAGTGTGACGGGTGTCAGAAGTTCTCACGACGAGCTCACGTGCCGGCTCAAGAATTGAGGATGATTCCAATTACTTGGCCGTTTGCAGTCTGGGGGCTTGATATGGTTGGACCTTTTAAAAGGTCTAAGGATAAAAAGACGCACCTCTTGGTGGTTGTGGATAAGTTTACTAAGTGGGTTGAGGCAGAGCCGGTCAGTAAGTGTGATGCAGCCATGGCGGTTCAGTTCATAAAAAGGTGATCTTTCGCTTTGGTTTTCCGCACAGCATTATAACTGATAATGGCACTAACCTCTCCAAAGGCGCCATGGAAGAGTTCTATCAAAGGGAGCACATCCGGCTTGACGTCTCTGCAGTTGCTCATCCTCAGTCCAATGGTCAGGCAGAAAGAGCCAACCAAGAGATTTTGAGAGGTATTAAGCCCCGGCTCTTGGTCCCTTTACAGCGGACGCTGGGTTGTTGGGTGGAGGAGTTGCCTTCCGTTCTTTGGAGTATCAATACCACACCTAACAGGTCCACGGATTACACGCCTTTTTTCATGGTGTATGGAGCAGAGGCAGTCCTACCAAGTGACATCTGTCATGACTCACCTCGCGTGGCGGCTTACGTTGAGGCGGATAATGAAGAAGCTCGACAGGATGCACTTGATTTATTGGATGAAGAGCGAGACTTGGCGATAGCCCGCTCAACGATTTACCAGCAAGACCTGCGCCGCTATCACAGCCGCCGAGTTAAGTCAAGAACCTTTCAGGAAGGTGACCTGGTGCTTCGGCTCATCCAGGATCAAACAGATATGCACAAGTTATCCCCGCCTTGGGAAGGACCCTTTGTGGTCAGCAGAAACCTGAACAATGGGTCATATTACCTCATTGACGTTCGAGAGCACAAAGATTCACGTAAGTCGGAGGAGGAGACCCGTCGGCCGTGTAATATTGCACAACTTCGGCCTTACTACACTTGAAGCCATTGGCTCTTTTGATGTACATACTTATGCAGTGTATATATTCTGATAAGTAATAAAGTAGGACCTCTGTCCTTTTTTCCTGCAAAGATTGTATGACCTTTTTAATACTTTTCTTTCAGATGACCCATAGGAGGCGGATCATATCTGAATCCGGCTTTCCTTTGGACCCGGCTTAAGACCATATCTGAGTCTAGCCATGATCACTTGGGGGCTTCCTGTTCAAACATAGGTCGTATCCAAACCAAAGAGAACATAGCTGTCGATACCCACTTGATGGGCACACTGCCAAACCCATTTGGGGGCTTCCTGATCATATCTGAATCATAGCTTAACCCCTTTGGGTCTGACGTGGATCGTATTCGAATCAGCGTCATTAAACAATTCTTATAGTCACTTGGGGGCTTCCTGTTCAAACATAGGTCGTATTCGAACCAAAGAGAACATAGCTGTCGATACCCACTTGATTGGCATCGCCATAGCCACTGGGGGCTATATGATCGAATTCGAATCTTAGCTTAACCCCTTTGGAACGGTTTACTGATCATATTTGAATCAGAAGCCCTGAAATACTCACCTATTGTTTAATATGGTTTAAACACACGTCTAAGGTGATTATTACTGCATCAGTTTATGATTGCTGACAATTACATAGAGACTTCACGAATCGGGTCACAGAAGTTGATCTTCTTGATCCGGGTCTCGTAAGCCGGCCAGGTAATCGAAGCTCACGGATATACAATTATGGTTATATTCCTTTGCTTTCATTACATTTGGTTCTTTGATTCTTTTACCGGGTCATTCATATGTTCTATGAACCTTTTAAAGGATGAGTCGCCTAGGGACTTGTGTTTTTTCTCTGTTGTCTATGCAGGACGAGATTAATGATTCTCTTTAAAAACAGGAAAATAGAAAGTTTATATAAGTCGGAGGCTTATCATAGCAGAAGACTTCAGAAGATATTAACACATCTCAGAATATTCAAGAAGACACATGAAAGGTCAAGTGTTTTTCTATCCTATTGCAAGACTCCCCGAGTCTAAAATGATCAAGCATTGTTTAAAGCATGTGACATAACATTACATGACGTCTACCGGGTCAATCTTCCGGGTGATATAAATGCTCAGAATCATCCTTGTCCTCTCCTCCGTCTGTTGTCCGGTCCTGGAAGTTGGATGAGGTCCAGTCAATGCCGTTTAAGGCTTCAAATTTAGCTTCGGCGTCTACTAAGCCGGTCGGATCAACGTCAGGAGCAAAGGTATGCTTACGAGTTGGAGGAATCAGGCTGATGTCATCATAATGTGGCGTAGGGATCCTCCGATTCTCGCTGTCATAACCCGGCTGGTACTTGGTGAGATCAGTATCATTTCCAATCTGAGTAGCCACGAGACGGATATCTTTCACGCAGGCAGTAAAATCTTGTTCATTGAAAGCAGAGCTGTCTTCCTTCAAACTGGGATAGCCAAGCGCCAAGTCGGCCGGGTCTAGCTCTGGTATCCATGCCTTGGCCCGGCTCAAGGCAGCAATGGCTCCGACTCTTGCTTTGGCCCGTCTCAACTCTTGAATCCATTGGGGTAGAACAGCAAGCCTCTTCAGTACGTCTTGCAAGAGATAAGGGACATCACTTGATAAGGCCACGGTGGCCAAGGCACGTTGTGACCCGGTGTACAATTGTTCCACTAAGGAGTACACCGCCTTCAATTTGATCAAAGTGTTTTGTTTAAGGGTGGTGCTCCTAGGGCCTGCATTCAAGCACCAGTTAAAGAATTGTTTACAGAGTTCAATACTGGTCAAAATAAGCTTACCGAAGATGGCGGAGGTCATTCGAGAGATCTGGCTTGTTAAGCCGGCCAGCTCGGCAGTAGCACTCGCAAGAGACTCGCAAGAGCAGCCTTTTCTTCAGCCCAAGTCTTCTTTTCCGACTCAAACTTTTTCTTCGGTTTTTCTTGTTCACCGATGCTGGATTCAAATTTGGCGTTGGCCGTCCGGGTTTCCCATTCTTGAGCGGTAAGCCAGGTCTTCAGTTCAGAGATTTCTGATTCAAACTGGCTTATGGTGGCCTGCATCAAACCCGGGTTATTATCAGAAATATTACAAGATCCAGGTAAGTCCCAAGCGCTTTGCAAGCAAAAGCACTTGGCACTTGGGGGCTAATGTATACTGAAGAACTTTAACAATGTTTATGCTACTTTCTATATTTTAAGTACCAAGCACTTTGCAATAAAAGATACTCGGTACTTGGGGGCTAATGCATATCGCAAGTCAAAAAATGTTCATGTTGTAAGCCGGTTTAAGAACCTTTTTTATAAGACGGACATGTAGCTTTACAACAATATGTATATATGGAAAGTCTACAGCATATTTTTCTTCATAAGCAGCGGACTTGGGGGCTGGTACAATAAGCATGTGTAAGTAAAGGGAACTTTACTTTTACCTCAGATTTTTGTTGGATTTGCTTCACCATATTGATCTCCAGGTCACGACTGCTTTGGGCTTGATAAACGTAGCCTGAGACAATTTCCCCAATGCTTAAATGGGAAAAGTCTGCAGCATCCAGCTTGTTCTTTTGACGTTCCAGTAACTCTGTTTTGGCAGAGCACTTGGCAAGCACAGTGGGTTGACCCGGTGGAACAAACTGAGTCTTTAATATCTCCACTTCCGGGTCAATAGCCTTAGCTGGGCTAGGAGGATCCGGGTTTAAAAAGCTGCCGGCAAGGTCTTCGGCTGACGGGTTAGAAGCTGGTGCTGGAGTGTTAACCACCAATTCAGGTGGTGGTTGATCCGTGGAGGCGCCAGGAGCTGTTGGTGCAATTTCCGGCTCAGCTATAATTGCATCTTGAGCCGGCTTGTTCTTCTTCGCCCTCGTGATGGTCTTTGCTTGCATGCTATGGATAAAGGTAGAAAAGTTAGAATACAAAATGAACAAACCAAGGTAAGAGGTAAGTACAATGTATTTTACCTGGGGGCGGTCTTGAAAGCCGGCATGTTTGATTGCATTGACTCACCAGAGGAAGGTTCAGTTTCCTGGTAATTTGAGTCGGATGAATTAAGGGGGTGACAGATTAGACCCGCCAAAGGCTTTAAAGGATATAAGTTGGGAATAACCTCAGCTCGACGCTTCCGAGTTATATCAGGCAAGCCGGAGGAGAGTTCCGCATCTTTGTTGGTCCGGGTTTGCCTCCGGGTCTCAGCTTGCTGTTGCTTCCAAAGAAAGTTAGGATCTTGATAAGCCAAAGAGTGTGAAAATCATACTTTCCGGGTTACTCTTCGAATTTTCTGACGTGGCTGAAGCTCGGAGTCGGAGGAGTTTATAGTTACCTCTTCCTCGGCGGGTTGGCTGTTGCCAGTGTCCTCCTAAAAAGAGGTTAAGGTCAGTAAAGGTACAACAAGGAAATAAAAAACATTTGAAAGGTTACCTCTTCTTCATCATCAGAAGTGTCATCCAGCTTCAGTAAGTCGGAAGCACTGGGTTTCTTTTTCCTTGAAACCCTCGCCTTGGAGGTCTTTTTCTCAGCTCTCTTGGCCGCCCTGCCAGCTTGGCGGCTTCATGATCATACTGGACTTTCCAGAACTTATCATTAGCCTGTAAAAGGTTGTTAAGGATTAGAAGTATGATAAAATTCAAAACTAAGAGGAGTATGACTGGTAAGACTGAGAGACTTACAGTCGGAGCCGGATTAGACTTGCAAAATGGAAGCAAGCTGAAGGCATTGGTTACAACAGTTCCCTCTTTCAACAAAGACTGAATGGCAGCTTCAACCATGTC
Organism: Aegilops sharonensis; assembly: GCA_904067115.1. Lineage (NCBI taxonomy): Eukaryota > Viridiplantae > Streptophyta > Magnoliopsida > Poales > Poaceae > Aegilops > Aegilops sharonensis. The sequence continues at coordinate 67,132 of CAJFDF010000018.1, forward strand.
ATCCGGCAAATCTTCAGAACTGTGACGCAACGGGTCATCCTTTTCCCCGGTGTAAGTACACATTAAGCCGGGTCGCCGGCTCAATGGAATCACTCGCCAGGTGACCCAGGTCCGGACTAAATCTATACCATCTAGCCCATTACCCAGAAGAGCTTTGACTTTCCTCATGGTGGGGGCAATGGAGATCCGTTCAGCACTGGTCAACTTATCGTCCAGCGGATGACTTGAATCCAGATGTAAGGCACGAAAGCCGGGCAGCGGGCTCTCATCAGCCGGAGAGGTATCCTGACAATAAAACCATGATTGATTCCACTCCTTGGGATGACTTGGCAGTTCCGCGTAAGGAAAGAGACAATCCCTTCGCCGTTGGATTGAGATGCCACCAAGTTCTAAGCTGGGTCCATTAGCGCGTTCATTCTGTCAGTTCAAATAAAAAAGCTCTCTGAAAAGAAGCAAATTTGGTTCTTCTCCAAGGTAAACCTCGCAGAAAACTTGGAAGTTGCATATATTAGACACGGAATTGGGTCCGATGTCTTGAGGCCTCAGGTCGAAAAACTTCAGCACATCTCTAAAGAATTTTGAGCCGGGTGGAGCAAATCCCCGACTCATGTGATCAGCAAAAATGACCACCTCCCCTTCCTTGGGCTGAGGTTTTGACTCGGATGGTTCAGGAGCCCGATAAGATATAACCTCTTTCTTGGGCAGATAGCCGGTTTTCACAAACTCAGACAATTTACTCTCTGTAACAGTGGACGGGACCCAGTTGCAGGTGACCGGAGCTTTAGGAGCTTTGGGTGCCATTGAGTGAATTGGAGCCTACAAAGGTATAATGAAATTTGGGCCGGTTCAGATCATAACCCGGAGAACAAAACCTATGGGTTCAGTAAAAACTCTGGCTTACAGAGGGGCCTAATGCTACATGAGTGGTTATGCAGTATTTCTAAACCGGGGTGAGTATCAAAGGCACCTAAAATTCTTTAAAGGTCGCCAGAAGCAGGTAATACTGACAATTGATGTTATCTTAAGCCGGGCGCATAAGCTATTATGTCTAGAACAGAATCAACAGGCACAGATTTCGGCTAAGTGTGAGACAAACAGATTTCACGGAAGGCAGTTGTTATTTTGGATCAAACAAGGCTCTAAAAAAGAAAGAAAATTCTTGACCTAAACGGCGCAGAGGAGTTCATGGATTCTAGCAAGGCCTCGGTACACATGAACGGGACCTATTTGCATTGGAAATGAGGGCGAAACAGCTACCGCGTGAGTTTTCTGCTTTTAAGAGATCAAAAGAGCTGCGGTGGTGGAATTTCTGAGGTGTTCATAATAAACCAGCGACGAACACTGAAGAACTTGAAAACCCTAAATGCAAGTCTAAGGTGCGGGGAGATGAAGGCTTACGGATGAAGGTCGACTGTGGAGGCTCGTCGCTGTTCTCTTGTCAAGTCAGGTTGATGCAGCGGCCGAGGTCGACGAAGACGAGGGGCTCTGCGACGGCGGCGGTGGAGCTCAGGCGGCGGCAGAGTCGCGAGAGGAAGAAGATGATAGAAAGTGGGAGAATTAAAAAGGCCTAAGTCATACCTATTTATAAGGAAGGGTTGGTTGAAGGCGCGAGAAACGAGGAGATTAAAGCATCATTATCCAGCGGCCCCGACGCCTCGATTCTCGGAAAGGTCAATAAAAGAAAAGATCTGTTGGGATATGACAGAGTAAAAGACGGATTTAATTGAAGATGACATCACGATGGGATAACCCGGACCCAGAAGATGACGTCACGGCGGGTTAAACACCCTATACAAAGCAGAAAGTGGAGAAACAATTTATAAGGTTTTTAAGATTGACATGAACAGGTTCAAATCAATCTGGGGCCTAATGTTGGAGATATAACTATTTGTAAGCCGCCCCTGATGGGCCGGGTTACGCAAAGACAATTCATCCTATGAAGCCCAGAGGCCAAGCATGAAGATGGCGGTTCACCAGAGGTTAAGGCCCGTAAGTAATCTAAAGCCCATAGTAAACCGCCATATGGCATGACTTGTATTGTAAGGCATGAATAACTAGTCACCGAGCCGGACTTGTTTATGAGCCGGCCGGGACTCTGAAGGCTGCAGGGCGTCAACCCGTGTATATAAGGGGACGACCCTGCGGCGGCTTAGGGCAAGAAACAACAAATCGAGAGCCGGGCATAGCGTGTTTCGCTCCCTGGTTATCGAAACCTCAATAATCCCAACACAACTAGACGTAGGCCTTCCTTCACCGTAAGGGGCTGAACTAGTATAAACTCTCGTGTCCTTTGTCCCGATTAACCCCTTTAAGCTTCCTAGTTGCGATGGCTCTACGACTAAGTCCTTGCAAGAGGACATCTGCCATGACAATTCCATGACAAAACCCAAAAAAAAACTTCCAAAAAAACAAAACCCACAGCGACTGCGAGTTGCTGACGCGTGGCCGCCTTTTGGTCCCGGTTGGTGTGTTACCAACCGGGACTAAGGGTCCTCCCTCCCCCGCCCCAGGCAGCGCCACGTAGAGGGCCTTTGGTCCTGGTTCGTAAGCAAATCGGGACTAAAGGTTTTGGGTATTAGTCCCGACCCTTTAGTCCCGGTTCCAGAACCGGGACAAATGGCCCTCTGGAACCGGGACAAATGGCCCTTTTTGTACTAGTGACTTCTCATAGGAGATACTTTCAGATAGACATAATCTCCTACTTCAAAAATTAATTCTCTTCTTCGATTATCTGCATAGCTCTTCTGACGAGTTTGTGCCACTCTCAAGTTCTCTCTAATCAACCTGACTTGTTCCTCGGCATTCCTGAGCACATCTGTCCAAATACTTAACTTTCACCCGTTTGATTCCAGAACAACGGTGTTCTACACTTACGCCCATACAATGCTTCAAACGGTGCCATCTTTAGACTATTCTGGTGACTGTTGTTGTAAGAGAACTCCGCATACAGTAAACTTTTATCCCAACTAGTACCATACTGCAATGCACAAGCTCTCAACATATCTTCAAGAATATGATTGAGCCTTTCTATCTGTCCATCAGTCTGAGGATGATATGATGTACTAAAATTCAAATTCGTTCCCAAAGATTTATGCACTTTCTGCCAAAAGATGGACGTGAACTGCGTACCTCTATCAGACACAATCTTCTTAGGAACTCCATGCTGACATACTATTCTTTCCATGTATAGCTCTGCCAATCTTGCCCCGCTATAAGTAGTCTTGACAGGCAAAAAGTGAGCAACTTTAGTGAGACGATCCACTATTACCCATATAGAATCACAACCTTGCTGAGTATGTGGTAATCCCACTATAAAGTCCATTCCGACTTCTTCCCATTTCCACTCAGGAATCTTCATTGGTTGCAACAAACTAGCGGGTCTCTGATGCTTAGTCTTTACCCTCTGACAAGTGTCACATATAGCTACATACTCAGCCACATCTCTTCTCAATCCATACCAGCAGTACTTCTCCTTAAGATTTAGATACATCTTAGTACTTCCAGGATGAATAGAATAGGCTCACTCATGTGCTTCACGCAAAATTGTATCATGAATGGCTTTCACCTCAGGCACACATATCCTTTTTCCAAACCATAAGGTTCCATTCTCATCTATTCTGAAGCCAGGTGCTTTACTAATCACCACATTCTCAGCTATCTCCTTTAGCTTTTCATCTTCTAGCCGACCCTTACGTATTTCTTGCTCCAACGTAGGAATCACTTTTATCTCCATAGCACTAGCAACAATACCAAGGTTCAGATGTTGCAACTCCGCATACAACTCTTCTGCCTCTGGCCTCACCTTACGATTGTTGTCATATTTCTTCCTACTGAGAGCATCAGCTACAACATTCGCCTTACCTAAATGATAATGTACCTCCGGTTCATAATCCTTGATTAACTCTAGCCAGCGATGTTGTCTTAAATTCAGATCTGTCTGAGTGAATATATACTTCAAGCTCTTATGATCGGTGTAGATATCACTCTTGTGACCAATCAGATAGTGTCTCCAGATCTTCAATGCATGTACCATAACTGCTAACTCCAGATCATGAGTAGGATAATTTAACTCATGCTTCCTCAACCGTCTCGATGCATGCGTCGGTGGTGGTGACCTCATGTCCGCTTGCACCGTGTTCGATGAAACTCCAACGAGGGTCAAAAGCTTCGAACCGCATCGGCATCGCTCGGAGTAGCAGCGGGTACACGCTGGAGTGTTGGATGTGATGCTTGGCCATCTCCAACTCACGAGCGTGTAAGAGAGAAATCATGAGACAGTAATGGTTTAATTTGGTTTTGCAATGTTTTTATTTTAAAAATAGTTGGTTTATCTTTGTAAAATAGTTATTTACATGAGAATTATTGAAAAGAAAAATAGTTTTTAAAGAGCAATTTGCATTCAAACAGTCTTCATTCTTAACGAAGCTACGAGTTCACATTTGCTCTAACCAAACGGTCTTCAATTTTTGCCACCACAGGAGCCTTGTATTAGCTCTTGCGGTGCGAACGGGAGCTCGAATGTCCGTGCGACGAAGCTGATCTATGAAAGTGGCGTTGGTGATCCTGTGCCCCGGTTGGTAGGTTGGGAGACAGCAGGGATGCAAACCAGCGCCAACGATGGGCGAAGATTGCACGACGGATGAGCGGGCTAGAGATGGAAAATCTGCTGGAGCAGTTTAGGTGAAAGGATAAAGATGTAGTTTTCATTTTTTTTTCTAATAATGAAAGTCGGACTCACTGTAAAGATCGACGTGGGCTTAACTTTATGGAACTGGGCCTTATGACACGTAGGGCCCATCTGAAGCTTCTAGAGTTGTTAATCCGGTGGTTGAGAATGTGTGTGACAAAGCATGTGTTTGAGTATTTACTATCTAGGGAAGTATAAACAATTTACAATCTTACCGGACCCGTAAGCCAATATCCTTGAATGTTTTGTTTTTCTGTTTGTGTGTATATGTCGCAAGTTTTCTTGTTTTATTTTAGGTTTGGTACTCTAGCTAGGTCTAGAATTGTTTTTTTTTGTTCTTTTTTTTAATTTCGAAAACGAGGGATGTCTCAGTTTTTATTAAAAGAAATATTTGGTCCAAAGTTGAATGAGCGTGTCATGTAGGGTTAAATCACAAGATAAACTGATGAAAGACATGATGTATATATATATATATATATATATATATATATATATATATATATATACACACACACGGGTGATTTGAAGACAAATTGAAAAACATGATGTGTTAGTTAAATAAATAAATATCATGATAATTATAAGTAACCATGCAATAAACTATATGTCCAATACTTGCACTCACGGGCATTTTTGCTACTATTAATAAATTGGTAAAAATCAGAGAATGCGAGGCGGATACCAAACCTGGCCAAATGGGCCGGCCCGGCCCGGCACGGCCTGGGTTAAANATATATATATATATATATATATACACACACACGGGTGATTTGAAGACAAATTGAAAAACATGATGTGTTAGTTAAATAAATAAATATCATGATAATTATAAGTAACCATGCAATAAACTATATGTCCAATACTTGCACTCACGGGCATTTTTGCTACTATTAATAAATTGGTAAAAATCAGAGAATGCGAGGCGGATACCAAACCTGGCCAAATGGGCCGGCCCGGCCCGGCACGGCCTGGGTTAAACGGGCCCGAACCCCTCTTGCCCTCTCTCCTATAAAAGCCGCCCGCCTAGGGGTCGATCTCTGTGCTTTTACCCCCGAACCCCTCTTGTCCCCCGCACTCCATCGCCTCGCCGCCGTTCCCCGCAACACCCTGTCCTCCTCTCCAGATCAGATCTTACGCCCGCCCGCCCGCCCGCCCGAGGTGAGCACATGCTTGTACATCCCGATCAGCTTGGAGTTCCGATTGGTTGGTAGGCGCTGGTTCGTAGGTCTCGGATCCAGCCAGCGTGGTCTCCCTCCGCCTCCGGAGTTGCTCGTTCCGATTGTGGTTGGTAGGCGCGGCGCGGGTTCATAGGTCTCGGATCCAGCGCGCCTGGCTTTGAGTATTCATTCGTACGAGGAACCTCGACTAGGATAGGATTTATTTAGTTAGGGTTTGTTTGGTAACACCACCTAGGGTTCGATTATCAAGGAATCAATCTGACGTTTTAGTTAGGGTTTGCNATCCAGCCAGCGTGGTCTCCCTCCGCCTCCGGAGTTGCTCGTTCCGATTGTGGTTGGTAGGCGCGGCGCGGGTTCATAGGTCTCGGATCCAGCGCGCCTGGCTTTGAGTATTCATTCGTACGAGGAACCTCGACTAGGATAGGATTTATTTAGTTAGGGTTTGTTTGGTAACACCACCTAGGGTTCGATTATCAAGGAATCAATCTGACGTTTTAGTTAGGGTTTGCTTGGTTGGTTGTGGTCAGATTTTGGTTTCTCAAATGGTGTATGAATTCTTTCTTCAACTGTGCGTGTCGCGATTTTGGGCGGAAATTGATGATTTCGGGGGCAAAATCCGAGGGATTTTGTGGATGAAAGATGGGGAAACTTGGGGAAACCAAGCAAATCCATGGATCAAAATCAACAAAACTTCATCATGCCAACAAATCACAAAAAAAACTGAGGCTAATTTTGGTGGGGAAATTTCGAATTAGGACGAAAAACAACAAAATCAAGCTAGAAAACGAATATTAATTTGGATGGAATTCATGCTATGTTGTTCGATTTCACTTTATGCCAGAATGTTAATTTTTTTGTTTTATCAACTGT
>CAJFDF010000018.1:85036-96385 GCA_904067115.1 Aegilops sharonensis
TTGCGATTATGATCGCGTTTGTTTTCGCATTAAAATGTTTTACATAGTTTCAATGTATGGTTTAATTAATTAGATGCTCTGAAGAGCTATATGTTGTTAGATGAGAACTATGTATGTACTTTGGTTTTAATGTGATGATGAACTTCTATTAATTCGGACACTTAATTATATATAATGCACGCAGATGAACTGGCAATGGATGTACGGTGACAGACACACCTCCGAGTACATTAAGGGCGTGCATGAGTTTCTCGATGCGGCTGAGGCAAACAAGCAGAATGGTTTTATGTATTGTCCATGCACTAAATGTGGGAATACGGTGTCTTACTCTAACCGGAAAATCCTTCACACCCACCTGCTTTACAAGGGTTTCATGCCACACTATAATGTCTGGACGAGGCACGGAGAAATAGGGGTTATGATGGAAGACGACGAAGAAGAAGAGTACGATGACAACTATGTGCCCCCTGAATACCATGATGCTGCAACGGGGGGAGCTAGTGAAGATCAAGAGGAACCAGACGATGTGCCCAATGATGCTGCAACGGGTGAAGCTGCTGAAGATCAAGAGGAACCAGACGATGTGCCCGATGATGATGATCTCCGCCGGGTCACTGTGGATGCAAGGACGCAATGCGAAAGTCAAAAGGAGAAGCTGAAGTTCGATCGCATGTTAGAGGATCACAAAAAAGGGCTGTACCCCAATTGCGAAGATGGCAACACAAAGCTCGCTGGAATTGCTGCAGTGGAAGGCAGAGAATGCTGTGCCTGACAAAGGATTTGATAAGCTACTGAAAATATTGAAGAAGAAGCTTCCAAAGGATAACGAATTGCCCGACAGTACATACGCAACAAAGAAGGTCATATGCCCTCTAGGATTGGAGGTGGAGAAGATACATGCATGCCCTAATGACTACATCCTATACCGCGGTGCATACAAGGATCTGAACGCATGCACGGTATGCGGTGCATTGCGGTATAAGATCAGACGAGATGACCCTGGTGATGTTCACGGCAAGCCCCACAGGAAGAGGGTTCCTGCGAAGGTGATGTGGTATGCTCCTATAATACCACGGTTGAAACGTCTGTTCAGAAACGGAAAGCATGCCAAGTCGATGCGATGGCACAGTGAGGACCGTAAGAAAGACGAGAAGTTGAGAGCACCCGCTGACGGGTCACAGTGGAGAAAAATCGTGAGAAAGTACTGGGATGAGTTTGCAAAGGACCCAAGGAATGTATGGTTTGGTTTAAGCGCGGATGGCATTAATCCTTTCGGGGAGCAGAGCAGCAATCACAGCACCTGGCCTGTGACTCTATGTATGTATAACCTTCCTCCTTGGATGTGCATGAAGCGGAAGTTCATTATGATGCCAGTTCTCATCCAAGGCCCTAAGCAACCCGGCAACGACATTGATGTGTACCTAAGGCCATTAGTTGAAGAACTTTTACAGCTGTGGAATGGAAATGGTGTACGTACGTGGGATGAGAACAGACAAGAGGAATTTAACCTTAAGGCGTAGCTGTTCGCGACCATCAACGATTGGCCTGCTCTCAGTAACCTTTCAGGACAGACAAACAAAGGATACCACGCATGCACACACTGTTTAGATGACACTGAAAGTATATACCTGGACAAATGCAGGAAGAATGTGTATCTGGGTCATCGTCGATTTCTTCCGACCAACCATCAAAGTCAAAAGAAAGGCAAGCATTTCGAAGGTGAGGCAGATCACCGGAAGAAGCCCGCCATGCGTACCGGTGATCACGTACTTGCTATGGTCAATGATTTACACGTAATCTTTGGAAAGGGTCCCGACGCACTAGCTGTTCCGAATGACGCTGAGGGACACGCACCCATGTGGAAGAAGAAATATATATTTTGGGACCTACCCTACTGGAAAGACCTAGAGGTCCGCTCTTCAATCGACGTGATGCACGTGACGAAGAACCTTTGCGTGAACTTGCTAGGCTTCTTGGGCGTGTATGGAAAGACAAAAGATACACCTGAGGCACGGGAGGACCTGCAACGTTTGCACGAAAAAGACGGCATGCCTCCGAAGCAGTATGAAGGTCCTGCCAGCTACACTCTTACGAAAGAAGAGAAAGAAATCTTCTTTGAATGCCTGCTCAGTATGAAGGTCCCGGCTGGCTTCTCGTCGAATATACAGGGAATAATAAATATCCCAAAGAAAAAGTTCCAGAACCTAAAGTCTCATGACTGCCACGTGATTATGACGCAACTGCTTCCGGTTGCATTGAGGGAGCTTCTACCGGAAAACGTCCGATTAGCCATTGTGAAGCTATGTGCATTCCTCAATGCAATCTCTCAGAAGGTGATCGATCCAGAAATTGTACCAAGGCTAAGAAGTGATGTGGCGCAATGTCTTGTCAGTTTCGAGCTGGTGTTCCCACCATCCTTCTTCAATATCATGACGCATGTCCTAGTTCATCTAGTCGACGAGATTGTCATTCTGGGGCCCGTATTTCTACACAATATGTTCCCCTTTGAGAGGTTCATGGGAGTCCTAAAGAAATATGTCCATAACCGCGCTAGGCCAGAAGGAAGCATCTCCATGGGCCATCAAACAGAGGATGTCATCGGGTTTTGTGTTGACTTCATTCCTGGCCTTAAGAAGATAGGTCTCCCTAAATCGCGGTATGAGGGGAGACTGACTGGAAAAGGCACACTAGGAGCAGACTCAATAATATGCAGGGACAGGCATTCTTGGTCTCAAGCACACTACACAGTTCTACAGAACTTTACCTTGGTGACCCCGTATGTCGATGAACACAAGAACAGTCTGCGCTCCAAACACCCGGAGCAGTGCGACGACTGGATTACATGTGAACACATTAGGACTTTCACCAATTGGTTGGAAGCACGTCTCAGAGGTGACAACATTGTTTGTGATGAGTTGTACTTGTTTTCCAGGGGACCATCTTTGACTGTATTGATTTACAAAGGATACGAGATAAATGGAAATACATTTTACATGATTGACCAAGATCAAAAGAGCCCCAACCAAAACAGCGGTGTCCGCTTTGATGCAACAACCGAGAAGGGAAAGGACACATATTATGGTTACATAGTGGACATATGGGAACTTGACTACGGACAAGATTTTAAGGTCCCTTTGTTTAAGTGCAAATGGGTCAATCTGTCAGGAGGCGGGGTACATGTAGACCCACAGTACGAAATGACAACAGTCGATCTGAAAAATCTTGGGTACACTGACGAACCATTCGTCCTAGCCAACGATGTGGAACAGGTTATCTATGTGAAGGACATGTCTACCAGACCAAGAAAAAGAAAATATAAGGAAACGAATACATCATATGATGAGCCAAAGAGCCACATAGTTCTTTCAAGAAAAAGGGACATCCTGGGAGTGGAGGGCAAGACAGACATGTCTGAAGATTATGAAAAGTTTCATGAAATTCCTCCCTTCAATGTCAAGGCTGACCCAATCATCCCGATAAACGATGAAGATTATCCATGGTTACGGCGCAATAAGCAAATGACACAAGCGAAGAAAAAGTGAAGACTTTCTCCCACAACTATTATGATGATACCATGCCAAATTTGTAACAGACGAGTATGCTATGCCAACTTTTTCAGAGTTCATTTGAAAACTATGAATTTAGGTCGAATTTTCTCTATAGATGCATCTATGTTCATTTTTTTAGTAAAGTTAATCACAAAGTTGTGATTCTCACAAATTTCAATGAATTCAAATTTAAACTATTCAAATTTTAAAACTAATGGCACTAACAAAAAGCAAAAAGAATTAAAAAATAAGGCACAAAACAAAAGAAAATAAATAATGCAGAAAACAAAACAAAAAAACTAGAAAAAAAATTAAATATAGCAACAATAAGTATTTTGTTGTAAGTAGAAACAAAAAAAAACAAAAAAAGTGCCACCTACTGGTGGCCGACGGCCTGAATACGACTAGAAACCCTACCATGGGCTAGGATTCAAGCCCGCGGGAGGCCCAGTAGGCCCACAGGCACAGATTGCACGGTTAGGCCCGAAAGCCTGCTTTAGAGAGGAGCTCAAGAGGGAAGGCGCACCGCACCTTATAAACAGGTGCGGCTCCCTCTCAATAGCGAGGTGGGACTAAACATTTGGGCGCGGGGCAGCACAAGGCCTTTGGTCCTGGTTGGTGGCACCAACCGGGACTAAAGGGTGCATTGGTCCCGGTTGGTGGCACGTACCGGGACTAATGCCCACCCTTTAGTCCCGGTTGGTGCCACCAACCGGGACCAAAGGCCAATTTTCAGCAGCCGGCCTTTGGTCCCGGTTGGTGGCACCAACCGGGACTAAAGGGGTGCATTAGTCCCGGTTTGTCCCACCAACCGGGACCAATGCTCTTGCTATATAAGTAGCACTTAGGAAATTTTCACAAATCCATCGCCAGTTGCCCCTCGCCCGGACGCCGACGACCTCCTCGACGCCGCCAGGCTGCCCCGACGTCGTCCCCGAGCCCGCGCACCCCTTCCCTCGCCCCCGAGCGCACGCGCCTCCGCCGTCCCCGAGCCTTCCTCGTCGCCGACGCCACCTCGCGGTGAGCGCTGCCCCGTTCCCCTGCTCCTCCCCCTGTACTGGCCTCCGCCGCTGCCGCGCGCTGCCATCGCGCCGCTGCCCCTGCCCTTCGCTGCCGCCTCGCGCCGCCCCTGCCTGCGCGGCCGCCGCGCGCCGCCCCTGCCCTTCGCTGCCGCCGCCCCTGCCCTTAATTTTTTTAGTTTATTTTTTTTTCATATGTGTATGTATATTGTATATGTGTATGTATAATGTATATGTGTATGTGTATGTATATGTGTACGTATATGTGTATGTATAATGTATATGTGTATGTGTATGTATATGTGTATGTATATGTGTATGTATAATGTATATGTGTATATGTATGAGTATATATATATGATGATGTATGAGTATATGTATGTGCTGAAAAGATAGATTTTTAGAAAAAATACTATTTTTTCTGTTGATGATATGATGATGTTTTTTTTCATATATGCATATTTTCATATATGTATTAATTTTTTAAAGTTTTTATATAGTAGATATCGATTTTAGGTTAGTGCATTTTATCACTGATTTTAGGTTAGTGCATTTGCTAAGTGATATTAAGAAAGGAAGGAAAAGAAGGATAGGAAAGAAGAAAATAAGAAGAGGAAAGAAAGAAGAAGAGGAGAGGAAAAGAAGAGGAGAAATAAATAAGAAGAAGAAAAAAGAAGAAAAAGAAGAGGAGAAGAAGAAAGGAACAGTGGAGAGGAAGAGAAAATAGAATATTCTATTTTCTCTTCTTCTCCACTATTCCTTTCTTCTTGTCCTCTTTTATTCTTCTTTTTTTTTCTTCGATCTTCTCCTCTAGCTATTCCTTTCTTCTTCTTCTTCTTCTTCTTCTCCTTCTTCTCCTTCTTCTTCTTCTTCTCCTTCTTCTCCTTCTTCTTCTTCTTCTCCTTCTTCTCCTTCTTCTTCTTCTTCTCCTTCTTCTCCTTCTTCTTCTTCTTCTCCTTCTTCTCCTTCTTCTTCTTCTTCTCCTTCTTCTCCTTCTTCTTCTTCTTCTCCTTCTTCTCCTTCTTCTTCTTCTTCTCCTTCTTCTCCTTCTTCTTCTTCTTCTCCTTCTTCTCCTTCTTCTTCTTCTTCTCCTTCTTCTCCTTCTTCTTCTTCTTCTCCTTCTTCTCCTTCTTCTTCTTCTTCTCCTTCTTCTCCTTCTTCTTCTTCTTCTCCTTCTTCTCCTTCTTCTTCTTCTTCTCCTTCTTCTCCTTCTTCTTCTTCTTCTCCTTCTTCTCCTTCTTCTTCTTCTTCTCCTTCTTCTCCTTCTTCTTCTTCTTCTCCTTCTTCTCCTTCTTCTTCTTCTTCTCCTTCTTCTCCTTCTTCTTCTTCTTCTCCTTCTTCTCCTTCTTCTTCTTCTTCTCCTTCTTCTCCTTCTTCTTCTTCTTCTCCTTCTTCTCCTTCTTCTTCTTCTTCTCCTTCTTCTCCTTCTTCTTCTTCTTCTCCTTCTTCTCCTTCTTCTTCTTCTTCTCCTTCTTCTCCTTCTTCTTCTTCTTCTCCTTCTTCTCCTTCTTCTTCTTCTTCTCCTTCTTCTCCTTCTTCTTCTTCTTCTCCTTCTTCTCCTTCTTCTTCTTCTTCTCCTTCTTCTCCTTCTTCTTCTTCTTCTCCTTCTTCTCCTTCTTCTTCTTCTTCTCCTTCTTCTCCTTCTTCTTCTTCTTCTCCTTCTTCTCCTTCTTCTTCTTCTTCTCCTTCTTCTCCTTCTTCTTCTTCTTCTCCTTCTTCTCCTTCTTCTTCTTCTTCTCCTTCTTCTCCTTCTTCTTCTTCTTCTCCTTCTTCTCCTTCTTCTTCTTCTTCTCCTTCTTCTCCTTCTTCTTCTTCTTCTCCTTCTTCTCCTTCTTCTTCTTCTTCTCCTTCTTCTCCTTCTTCTTCTTCTTCTCCTTCTTCTCCTTCTTCTTCTTCTTCTTCTTCTTCTTAATTTTTATCAGGAACGAGGGTGTCGAGGATCGCCGAGGGGTTGAGGGTTCCAGGGTCGTCGAGGGTTCGAGGGGTCGAGGATCGCCGAGGGGTCGAGATAGGTTCCTAGTGTCAAAGGGAAGTAACCAGGGCATGATGGTACGAAGTCCTCCAAAGTTATTTTGGAATGGTGTCCCGGATAGGATAATTTGCCTTTTTGTATGAATTTCAGCAAAGGCCTTCCAAATAACGATATTTGGAAGGTTCTTGCTGAACATTGTACCTAAAAGCGAATTATCCTATCTGGGACTCCGTTCCAAAATAACTTTGGAGAGCTTCGTACCATCATGCACCTGTTACTTTCGCCTAATGATGAAGACATGGTTTTGTTGAATCCTTTGACACGTACTAGGCAACCTCCCGACCCCTTGGCGATCCTCTCGAACATGAGAGGAAGAAGAGGATAAACAAAGAAGAGGAAGAAGAAAAAAAAGAGGAGAAGAAAGAATAGAGGAGAAGACTCCTCTATTCTTTCTTCTCCTCTTTTTTTCTTCTTCTTCCTCTTTTTTTATCGGGAACGAGGGTCGTTGAGGGACATAGATGTAGTGTCGTCGTTGTCGATATACCATGTTTGAATAATAATCGCCACGTTGTAAATATTTGTAGAAACTATGGACACCGCCCGAGACGAAGAAAAAGAAGCGTTGTTGAGGTGCATAATCGCACAAGGAAGTGATGCTGTCTCGTTGTATCTCAACGACACCGATGGTCGAGAGGGTGAAGAAGATGGCTGCGGTGACCTAATGCCGGTGCAAGAAGGAGAACGTGAGGACGGCTCCAGTGATGACCCAACGCCGGTGCAAGAAGGAGACCGTGATGACGGCTCCGGTGACCGAACCGAGTCCGGCCAGGTATATATATTAGTTAAGCCTGTGCTGACTAGTTAATTGATGCATTCATTATTTTGGTATGTACACATATTAATTAAGTCTTTGTTCTTTTTTCTAGCCGTCCGGATCGAGCACAACTGAGGTAAAGAGACGAGGCGTGAAGAAAAAGTTGAGCTCGAATGAAAGGTTTGAGATCATAGCAATCGCGCCCGACGGCCAACCTATTGAACCCAACCGAACAAAGAAGGCATTTGTTGCTTAGTGCGGGGTTCTGGTTAGGGACAAGATCCCGATCAGCATCCATCAATGGTTTAAGCCGGCTAAGGAAGACCCTGAGGTGTCTTACGTCAATGATATGCAGAAAAATGATCTTTGGACTGAGCTGAAGACAAATTTCACCCTACCGCCAGAGGATGATCCAGAGAAGCCAGTTAAAGAGCAATTAATCAAGTCTTTTGCTCTTAAGAGGATGGCAGACCTATTCAGGAGGTGGAAGAAACACCTGAATACGTTTGTCAAGAAAGAAGAGGCAGCAGAATTCAAGGGCATACATGAGAAGATCAGAGATCACTGGCCCGCATTTGTGGCCAACAAGACATCAGAAAAGAGTAAGAAGATGTCGGCGACAAACAAGAAAAATGCTGCGAAAAAGAAGCTTCACCAACGCACGGGGTCAGGTGGTTACCTCGTAGCCCGGCCTAAGTGGGCCAAGGCTGAGAATGATCTGATTGAAAAAGGGATCGAACCAGAGACAATGAGCTGGCCAGACCGTTGCCGCACTTGGTTCTTCGGGGCTGGCGGATCCTTGGACCCTGTAACAGGGAAGTGCATTTGGACGGAAGAGCTGCTTGACATACCCTTGAAGAACCTTCGGAAATATATCGATGAAGCGTAGAAAGGGACGTTCCTTCCAGACAGGGAGAACGACGAGCTCACAATGGCCCTCGGAAATCCTAAGCACCCTGGACGGACACGAGGCACCCCAGGCTCCATTCCGTGGAAGGTTGGGTTTCCGGACGCAGGCGGTTACAAAAGCCACGAGAGGAGGAAGAAAGCGCAGCAGACCGAACTGCAGGCGCTGAAAGCAAGGGTACAAGGGATAGAGGAACGAGAAGCTAATCGCAACAAACGACTTGCCGAAGCTTCCCCGGAAGCTACCCCGCCATCTCAGCGGAGAAGCAGCGTGGCTTCCACTGAGCTGCTTCAGCCGGAGCATGTCTTGACAGCTCCTGCCAGCTATCCTGTGGATACTATCACGGAGGCTCAAAATTGCCACCTTATGACGCAATGGATGAATTTGAAGGTAAAGGCGGCTGTTGGCTCTGTTTTTCCTAATGAACTTGGCGCAACTTTTCATTGCCGGCCGATTCCAGAAGGATATGCTAAGGTGATGGTGGATGAAATAACGGAGGGATTTGAGGACCTCCCGCTTGACCACCCTACCGGAGAAGGGGAGACTCGGCTGGGTTCTTCTCTAAAGACTCCATGCCTATGGAGGAAGGAGCTCATCAACCTTCCGAACTGGATGCCTCCGCCTCCTCCTCCTCCTCCGGCGAGTCAGGACACTCCGCCTCCTCCACCGCCTCCTCCTCCGGCGAGTGACGATCAGGGCCCTCGGCCGGCTCCTTCTCTGGTGCGTGGCGGCACTCCGCCTCCTTCTCCGCCTGCGCCGGCGCGCCCGAGCAACCAGCCTCCTCCTTGTCCGCCTCGTCAGCAAGGGCGGAAGAGACCCACCGCCGCTCCGGCAGCTGCTCCGGTGCGTCGTAGTCCTTCTCCTCCGCCTCATAAACAAGTAAAGAAGACAACCGCTCCGTCTGTTCGGCCGTCGTCTAGCAGTACAACCAGAGGTGGGAGGACAGACAAATTCGGTCCTTCTCTGAAGACTCTAGAGAAGTTACCATACGAGAGGACCCCGGAGGAGAACGCGAAGATCGCGCGAACCGAAGTGGATGACTGGTTTCAAGGGTTGAAAGGAAAGGGACATCCACCTCCGGAGGAGAAGGTAGATCTGGTGAAATCGAAGCGCACTCTGGCTGCCCTGACAAAACCACCCAAGTCTCCGCCGAAAGGCAACTATGAGCGCATTATTGGAAAGATATTTGTCGAAGCGCAGCGGTCGGGAAGTACTGTCAGTGATCAAAGGTTGAAAGAACGACGAGCTGGGAAACAAATTGACCAGCTCGGCGAACAAGCGAAGCAATCGTGCCCCCCGCTCAAGGTGCCTAGCAATGATCCGAGGATGGTGCCCGGTTATAACAATCTGGATGATTACATGCCCGACGATGTACATTATGATTTCTTGGACGCGGAGATTGAAAGATACGAGTACGGGAAGCCTCTCGTCAAAGATGAAAAATCTCTAACAACGATGATGTGAAGATTGCATGATTGGTACATGAAAACCTGCAGAGAGTCTGGGGGGAGGAGTACTTTGTATGTGAGAGTTAATCTGGAGCATGACCTCGTTGGAATTGATCTGTTGCCTGTTCCATTTGAGGAGTTCTATCAGTTTTTCAATCAATTGGCCCTCGATAAAGCAACAG
The DNA here is from genome assembly GCA_904067115.1 of Aegilops sharonensis. Lineage (NCBI taxonomy): Eukaryota > Viridiplantae > Streptophyta > Magnoliopsida > Poales > Poaceae > Aegilops > Aegilops sharonensis. The sequence continues at coordinate 94,927 of CAJFDF010000018.1, forward strand.
TCACCTGCTACTGTCTGTAAGTAGTACTACTTCTGTCATTAAGTCTCTCTATATAGGTCAGCTCTTTCATTGCATGTATTTATAATTATCCTCATTATATTATGCAGATTGAAGATCGCCGAATTGAAGAAAAGACAAGTCGGTGATATTGGGTTCATTAACACAAATCTCATAGATGCAACTGAGGTTAAATATCATGCCGAAAATACCGAGGCCAACTTGCTACGATCATTGGTAATAAATGAAAACAAAGATATAATACTCTTTCCTTACAACTTCAAGTGAGTGTTACTGTCTTGTGCATATTCGGTTTCCCTTTATATATTAGTCCAGGTTATAGTAATGTAATTGATGAGTTATGCATGCGTGCGCAGATTCCACTATATTCTCCTAGAGATTAGGCTTGAGCAGGGAGTAGTAACCGTCTTGGACTCTAGACGAAAAGATCCCCAGGAGTATGCTGACATGACTCAAATGCTCGAGAGGTAAGTTAAATCGATCATTATCCACCATATCAGCAACTTTGTTCATTTCTGATATCAGGTAATTGTTTTCTTTGTCTGGCAGGGCTTGGACAAAATTCAGCAAAAAAGCTCCGGGACTGCCGAAGAAGCTGGTGTTTAGACACCCGAAAGTAAGTACTATAGTAGCATGTTCCGTGCATCTCCTAGTGATTCAAGCGCTAGTTTCATCGATACCATTTGACATTCTTGCTTATCAGTTTGATTGACCTCTATTTCTTCTAAAGTGGTTGTGGCAGGAACAAGGGAATGATTTCTGTGGATACTACATTTGCGAGTCCATCCGCCACACGACCTGTGAGCGGGGCTACTCTGACGAACAATATGAAGTGCGTAAATAACAATATTCACAATTTTATTTTATTACCATCATTTCTGTTGAGTTTCATTCATATATATATATATATATATATATATATATATATATATGAACATGCTACTATATATATATTGACCCCCTTCTTCAAATTAGATGTTTAAAATGCGGAATGAACTCCTAGCAGCAGATCGCATGCGGGCAATTCAAGAGGAATTGGCAGCATTCTTTCTTGACCACGTGATCGCTGAAGACGGAGAATACTATGTGGACCATGCGTCCATAATGTAGGACATTATTTTTGTAAGAGATAATTATTGTATATATATAGCCGGTAGTGTCGGATAGATATACGAGAACTTGTTGTTCGACCAATCTCTCGGAGAAGGAGAGGTGGTCGATATCACTTGTCTCTGTATGCATATATGTTCATGACGATGTTCTGTTTCCTTCGTTTGCTTACTAGCTAACTAGCTAGCGTGTCTATTCCTCTCTATACGTATGTATAGTACGTAGCGTCGACCAAGCATGAACATAAGAGAGGACACTTCTCTCTATTAATAATTAGCTAGCTAACACAATATATGAAATACCTAAATTAACCCCCCAAAACCCCCAAACC
>CAJFDF010000018.1:96812-120204 GCA_904067115.1 Aegilops sharonensis
AAAAAAAAACAAAAACCACAGCCATAGAAATGCTGACGCGTGGATGCCTATTGGTCCCGGTTGGTGCCACCAACCGGGACCAAAGGCCCTCCTGCCTGGGCTCAGCGGACAGGCCACGTGGAGGCCCATCTGTCCCGGTTCTGGATTGAACCGGGAGTAAAGGGTCAGGGCATTAGTAACGACACTTTAGTCCCGGTTCCAGAACCGGGACAAAAGGCCCTTATGAACCGGGACTACAGACCCGTTTTCTACTAGTGGCGGAAGGAAGGAGATGAGATGCCACAGCTCAGCTGTTGGGGTTGCTCTTCCTCATACACGTACGAGTAGCCTTGGATCTTCATCATGCATGTGGTGCGTTGTCGGCGTTGTAGCACAGAGAATGGAGGCCGAGTTGCCGTTCGCAGCAGCCATGACGGCATACCTGGGTCCGGTCCGGTGGCTGTCCAGCTCTGACGACCTAGGACTAGGAGCGAGCGAGACAGCTTGATGAGGCCGGACTTCTCTCCGATCTACGAGTCTCCCTTCGCTTATATGGATGGAGATGGACCTCAGCTTAGCACCTACTCCCTCCCAGTCCGACCAAGGGAACTGAGGTCAACACGGACTGAGGCCCGGTGCGACGCCCTAGGGCCAAGCCCGCTTTCCCTTGAAAAAATAATGGAAAACCCTATTTGCCACTCGTTTGCGGCAAGTTGTCCGGACTAGGCCCATGACAGAGGAGAAAGACCAATAATGCTAAACATACAAAGGTTTACATGCTTTTACACGATGATTAGGATCTTTTCAAACTAAGTAACCACTCCCCCGATTTTCATGGGGATAGGCCCCTTCTCTCCCTTAATCTTCAATCAAAACCCACCTTTATGTAAAAGCATGTATCCTTTTGTATAGTTTTTTTTGGAGAAATCTCGCCCACTTTTATTGATTGATAACAATGTTCATAGGTACACGGTTCGGGTTATAAGGGTTATCCAACCACACATGTCTACCTACTCCTAAATTACAAGCAAACTTGGTGAGATTATTAGCCTCAAAATTAAAATTCTTACGCTCATGAATAGAAGACCAAGACATATAAGAAGATCTACGCGCCGCGATCTCTTGGATGATAGCCGCATTAGGACCTCGATCCCGTCCCCTTGTTGATGTCTTTTACCACTTTTAGGCAGTCTGATGCTACTACCATATTCTAAATATCAAGATCATCTGCTAGGGCAAGAGCTTCACTGCATGCAAAAGTTTCGAGCATCATTGGATCACCAGTTTCCTTTTGTACATGTAGCATTACTGGGAGAAAGACGAGCGTTCAGGATGGACTGGCCCGTTAAATGTTTCAACCATTCCTGTTTTGGGAAGGTTCAGCCGATTTTTTCCCGGTTTGGGAATCTTCCTTCTAGGAGGTTCCTGAAGCGGGTTTTTTTTCTGTTCCTTTTTCTTTTTTAGTTTTTTCCTATTTCTTATTCTTTCTTTCGGCGCCCTGTATCTTCAAAAAAGAAAGCTATTAATGATTGTTTCGCTCAACAAGCACGCCGGCGGCTGTCACTTCCATTTTCTTCTTTTTTCATGTTTATTTTCTTTTTAAAAAAGTTTGTTGAGCTTATTGAAAAAAGCGTAAATTTTCAAAAATGTTTGTGTTTTTCTTAAATTGTTCAAAACTTCAAAACAAATCCTGTTTTTCAATTTTGTTAACAAATTTAGAAAAATTGTCGCCTTTTCCCCAAATAGGGCTTAAAAAAATTTAGCATTTTCAAAGCTTTTATTTAGAGTTTAAAAAAAGCTCTCTTTTTTTTCCAAAAATGTCCGTGCTTTCAATTTTGCTCAAAAATCTCCCCTTTCCCAAAAGTTCTTTAAGATTTAAAAATTATTCAAAAAATTTGAAATGATTTTGTCTCAATAAATATTCTATTCTCTCAATAAAATCATGTTCAAAATCCAAAAAATATTTAGATCTGTTGCCACTCATAGTTCTTATGCACCGCAATGCATATTTAGACACCCCCGACCGTGCATCATCAGGAGAACATTGATATGCAAAACATTGTTACCGACCTTGCATTTCAGATATCAGACATTGTTACCGACCTAACATTGTTACGGAAACATTGTTATGGACCCAGCATATTTACATAAGCCTGGTCGTAAAACAATGTAACGCACCAGTGGCAGAACCGGGAGAAGCATTAACACAGGAACATTTGGATTACGTACTATTTGTTAGTTACGTTCTCGAATCATATAGTTTCGTCTTATAAGCTCTTTTATTAAGGAAGATACACTCACCAGGAACAATGTTACGGGTTTCAGATGTATTCAAGAGTAGGCTGTGAAGGCAGAACATGACCTTCTAAACAAAGTTACGATTCCTGAATTGGAGTTTGCTGCGACCACCGTCAGCTACCCGAAAGACAATGTTAGGGATCCTGTAGTCACCATCCATAGCTCGGCTAAAGGAACAGCGTGGTTCCCAACCATGCGCCATCCGGGGAGCATTATTATGCAAAACATTATTACCGACCTTGCATTGCGGATATCAAACATTGTTACTTCCCTAACATTGTTACAGAAACATTGTTATAGACTCAACATATTTACATAAGCCTGGTCGTAAAACAATGTAACGGACCAGAGGCAGTACCGGGACAATCATCAACAAGGGAACATTTCGATTACGTACTATTTGTGAGTTACGTTTACAAACCATATAGTTTTGTTTATATAAGTCTTATAAGCTCTCTTATTAAGGAAGATACACTCGCCGGGAACAATGTTACGGGTTTGGGATGTATTTAAGCGTAGGCTGTGAAGGCAGAACCGGACCTTCTAAAAAAAGTTACGATTCCCGAATTGGAGTTTCCTGCGTCCACCGTCGGCTACCCGAAAGGCATTGCTAGGGATCCTGTTGTCACCATCCATGGCCCAGCTAAAGGAACAACATGGTTCTCGACCGTGCGTCATCAGGATAACATTGTTATGCAAAACATTGTTACCGACTTTGCATTGCGGATATCAAACATTGTTACAGACCTTGCATTGCGAATAGGAAACATTGTTACCTACCTTGCATTGAGAATAAAAAACATTGTTACCGACCATGACTTGCGAACAGAAAACATTGTTATAGAAACATTGTTATGGACCCAGCATATTTACATAAGCCTGGTCATAAAACAATGTAACGAACTAGAGGCAGTACCGGGACAAGCATCAACAAGGAAACATTTGGATTACATACTATTTGTGAGTTACGTTTTCCAACCATATAGTTTTGTTTATATAAGTCTTATAAGCTCTTTTATTAAGGAAGATACACTCGCCAGGAACAATGTTACGGGTTTCGGATGTATTCAAGCGTAGGCTGTGAAGGCAAAACCGGACCTTCTAAACAAAGTTACGATTCCCGAATTGGAGTTTGTTGCGTCCACCGTCGGCTACCCGAAAGACATTGTTAGGGATCTTGTTGCACAATCCATGGCCCAGCTAAAGAACAGCGTGGTTCCCGACCATGCGCCATCCGGGGAACATTTTTATGCAAAACATTGTTACCGGCCTTGCATTTCGGATATCAAACATTGTTACCGACCTAACATTGTTACGGAAACATTGCTATAGACCCATCATATTTACATAAGCCTGGTCGTAAAACAATTTAATGCACCAGAGGCAGAACTGGGACAAGCATCAACACGGGAACATTTGGATTACGTACTATTTGTCAGTTACGTTCTCAAATCATATAGTTTTGTCTTATAAGCTCTTCTATTAAGGAATATACACTCGCCAGGAACAATGTTACGGGTTTCAGATGTATTCAAGAGTAGGTTGTGAAGGCAGAACCGGACTTTCTAAACAAACTTACGATTCCCGAATTGGAGTTTGCTGCATCCACCGTCAGCTACCCGAAAGACATTGTTAGGGATCCTGTTGTCACCATCCATGGCCCAGCTAAAGGAACATCGTCATTCCCGACCATGCGCCATCCGGGGAACATTGTTATGCAAAACATTGTTACCGACCATGCATTGCGGATATCAAACATTGTTACTGCCCTAACATTGTTAAAGAAACATTGTTATGGACCCAACATATTTACATAAGACTGGTTGTAAAAAAACAATGTAACGGACCAAAGGCAGTACCGGGACAAGCATCAACAAGGGAACATTTGGATTACGTACTATTTGTGAGTTACGTTTTCAAACCATATAGTTTTGTTAATATAAGTCTTATAAACTCTTTTATTAAGGAAGATACACTCGCCGGGAACAATGTTACGGGTTTGGGATGTATTTGAGCGTAGGTTGTGAAGGCAGAACCGGACCTTCTAAACAAAGTTACGATTCCTGAATTGGAGTTTCCTAAGTCCACCGCCGGCTACCCGGAAGACATTGTTAGGGATCCTGTTGTCACCATCCATGGCCCAGCTAAAGGATCAACATGTTTCCCGACTGTGCGTCATCAGGGGAACATTGTTATGCAAAACATTGTTACCGACTTTGCATTGCGGATATCAAACATTGTTGCAGACCTTGCATTGCAAATAGGAAACATTGTTACCGACCGTGCATTGAGAATAAAAAACATTGTTACCGACCATGACTTGCGAACAGAAAACATTGTTACAGAAACATTGTTATGGACCCAACATATTTACATAAGCCTGGTCGTAAAACAATGTAACGGACCAGAGGCAGTACCGGGACAAGCATCAACAAGGGAACATTTGGATTATGTACTATATGTGAGTTACGTTTTCAAACCATATAGTTTTGTTTATACAAGTCTTATAAGATCTTTTATTATGGAAGATACACTCGCCAGGAACAATGTTACGGGTTTGGGATGTATTCAAGCGTAGGTTGTGAAGCCAGAACAGGACCTTCTAAACAAAGTTACGATTCCCGAATTGGAGTTTCCTGCGTCCACCGTCGGCTACCCGAAAGACACTGTTAGGGATCGTGTTGTCACCATCCATGGACCAGCTAAAGGAACAGCGTGGTTCCCGACCGTGCGCCATCCGGGGAACATTATTATGCAAAAAATTTATACCGACCTTGCATTGCGGATATCAAACATTGTTACTGCCCTAACATTGTTACGGAAACATTGTTATGGACCCAACATATTTACATAAGCCTGGTCGTAAAATAATGTGACGGACCAGAGGCAGTACCGGGACAAGCATCAACAAGGGAACATTTGGATTACGTACTATTTGTGAGTTACGTTTTCAAACCATATAGTTTTGTTTATATAAGTCTTATAAGCTCTTTTATTAAGGAAGATACACTCGCCAGGAACAATGTTACGGCTTTGGGATGTATTTAAGCGTAGGCTGTGAAGGAAGAACCAGACCTTCTAAACAAAGTTACGATTCCCGAATTGGAGTTTCCTGCGTCCACCGTCGGTTACCCGAAAGACATTGTTAGGGATCCTGTTGTCACCATCCATGGCCCAGCTAAAGGAACAACATGGTTCCCGACCGTGTGTCATCAGGGGAACATTGTTATGCAAAACATAGTTACCGACTTTGCATTGCGGATATCAAGCATTGTTACAGACCTTGCATTGCGAATAGGAAACATTGTTACCGACCTTGCATTTCGGATATCAGACATTGTTACAGACCTGCATTGCGAACAGAAAATATTGTTACAGAAACATTGTTATGGACCAAGCATATTTACATAAGCCTGGTCGTAAACAATGTAACGGACCAGAGGCAGTACCGGGACAAGCATCAACAAGTGAACATTTGGATTACGTACTATTTGTGAGCTACGTTTTCAAACCATATAGTTTTGTTTATATAAGTCTTATAAGCTCTTTTAGTAAGGAAGATACACTCGCCAGGAACAATGTTACGGGTATGGGATGTATTCAAGCGTAGGCTGTGAAGCCAGAACCGGACCTTCTAAACAAAGTTACAATTCCCGAATTGGAGTTTGCTGCATCCACTGTCGGCTACCCAAAAGACATTGTTAGGGATCCTGTTGTCACCATCCATGGCCTAGCTAAAGGAACAACGTGGTTCCCGACCGTGCGCCATCCGGGGAACATTGTTATGCAAAACATTGTTACCGACCTTGCATTTTGGATATCAGACATTGTTACCGACCTAACATTGTTATAGAAACATTGTTATGGACCCAACATATTTACATAAGCCTGGTCGTAAAACAATGTAATGCACCAGAGGCAGAATCGGGACAAGCATCAACACGGGAACATTTGGATTATGTACTATTTGTCAATTACATTCTCAAATCATATAGTTTTTTCTTATAAGCTCATCCAGAAATAAATGGATGGGTCTAGGCGTATTTCAGTTCTAGATACATCCAATTTTATCCATTTCTGCGGCATTTAATCCGGACAGAGGGAGTATGATGTAAGAGTTAGGGATACAACATGACAACACAGTAAAAAAACACTGAAAAACCCACTGCAAAACCAAAGTATTCAAACCCACTGATATGAGATAGTACACTCATGCAGCTCAGGATGCAAAACTACCAGGCAGTTTTCCTTGCAAAAATCAACATTGTGGCCTTTAATCATACATTTTGCTACAACTAAATTTAGATCAGATAAAGGTCGGATTCACGCCGATTAACAAAATACATGCTGATGTAAAAATATATTGATATACAATAGGTACTTACATCTACTTGGAGCATAGAGAATTCCTGCAAGAATCTTTCCTCATAAACGATACCATGAAGAAAATATGATCTTCTATCTGTTAAGCTTATTTTCTAAAAGAGAGATGGGTAAGAAACATGAAGAAAATATGATCAACATGCTATAAAATTTCATGATGCAAGGATACGCACACGCTTCTTAGAATTGAGTTGACATATTTTTGCTGGACTGGAGCGGACTAGTTCTTTGGCCATTGGAATCTGCTTATTATCAGTAGGAGTTGGGTTTCTCTGTGCTTGTCGTGGAATTGTCACGGCAGATGTCCTCTGGCAAGGACTTAGTCATAGAGCCATCGCAACTAGGAAGCTTAAAGGGGTTAATCGGGACAAAGGACACGAGGGTTTATACTAGTTCAACCCCTTACGGTGAAGGAAGGCCTACGTCTAGTTGTGTTGGGATTATTGAGGTTTCGATGACCAGGGAGCGAAACACGCTATGCCTGGCTCTCGAGATGTTGTTTCTTGCCCTAAGCCGCCGCAGGGTTGTCCCCTTATATACACGGGTTGACGTCCTGCGACCTTCAGAGTCCCGACCGGCTCATAAACAAGTCCGGCTCGGTGACTAGTTATTCCTGCCTTACAATACAAGTAATGCCATATGGCGATTTACTACGGGCCTTAAATTACTTATGGTCCTTGACCTTTGGTGAACCGCCATCTTCATGCTTGGCCTCTGGGCTTCATAGGATGAATTGTCTTCGCGTAACCCGGCCCATCAGGGGCGGCTTACAAATAGTTATATCCCCAACATTAGGCCCCAGATTGATTTGAACCTGTTCCATGTCAATCTTAAAAAACCTTACAAACTATTTCTCCGCTTTCTACTTTGTAAAGGGTCTTTAACCCGCCATGACGTCATCTTCCGGATCCGGGTTATCCCAACATGACGTCATCTTCAATTAAGCTCATATTTTACTCCGTTATATCCTCCAACGGATCTTTGCCTTTACTGACCATCCCGAGAATCAAGGCGTCGGGGCCGCTTGGATAATGATGATTCGGCCTCCTCGTTTCTCGCGCCGTCTCATCCGGCCCTCCTTATAAATAGGCGAGACCAAAGTCTTTCCCATTCTCCTTCCTCGGTCGTCTTCCTCCTCTCGCTTCTTCCCTGCCGCTCGAGCTCCGCCGCTGCCGCCGTCAAGCACCTGATCTTCACCGACCCAGGCCGCTGCATCAACCTGAATCCGACCAGAAACAACCGGCGAATCTTCGCAGTTCGTCCACATCCATGAGCCCCTTTTTAGATTTGTACTCAAAATTTCTCTCGAGTTCGTCGGAGTTCATCGCCGCCTGACGCAGACCCTTGATACTTTTTGCCTCCAATGCCCTGTTTAGATCGTAAAAACAACCTAGAGCTGCTGCGGTAGTTATTTGTGTTCATCTTGCATAAAGAACAGATCTCATTTCCCTTGTTGGAAACCTTCTTTGAATGTATGAACTTCCCTGTTCTGTTTCTAGGTCTAGAAAATTTTCTTTTGAGAGCAATATTTTGATCCAAAATGAACACCGTGATCTGTGAAATCTGTTGTTCCATACTTAGCCGAAAAAATCACATCTGTTGAATCTGTTTAACTGCGGCAGCCCATATGGCCGGCTTAAGAAAAAGTCATTGACTGTCAGTCTTGCTTACTCCTAACGGCTTAAGATAACTTAACTGCCTTTAATATCTGTAACATTTTCAAATGATACTGCATAATTTACTCATACGCCATTAGGCCCCATCTTAAGCCGCCATCTTTAAATAGATTCGGAAATACCTTCTTCCGGCTTAAAATTGAGCCGGAACTTTTATTGAACCCATAGGTTTTGTTCTCCGGATTATAATTTGAACCGGCCAAAATTTCATTGTACCCTTGTAGGCCTCAATTCTACTCAATGGCACCCAAAGCTCCTAAAGCTCCGGTGACCTGCAACTGGGTCCCATCCACTATCACAGAGAGCAAGCTGTCTGAGTTTGTGAAAACCGGATATCTGCCTAGGAAAGACGTTATGTTTTATCGTGCTCCTGCGCCATCTGAGGAAAAACCTCAACCCAAGGACAAAGAAGTGGTCGTCTTTGCTAATCACATGAGTCGGGGATTTGCTCCACCCGGCTCAAAATTCTTTAGAGATGTGCTGAAATTTTACGACCTGAGGCCTCAAGACATCGGACCCAATTCCGTGTCTAACATATGCAATTTCCAAGTCTTCTGCGAGGTTTACCTTGGAGAAGAACCCAATTTGCTCCTTTTCAGAGAACTCTTCTACTTGAACCGGCAGACTGAGCGCACCAATGGGCCCAACTTAGAGCTTGGTGGCATTTCAATCCAATGGCGAAGGGATTGCCACTTTCCTTACGTGGAGCTGCCAAGTCATCCGAAGGATTGGAATCAATCATGGTTTTACTGCCAAGATACCTCTCCGGCTAATGAGAACCCGCTGCCCGGCTTCCGCGCCCTGCCGACTGGATTCTAATCACCCATTACCCGATAAGTTAAGTACTGCTGAACGCATCTCTATCGCCCCCACCATGAAGAAAGTCAAGGCTCTTCTGGGTAACGGGCTAGATGGCATAGACTTAGTCCGGACCTGGGTCACCTGGCGTGTGATTCCGTTAAGCCGGCGACCCGGCTTAATGTGTACTTACACCGGAGCGAAAGAAGACCCGCTGCATCATAGCCCTGAAGACTTGCCAGATGATATGGTTGAAGCTGCCATTCAATCTTTGCTGAAAGAAGGCACTGTTGTTAATAATACCTTCAGCCTGCTTCCTTTTTGCAAAGCTAATCCGGCTCCAGCTGTAAGTTTCTCAGCTGTACTCATCACTCTTTTTAATCTTGAGTCTTATTATGCTTCTGATCCTTTAACAACCTCTTATAGGCTAATGACAAGTTCTGGAAAGCCCAGTACGATCATGAAGCCGCCAAACTGGCTAGAGCTGCCAAAAGAGCTGAGAAGAAAACCCACAAGGTGGGAACTTCGAGGAAAAAGAAACCCAGTGCTTCCAACTTAATGAAGTTGGATGACACTTCTGATGACGAAGAAGAGGTAACTTGCCGAAAAATCTTCAAATTCCTTGTTATAATTTTACTGACCTTAACCTCTTGTTTAGGAGGACACAGGCAACAGCCAACCTGCCGAGGAAGAGGTAACTATAAACTCCTCCGACTCCGAGCTTCAGCCACGTCAGAAAATTCGAAGAGTAACTCGGAAAGTACAATTTTCACACCCTTTAGCTTATCAAGATCCTAATTTTCTTTTGAAGCAACATCAAGCTGAAACCCGGAGGCAAACCCGGACCAACAAAGATACAGAGCTCTCCTCTGGCTTGCCTGACCCAACTCGGAAACGTCGGGCTGAGGTTATCTCCGACTTATATCCTTTAAAGCCCTTAGTAGGTTTAATCTGTCACCCCCTTAATCCATCCGACTCAAATTACCAGGAAACTGAGCCTTCTTCTGGTGAGTGCATGCATTCTAGCATGCCGGCTTTCAAGACAGCCCCCGGGTAAAGTACATCATACTTACTTCTTACCTTGGTTTGTTCATCTTGTGTTCTGACTCTTTTGCTTCGTCCATAGCATGCAGGCAAAGACCATCAGGAGGGTGAAGAAGAATAAGCCGGCTCCGGATACAGTCACAGTTGAGCCAGAACTTGTACCAATAGCTCCTGGAACTTCCATGGATCAACCACCATCTGAACCGGTGGTCAACACTTCTGCACTAGCTTCTAACCTGTCAGCCGAAGATCTTGCCGATAGCTTCTTAAACCCAGATCCTCCTAGCCCAGCTAAGGCTGCTGAGCCGGACGTGGAAATACTGAAGACTCAATTTGTTCCACCGGGTGAACCCACTGTGCTTGCCAAGTGCTCTGCGAAAACAGAGTTATTGGAACGTCAAAAGCATAAGCTAGATGCTGCAGACTTTTCTCATGTAAGCATTGGGGAGATTGTCTTAGGCTACGTTTATCAAGCCCAAAACAGTCGTGACCTGGAAATAAATATGGTGAAGCAAATCCAACAAAAGTCTGAGGTAAAATTTAAGTCCCCTTTACTTACGCATACTTATTATACCAGCCCCCAAGTCTACTGCTTATGTAGAAAAATATGTTGTAGACTTTCCATATATAGATATTATTTTGAAGTTACCTGTCCGGTTTATGATAAACATTCTTAAACCGGCTGCAAACATAAATACTGTTGACTTGCAATATGCATTAGCCCCCAAGTACCGAGTATCTTTGCTTGCAAAGTGCTTGGTACTTCAAATGTAGACAATAGCATAAGCATTCATAAAGTTCTTCAACATGCATTAGCCCCCAAGTGCCAAGTGCATTTGCTTGCAAAGCACTTGGGACTTACCTGGATCTTGTAATGTCACCGATAATAACCCGGGCTTGATGCAGGCCGCCATAAACCAGTTTGAATCAGAAATCTTCGAACTTAAAACCCGGCTTACTGTTCAAGAACGGGAGACCCGGAAGTCCAATGACAAATTTATATCCAGCATTGCTGAGCAAGAAAAATTGAAGAAGAAATTTGAGTCAGAAAAGAAAACTTGGGCTGAGGAGAAGGCTGCCTTGGTGACCCGGGCAAATACAGCAGAGGCGTCACTTGCGTCTGCCACAACGGAGCTATCCGGCTTAACACGCCAAATTTCTCAGATGACTTCAGCCATCTTCGGTAAGCTATCGTTCCCACTGTTTTAACTCTAAAAAAACATCCCTTTTATCCGCCACCTCTGACTTTATCCTGTGCTTATGACATACAGGCACCCGGAGCACCACCCTCAAGCAGAATACTCTTATCAAGCTGAAGGCGGTGTACACGTTGGTGGAACAACTATACACCGGGTCACAACGTGCCTTGGCCACAGTGGCCTTATCCAATGATGTCCCTCATCTCCTGCAAGACGTTCTGAAGCGGCTTGCTGTCCTTCCTCAGAGAATCCAAGAGTTAAGACGTGCCCAAGCGAGAGCCGGAGTTGTTGCTGCATTAAGCCGGGCCAAAGCATGGATACCAGAGTTAGACCCAGCCGACTTAGCGCTTGGTTATCCCAGCTTGAAGGAAGATGGCACATCTTTCAATGAACAAGACTTCACTGCTTGCGTTAAGGAAATCCGCCCCTTAGCCACTCAAATCGGGAATGATACAGACCTCTCAAAATATCATCCGAGTTATGACAGCGAGAACCGGAGGATCCCCATACCTCACTACGAGGACATCAGCTTGATCCCTCCAACTCGTAAGCATACCTTCGCTCCTGAAGTTGACCCGGCCGGCTTAATAGATGCCGAGGCGCAATTTGAAGCTTTAAACGGCATTGACTGGACATCCTCCAACTTCCAGGACAAAACAGCAGCCGGAGACGAGGAGAAGGATGACTCAGAAGACCTGTACCCCCCGGAGGATTGACCCGGTGGTCATTTATGTAATGCTTATGTCCTATGCCTTTTGAACATCGCCTGATCCTTTCAGACTCGGGGAGTCTTGTAATAGGATAGAAGAACAATACTTGCCCTTTCCTGTGCCTCTCTTAAATATTTTGAGACACTTTGATATCTTCTTGAGTTTGTACTTTGATAAACCTCTGACTCATATGAGCTGTCTGCTTTTTCAAGAAAATCATTAAACTTGTCATGTATAAACAACAGAAAATACAAGTCCCTTGGCGACTCATTATGTAAGAGTTCACACAATATGTGCGCGACCCGGAAAGGGGACCAAAGAATAAAGTACAATATATAGTTATATTCGAAAAGAAACATAACCATGATTGTATACCCATGAACTTTGATTACCTAGCCGACTCGTGAGATCCGGCTTAAGAGGATCAATTTCTGTGACCCGGCTTGTAAAGTCCTTATGCGATTGCCCACAACCGTAAAACAGTGCGGTAGCAACTGCCTTAGACCTGTGTTTAAATAATATCAAACATCAGACAAGTGTTTCAAAAGCTTCTGATTCAAATATGATCAGTAAACCATTCCAAAGGGGTTAAGATAAGATTCGAATTCAATCATATAGCCCCCAGTGGCCATGGCGATTCCAATCAGATGGGTATCGACAGCTATGTTCTCTTTGGTTCGAATACGACCTATGTTTGAACAAGAAGCCCCCAGGTGACTATAAGAGTTGTTTAATGACGCTGATTCGAATACGATCCACGTCAGACCCAAAGAGGTTAAGCTATGATTCAGATAAGATCAGGAAGCCCCCAAGTGGGTTTGGAAGTGTGCCCATCAAGTGGGTATCGACAACTATGTTCTCTTTGGTTCGAATACGACCTATGTTTGAACAGGAAGCCCCCAAGTGATCATGGCTAGACTCAGATATGGTCTTAAGCCGGGTCCAAAGGAAAGCCAGATTCAAATATGATCCATCTCCTGCTTTATTACTTATCAGAATATATACACTGCATAAGTATGTACAAAAAAGAGCTGATGGCTTCAAGTGTAGTAAGGCCAATGTTGTGCAATATTCCACGGCCGACGAGTCTCCTCCTCCGACTTACGTGAGTCTCTGTGCTCTCGAACGTCAATGAGGTAATATGACCTGTTGTTCAGGTTTCTGCTGACCACAAAGGGTCCTTCCCAAGGCGGGGATAATTTGTGCATATCTGTTTGATCCTGGATGAGTCGGAGCACCAAGCAACCTTCCTGAAAGGTTCTAGACTTGACCCGGCGGCTGTGATAACGGCGCAAATCTTGCTGGTAAATCACCGAGCGGGCTATCGCCAAGTCTCGCTCTTCATCTAACAAGTCAAGTGCATCTTGCCGTGCCAACTCATTATCCGCCTCAACATAAGCCGCCACGCAAGGTGAGTCGTGACGGATGTCACTTGGCAGGACTGCCTCTGCTCCATACACCATGAAAAAAGGCGTGTAACCCGTAGACCTGTTAGGTGTGGTGTTGATACTCCAGAGAACAGAAGGTAACTCCTCCACCCAACACCCTGGCGTCCGCTGTAAGGGGACCAAGAGCTGGGGCTTAATACCTCTCAAAATCTCTTGGTTGGCTCTTTCTGCCTGACCATTAGACTGAGGGTGAGCAACTGCAGAGACGTCAAGTCGGATGTGCTCTCTTTGACAGAATTCTTCCATGGCACCTTTGCTGAGGTTAGTGCCGTTATCAGTTATAATACTGTGTGGAAAACCAAAGCGAAAAATCACCTTTTTTATGAATTGAACCGCCATGGCTGCATCACACTTACTGACTGGCTCTGCCTCAACCCACTTAGTAAACTTATCCACGGCCACCAAGAGGTGCGTCTTTTTGTCCTTAGACCTTTTGAAAGGTCCAACCATATCAAGCCCCCAGACTGCAAACGGCCAAGTAATTGGAATCATCCTCAATTCTTGAGCCGGCACGTGAGCTCGTCGTGAAAACTTCTGACACCCATCACATTTGTTGACTAAGTCTTCCGCATCAGCATGAGCCGTCAACCAGTAAAAACCATGACGGAAAGCCTTAGCCACAAGAGATTTTGACCCGGCATGATGACCACAATCTCCCTCATGTATCTCACGAAGTATCTCCTGACCCTCCGTAGGCGATACACAACGTTGAAACGCTCCGGTAACGCTACAATGATGCAGCTCACCATTGATGATAGTCATAGATTTGGATCGCCGGACAATTTGCCTTGCCAAGGTCTTATCCTCAGGCAGCACCCCCCGGGTCTTATAAGCCAAGTAAGGCACTGTCCAATCCGGGATAGCATGAAGAGCTGCGACCAGCTGCGCCTCCGGGTCAGGTATTGCCAAATCTTCCTCTATAGGTAACTTGACAGAAGGATTATGCAGAACATCAAGGAAAGTGTTAGGTGGCACTGGCTTACGCTGAGATCCCAGCCGGCTTAAGGCATCAGCCGCCTCGTTCTTCCTTCGATCAATATGCTCCACCACATAACCTTTGAAATGTCCAGCCACAGCATCCACTTCACGTCGATAAGCCGCCATAAGAGGGTCCTTAGAGTCCCATGTGCCGGATACTTGCTGAGCCACCAGGTCCGAGTCTCCAAAACATCTTACNTTGGAATCATCCTCAATTCTTGAGCCGGCACGTGAGCTCGTCGTGAAAACTTCTGACACCCATCACATTTGTTGACTAAGTCTTCCGCATCAGCATGAGCCGTCAACCAGTAAAAACCATGACGGAAAGCCTTAGCCACAAGAGATTTTGACCCGGCATGATGACCACAATCTCCCTCATGTATCTCACGAAGTATCTCCTGACCCTCCGTAGGCGATACACAACGTTGAAACGCTCCGGTAACGCTACAATGATGCAGCTCACCATTGATGATAGTCATAGATTTGGATCGCCGGACAATTTGCCTTGCCAAGGTCTTATCCTCAGGCAGCACCCCCCGGGTCTTATAAGCCAAGTAAGGCACTGTCCAATCCGGGATAGCATGAAGAGCTGCGACCAGCTGCGCCTCCGGGTCAGGTATTGCCAAATCTTCCTCTATAGGTAACTTGACAGAAGGATTATGCAGAACATCAAGGAAAGTGTTAGGTGGCACTGGCTTACGCTGAGATCCCAGCCGGCTTAAGGCATCAGCCGCCTCGTTCTTCCTTCGATCAATATGCTCCACCACATAACCTTTGAAATGTCCAGCCACAGCATCCACTTCACGTCGATAAGCCGCCATAAGAGGGTCCTTAGAGTCCCATGTGCCGGATACTTGCTGAGCCACCAGGTCCGAGTCTCCAAAACATCTTACCCGGCTCAGGTTCATCTCCTTGGCCATCCGGAGACCATGAAGTAAAGCCTCATACTCAGCAGCATTGTTAGTACAAGGAAACATAAGCCGGAGCACATAACAAAATTTATTACCTCGAGGGGAAGTTAACACTACTCCAGCCCCCGAGCCCTCCAATTGCCTGGACCCATCAAAATGAATAGTCCAATATGTGTTATCCAGCTTCTCCTCAGGCGCTTGCAGCTCTGTCCAATCATTAATAAAGTCCACCAACGCTTGAGACTTGATAGCCATGCGCGGTTTATACTTTACATTGTGCGGCCCAAGCTCAATAGCCCACTTGGCGATCCGCCCTGTGGCCTCCCGGTTTTGGATAATGTCTCCCAAGGGGGCAGAACTCACCACTGTAATGGGGTGACCCTGAAAATATTGCTTCAATTTCCGGCTTGCCATAAACACTCCATAAACCAGCTTCTGCCAATGTGGATACCTCTGTTTAGACTCAATGAGAACCTCACTGACATAATAAACCGGCCTTTGAACCAGATGCTCCTTACCAGCCTCCTTGCGTTCCACCACAATTGCAACACTGACGGCTCGCGAATTTGCAGCCACATATAATAACAAGGGTTCTCTATCAATTGGAGCTGCTAGAACTGGCGGCTCAGACAACTGTCTTTTTAAATCTTCAAAAGCAATATTGGCAGCATCACTCCAGACAAAGTTATCCGTTTTCTTCATCATCTGGTACAGTGGCAGAGCCTTCTCCCCCAACCGGCTTATAAACCGACTAAGCGCAGCAACACGCCCTGCTATCCGCTGAACATCATTAATGCATGTTGGCTTAGCTAAGGAGGTGATTGCCTTGATCTTCTTCGGGTTAGCCTCGATGCCCTTGTTGGAGACCAGAAAGCCCAAAAGCTTACCTGCAGGCACGCCAAACACACATTTTTCCGGGTTAAGCATCATTTTATACACCCGGAGGTTGTCAAAGGTCTCCTGGAGGTCAGATATCAAGGTCTCCTTCTCTCTGGACTTCACCACTATGTCATCCACATAAGCATGAACATTGCGCCCGATCTGCTTATGGAGGCAATTTTGCACACACCGCTGGTAAGTCGCCTGGGCACTCTTGAGCCCAAATGGCATGGATACATAGCAGAAGGCTCCAAACGGAGTAATGAAAGCCGTCTTCTCCTGGTCCTTAACTGCCATCTTGATCTGATGATAACCAGAGTAAGCATCCAAAAAACTTAGCCGCTCACAACCTGCCGTAGCATCAAAGATTTGATCAATACGGGGGAGGGCAAAGGGATCAGCCGGACAAGCCTTATTTAAGTCCGTGTAATCCACACACATCCGCCAAGTGCCGTTTTTCTTAAGTACTAGCACCGGGTTAGCCAACCACTCTGGGTGGAAAACTTCAATGATAAACCCGGCCGCTAAGAGCCGGGCCACTTCTTCCCCAATAGCTTTCTGTCTTTCCTCATTGAACCGTCGAAGGAACTGCCTGACCAGCTTATATTTCGGATCAATGTTAAGAGTGTGCTCAGCGAGTTCTCTCGGTACACCCGGCATGTCAGAAGGTTTCCATGCAAAGATGTCCCGGTTCTCACGGATGAACTCGATGAGCGCGCTTTCCTATTTAGGATCCAGGTTTACACTTATGCTGAACTGCTTAGATGAATCACCTGGGGTAAAATCAACAAGCTTGGTCTCAGCGGCCGATTTAAACTTCAGAGCCGGATCATGTTCTGTGCTGGGCTTCTTTAAAGAGGTCATATCCGCCGGGTCGACCTTACTCTGATAGAAACTCAGTTCCTCCGCCGCACAAACAGACTCAGCGTAAGCCGCGTCACCTTCCTCACATTCCAGAGCCACCTTCCGGCTTCCATGTACTGTGATAGTGCCTTTGTAACCCGGCATCTCGAGCTGCAAGTAAACATAACACGGCCACGCCGTGAACTTAGCGTAAGCTGGACGCCCAAACGAAGCATGATACGGGCTCTTAATCTTAACCACCTCAAAGGTCAGCTCTCAGCCCTGTGATCATGATCGTCTCCAAAGGCCACTTCTAACTCAATTTTACCGACTGGATATGCCGACTTACCAGGCACAACCCCATGGAAGACTGTATTGGACGGCCTGAGATCCTTATCAGTCAACCCCATGCGGCAAAAGGTCTCATAGTATAAAATATTGATACTGCTTCCTCCATCCATGAGTACCTTAGTGAACTTATACCCACCAACTTGGGGTGCCACCACCAGGGCCAGTTGACCCGGATTGTCAACCCGGGGAGGATGATCCTCCCTGCTCCACACAATAGGCTGCTCCGTCCATCTGAGATAATGAGGTACGACCGGCTCAACTGAATTCACAGCCCTTTTGCGCACCTTCTGGTCACGTTTGCATAAGCTAGTAGTGAACACATGGTATTGTCCACTATTCAATTGCTTCGGATGACTCTCATAACCCGACTGTTGTTGCTGCTGACTCCCCTGGTTGGGTTGCTGTTGGTCATATCCCCCTTGGTTCCCCTGAAAACCGGAGCCTGAGCCGCCACCCTGGCCATGAAAGCCGCTGCCACCAGACCCACCTGCCCCATGACCGCCATCCGACGGGTTATTATTTTTTAAAAGCTTTCATGATCGCACAATCCTTCCACAGATGCGTGGCCGGCTTCTCCCGAGTGCCGTTTCTTGGGCAAGGTTCATTGAGTAACTGTTCCAGGCTAGGCCCTGACCCGCCAGACCGCTGGTATGGCTTCCCCTTGCGTCGCTGATTTCCACCCTGTGTACTAGTATTTGCCACAAACTCCGGGTTACCTTCCGCCTTACGCTTACCGCCACCTGCCGGGTTATTTTGATGACCTTTTCCATTGCCATTATTTTTTCCATTCCCGGCCTTTTCCTCATCAGACGCGGGGTCCATGGTGTTATCAGAATCAGCATACTTAACTAAAGCAGACATTAAGGTACCCATATCAGTGCAATCACGCTTTAGGCGCCCTAACTTCTGTCTCAGTGGCTCAAAACGATAGTTTTTCTCTAGCATGAGGACTGCTTGCCCAACATCTATCTTATCAGATGAATGTATGATTTCCTTGACCCGGCGTACCCAATGGGTCGTAGACTCTCCCTCCTGTTGCTTACAGTCAGTTAAATCGACAATGGACATTGACTGCTTGCAAGTATCCTTGAAGTTTTGTATGAACCGGGCCTTTAACTCTGCCCAGGACCCAATAGAATTAGGAGGTAAGCCCTTTAGCCAAGCCCGTGCCGTTCCATCCAACATCATGGTGAAGTACTTGGCCATTGCATCATCACTGACTTCTAGTAACTCCATAGCCATCTCATAGCTTTCAATCCAAACTCCGGGTTGCAAATCAGCTGTGTAATTCGGCACCTTCCGGGGCCCTTTGAAATCCTTAGGCAGCCGTATGTTACGTAGAGCCGGAACCAAACAGGGAACACCTCCAGTTCTGGTAGCCACCCCCAATTCTACAGAGGTTGTTGGATAATCATGGAACATCTGATGAGTCGCCTGCTGAGCCGCTAGCTGAGCCGCCCGCTGGTCCTCTTTATTTATCCTATCCTGTACCGGGTTGTATCCACTTGGTTGGTTTCGGCGCTGGGCGTTGCTTGACAATGCTTCTGACTCCATGCGCCTACTGTAACTCGGGATTTGATTCGGACGGGGTGTTGCATGGATGCTGTCCCTGCTGTAGGAATAAGCTTCTTGCAGTGCCAAAGCGGTTTGGACAATCTCCCTGATACGCCGTGTCTCTATTGCTGTCGGGTCATCACCCTCCACTGGGAGAGCCGCCAAACATGCTGACGCTGTGATAAGGTTCTCCATAGGATTAGAAAAAAGACCCGGTGGTGTTGGCACATAACGCGGCGGGGCCATGCCGCCATGAGGCGGTGCCGTCACATGAGGCTGAGCCGTCCCTGCTCCTCCGGCTGTCAGGAATTGATTTACCCCAGGCGGGTTACTTGGGCCAGCTCCGGGTGTAGCAAACAGGTTCACAGGTGTATAAACCGGCCGTAGACGGGACTGATGCCTCCTCCTCATTACTTCATCCGATGCGTGGCGATGCATCGAGAGTTGGAAAGCCTCTTACTGGAGTTGCTGTGCCCGCGCATCCAGAGCCGCCCGCTCCACGGCCAATCTATTATCCTCAGCTGCCAGGGCCTCCTTGGCCTGGGCTATCTCATTACGTACCTGCGCTACCTCTGCTTCATGTTCTTCCTTGTTAGCCTCAATAACTGTGGCGGTTAATAGGGCTGTTAGTCTGTCCATGAGGTCAATCAACACCTGAGCCGGCGGGCGCTCAGGGCCTCCTGCCCTGGCTGCTCCTGACCCGGAAGGGATGAGCCCTGCTGTTGTAGAGTTTAATCCGGGCTGGGTACCTGCCATGAAGACCCCGGCTCTACTCGCCGGCTCAACGGGATCTGGAATACTGCTGCCATCAGAAAAGCCTCCAAGCATACCTTCCTGCAGTTGATATAATGAATCTGTCTCACCCGTAGTTGATTCACCATCAAAGCCGGTGGCCGGCTCGCCGTCAGCAGCAGCCGGCTCATCCTCAGCCGTGGACCCTTCAGAAGATTCTTCATGAACACATCCCACAAAGACATGCTTCACTACAGGCTGGACGCGAGCGGGTTTCGCACGCTGTGCCGTCTCGACGATGTCATTGGTGACGTCCGGCTCAGGGGCCGGCTCACCGATCCGGCCGATCAAGACATGGATTCCACCAAAGGGGACCCGGTACCCGTACTCGATTGAGGCGGCCTCCGGGCCCCAGCCCTCGTCGTCGATGTAGATCTTGCCGCGATGACTCTTCGTCATACGGCCCACTGCGTATCCCTTGGGCCCTTCGAAGCTGCCCTTCAAGAACTCAAATCCACCGTGCGCTGTCCCCACGGTGGGCGCCAACTGTCGTGGAATTGTCACGGCAGATGTCCTCTTGCAAGGACTTAGTCGTAGAGCCATCGCAACTAGGAAGCTTAAAGGGGTTAATCGGGACAAAGGACACGCGGGTTTATACTAGTTCAGCCCCTTACTGTGAAGGAAGGCCTACGTCTAGTTGTGTTGGGATTATTGAGGTTTCGATGACCAGGGAGCGAAACACGCTACGCCTGGCTCTCGAGATGTTGTTTCTTGCCCTAAGCCGCCGCAGGGTTGCCCCTTATATACACGGGTTGACGTCTTGCGGCCTTCAGAGTCCCGGCCGGCTCATAAACAAGTCCGGCTCGGTGACTAGTTATTCATGCCTTACTATACAAGTAATTCCATATGGCGATTTACTACGGGCCTTAAATTACTTATGGGCCTTGACCTTTGGTGAACCGCCATCTTCATGCTTGGCCTCTGGGCTTCATAGGATGAATTGTCTTCGCGTAACCCGGCCCATCAGGGGCGGCTTACAAATAGTTATATCCCCAACAGTGCTGGAGCAGTATCTATAAAAACTGGAGTTGGTTTATTATCTCCTGGCGTTTGGATCTTTTGCAAAGGCCTTGTTTGTAACCCTTCAGATTCTAACATAGTCGTCTTCCCCTTGCATGCCTTGTATAGAAGAATGGTGCTTTAATTATAAAACATGCGGCAGCAGAGAGATGGAATAGGTACTGAAGAATAGAAAGGCATGACATATTGACATGTATTCCCTCCATCCAGAAAAAAAATGGATGGGTCTAGGCGTATTTCAGTTCTAGATACATCCTTTTTTAATCCGTTTCGGCAACATGTAATCCGGACAGAGGGAGCATGGTGTAAGAGCTAGGGCTACGATAGGACAACACAGCAAAAAAACTAGTTGAATGTAAAACTCTATGCTAGTGGAATAAGTACAGAAATAACTAAGGCAACATACATGTGTATGAATGGGAAAATAAGATGGCATTGCAACAGAGCACTAGAACAACACTTCAATGTAAAAAACATGGTATGGTAGACAGATGAAGTACATACTGATGAATAACAATGCATAAGATATTCAGAAGCATGATGTCCAACTTAAGCAGATGGCATTGCGATAGAGTAGAATGACAGTACTTGAATTTGAAAACATGTTATCAAGAATGGAATAGGTACTGGAAAAATAGGAAGGCATGACATATTTAGATGCATGATCAGCATGCTAAGCACATGGCATTGCAACAGAGTAGATACAGTCCAGGACATTATATGCATGTTGTACCCATATCACAGGCCAAGTTAGAGCAAGGACCTTGTGGGGTGAAGAGGATTCATCATCTTTCTGCAAGTCTTTTGAAGAACTACCTTTACATGTTCCATCATATTGGGTATCATTGACATCAAGTTTATTGGCCTTTACATTGCTCCGTGAGGTTCTTGTGGATATATCAGTGTGTGCAATTATATCTGACATGCATGGAAGACAACTAGTAGTTAGATTTATGTAATGAGTGCCTGTAGGAGACGACATAAATAGTAGGACTGGGGTTAACTAGCAGCAACAGGTCTCATAAACTAAAGGGAGAACACAGATGAAAGCTACAGAATATGTATCGTTTGTACTCGAGATTAACTAGATGGCACACAAAAGTATTAAAGAACAACATAGGAAATACTAGAAGTGGTATAATACTATAATCACCAGCCTGTGGGATAGCATTGGCTGATGGATGATAACTATGGAACAGTGTTACCTAAAGAACAAGTATCTTAGCTGAACTATGGAACAACATTAACTCCTGAACAAGACCCGTGAGAGATCAGCATGAATATACAGTGAAATGTGATGATCTATTTTCCATGCTTAGATGAATAACAAAGCCATAAATGTTGCACACAAGTAAGATGAGGGTACAACCTATCGGGCTGCCATCCATAGGAGTGAGCATCATGTGCTGACTTGTCGATGGCCCTGCAGTTGTTGTGGTTGTGCATGTCGGGCACGCGCATTCGATGCAGGGAGCTGTTGAGTTGGGAATATAGCTCCCTTCTGGTGTATGCTTCCCTTGTTGGAGTAGCTGCGGTGAGTCGGAAGACAGTGTGTCTGAAGATGCAGATAACGCATAATGTTAAGAACGACATATCTCTTTGATCTGAAGAAATACACTAAGAGATCAATAGCAAGGTACGAGAGTGGTCACACGTCTGTTGACTGAAGACTAAATTGGGGTCACACGATTTTATTTTATTTTGGTACTGTTCGATCTACGCCGGATGGCTGGCCGTCTTGTGCCTCCCGGCTGACACTGTTCGGAATCTTCCCCGAAGAACCAGCGACCAATGGCAGAGCAGCCTGCCTCCGCCGTCCGTGGCCCCGGCCAAAACCCCGCTCCCCGCCCCACCGCACTGCCGTGGTTACGCCGCCCCCGGGGCAATCCACAAAGATTCCCCGTCATCCAGATCCGGCGGCGGCAGTACCTTCAACCCACGCAGCTCTAAAAGATAGCCATCTAAGCACTACTTCCGCGGTGAACTTGCTGCCCCGCACCCTTACGTTAGACACCAGCCAACCGGCAGCCTAGGAGCTCAGCCGCCTCGAGGGGTGCTGCTTCCCATTGCAAATCGATTGGCCTAGAATAAAAATTCAGACAACTGACGCCTAAATAAAGTGATTTGAGATGAGGGTGCGACCTATCTGGCGGCATGGTGAAGTAGGCAGGTCCAGCTGCCAAGTCGGTGAGGCCGGCGCGGTTGCGGTGGCGACTGGCGGCAGGGAAAGAGCGATGTCGCGACGGTCGACGGCTACGCTGAAGCAGTGCCAGGACTCTGGACAGATCCGAAGTTGGAGCCGCTCCGACGCCGTGAACAATGGCGGGGGTGAATCAGCTCTGGTACGGTTCACACGGCCGTCATCGAGGCAGCACCAGCAGCACGGAGTAGGGAGGAGGGCGGCTGTGAAATTGGTGCGGTGGGGGCGCCATGGAGGTGGGGCTGAGGTTTCGCGGCTCGGGAGAAGGAAGCTTCCCGGGGAGAAGGTGATTTGGCGCCCACGAGGTATGAATGGGGGCGGGCGGGGGG
>CAJFDF010000018.1:127691-142980 GCA_904067115.1 Aegilops sharonensis
CAGCCAGCTGCTCTAATATGTTCTCTTCTTTTGTAGATAAAAAAAGACGCGAAAGTGAAAAATGTGCTGCACTATAACAATCTCATCGAATGCCTTGATCTCCATCTTACAGAAATTGATTTGATCGACTACCGAGGTAGCACATCTGAGATTAAATTGGCCAGGTTCTTTGTTCTGGAGGCAAGTGTGCTCAAGGTAATGAGGTTATGCATTCTCTGGCTCAACAATGAATGGCGTGCTGATCACCGCAAGCGTCTAAGCCTAAATGACAAAGTCTCCGTAGAAGTTGAATTTGTTTTTGAAACATCAAGTGTCCAGAGACTCGAAAACTTATCTGCCCATTAGTGACTTGTCAGGGTAGTGGATTTTAGTTTGTACGATAATGTTGCATCCACCTAAAGTAACGGAAGTTCTTACGTAAACTTCCTAGTAATTCCCTCTTCATAGGTGCAACATTACTCCTAACATTTGTAATATCAGTTTGAAACTTGCAATATTGCCGTGTCATATTCCTGCGTTTTCAAAATCCTGCGAATCAAACAGGTCCTGAGTTGGTGATGATGTTGTGCCTCCCATCTTTCACCAATAGCCGTCGGATCTAGATCTGACGCATACAAACCAAGCTTCTCCATTTTTGCAAAAAGATGCCCACACTTGTTCCCTATTTACAAACAACTCCTTGTCTCTCACAATCAGCCTCATCTCCTCCCCACCACATCTAGGAGTAGAAGGCCGTGGAAAAATCTAGCGCGATGGCCGCTGCTGGAGCCGTCCACCCCCAATCTTGGTGTTCCGTGCAATGCACGGGCATCTACGCACGGGAAATTATGTCGAACAGGGCTAGTTTTAAGAAGGCTAGCTCTACAGCCATGATGATAGTGACTGCAAACGGTGAGGCTGACTATGGTATGCCGAACACGGCGCCTATACTCTGGTGTCATCTCCGGCGCAGGGTCTTGTCACTTCACTGTGAGGAGCAGCACGTAAGAATTTGACCAAAACGGGTAGTACAGTGCTAGTACTCCTACTACTACATTGGTAGTACTACTACTAGTACTAGTAGCACCACCGTCTGGATTTAGGAGTACTACCACGTCCATCTGGATTTTAGTATTTGACTAGCAATATCTAGTAATGCATGTCACCAAAAATGTACTACTCCCTCTGTAAATAAATACATGGTGTTTTATTCCTATCGGCGAGAGAACTTAATGTTTTTTGCTAACTAGAGTACTAATAGGATTACATGCAATGAACTAAACACTGCATGCCATGTTTGGTAGTCTCAAGTCATTGAAAGCATGCACGGCCCACATCTCTCATTGGTTGATATGTCACGAAATAAGAAACAAGGAGGGAGTTAATGCACCGTGCCTAAGTATTTTGGGATTATTTGGTTTTCGTAAGGTGA
This sequence comes from Aegilops sharonensis, assembly GCA_904067115.1. Lineage (NCBI taxonomy): Eukaryota > Viridiplantae > Streptophyta > Magnoliopsida > Poales > Poaceae > Aegilops > Aegilops sharonensis. The sequence goes on from CAJFDF010000018.1 coordinate 129,103, forward strand.
CTTACACAACATTTTTGTTTACATGCATTAACATTTTATTAGTTAAATCAAAGGTCAAAACTTGGCGCAAAATGCAAAGGGGACCAATAAACCAGTAAACATCAAACTTCTCTCCTTTGGCCCCAACTAGAGGTCCGGTGAGATGACTATACTACACCGGCACGGAGGGGGACGCAACTTCATTAACTTACGACAACTGCCTTTGGGTGAATGACACGTGGCCCCAGGGGGTGGCTGGCCCACCTATCATACAGTCAAAGGCAGGTGCAATAGAGGGCCGAGGAGTAGTACGAAATCCTACGCACCTACGCACGCTAACCAAGGGCTGAGTGATCACTCGAATCGCAAGATCAGTTGACTAGAAGCTACGCCAGACCCATGGAGGCGATGAGCGCGAGCATCAGCCGGCTGTGCCAGATGGTCCACGATGCCGACCTGCGGCCCAGCAGGTAGTATTGCTTGAGGCCGCCAGGGCGAGGGGCCACTTGGAAGACAGCTTCGTCTCCTTGTTCGATGAGGTCCTCGTCAGTTTCCTCGACAAGTTCACCGTCATCAAGAAGCTTGCGGACGACTTTGACGTAAGCCTCCAGCCGACGCGCCCAGGCTCTGCGATGCCCGCCACCCTCAACGGCCACTATGGTAACAACCTCATCGACGCACTGGTGGCCCTGCGACTGCGCCGTCGCACCGGAGAATGTCCGCCTCGAGGTCGCGCTCACCGCGCAGCGCCTGGCGCAGCAAGACACCATCGACATAATCACCCACGTCTACATGCAAATCGTCCACAAGGACTACTACATGCAAGAGGAGGACGATAGGACGTTGGCCTTCTTGGAGCGCAGGGCGACCTTGGACGGCACTGTACAGAAGCACGTTGAGCTCGCCGCCAACGCCGCTGCTCCTCACACGTCGGTTGGTGACCCGGCATACTAGGGCGTGAGGATGTCGTTGAACGTTGATGGATCCGTATGTATTTTTATCTTTCCCTCAAATACATGTAGTAGTATATGACACTACAGTAATTATCTTACCTTTCGCATCAACTTCATAATTTTCGTACGTACTCCATGCATGAACGGCGCCAGAACCAAACTTCTCATTACTCTAGGCAAAATTGTTATTTTCTATCTATCGGTCGCGCCATGGAGCAGAACCAAATTTTACAAGTTACGAGTTCAAAAGGAAAAGCCTGCCATGTTCGTGTCACACCCCCACACGGTTGGTCCGGCACGCCGCTCAAGCGAGAGTGCGTGCGGTGTTGCATTCTCACTTATAAGTGGGATCGCAGTTGAGAAAACCGACTATCGACAAACCCCCACCCTGCCCACCGCGCGATGGCTGAGAAAACGGGAGGGAGAAGAGATGGCTGTAGCACGGACTCCAAGAAAATTGGTGTCGGATGGGACTCGTGTGGGTGGCGTGTGCCGTACTGCTAGACGTGAATGCTAGTTATGGCCCATGCCACCCCACTATATCGAGCCTATATCGAGGTATGTAGAACAAATTTCCTGCAGTCCGTGCTAAGCCCTCCTCTATCTCTCTTCTCATCCAGCCAGCGGACGCGCGGAGCCCATCGTCTGTTTGCTCACATGCGGCCCCACATGTCAGTGAAAACGCAAGAGGACCCAATGAACCTGCACATCTTTCACCTCGACGTGCTGGTGATGAAAAACAAATCAAATAAAGATCTTCGGTGGCCCCTTTTGGAGTTAGTCAAGAGTAGTAAGATTCTATTTACAGTTTAACCCAAGATGCACATCTCGTGGCTTCAACTACCACTCTATTTTCTTTCATGACACGACCTGGATGCTGGATGTCCCACGTGTCGGCAAAAGGAGGAAGAACCCGACCAAATCTTCGGTTCTGCTCTCGGATTAGACTAGTTGTGCTAACTTAAAATATTTATTGTGTACTCCCTCCGTTCCAAAATACTTGACTTCCATTTGTCCAAAAATGGATGTACCTATATACTAAGACATGTCTAGATACATATATATTTTGACAAATAGAAGGCATGTATTGTGCAACGGAGGGAGTAGAATGGATGCAAGTTTTTGTATCGGGAAGAAGAGTACATCCATATATTGATAGAGCGCAATTTAGTAGATGTTCTATCACTTTTAGTTAGTATAGAATAGAGGCTAGACATGAGACTAGATGCGAGGAAGCAACGTCTACTTCTTTACACTCGAAGAAGAAAGAAGCACGCAAGATCGAGCCTCCGCAGATCAACAATGAATGCATCGAGAAGGCACTAATCCAACTTATAGGAGTAGTAAAATGTATTCTTGTGGTTCTTGTTTTCTTTGCTCTTGCTTTTCTAGTCAAAATTATCGTTGGAGTTTGTGCAAAACGGAGGTGCGTTTGGGATCGTGCGTTGGAGTTGGCCTTACAAGTGGGACCGCAGTTAAGGAAATCGACTATCGGCAAACCCCCACCTCGCCCGCTGCGGGATGGCTGAAGTTAGAGAAACGACGAGGTTGAAGAGATTGCTCTAGCACGGACTCCAAGAAATAATATGGTGTCAGATGGATGTCATGGTGGTGGCATGTGCCGTACTCCTGGACGTGAATGCTTGTTCTGGCCCATGCCACCCTACTACTCCTACTACTTACTCCTACTATATAGTAATACTAGTATCGAGGATTCGAGGTGCTGGTTACGTATAGCGAACACATTAACATATGGCTACAGTAAAAACACCCGCCCGACGCGCGAAGCATGTGCAGCTAGTACTCCGTCTAGGTGAATAAGTCGTATTAGAAGGTGCATCACGACCTAGGTGCAAGCAGATTGGTGGAAAAGAAGAATATTTCTCTCTTCTAAACACAACATTTAATCACAGCAGTGAAGAGGATGCCTTATTAGCTACCCATGCAGGCCATCGTAATTCATAGCATGCAAAGCGCTTTTATTTCTTGCCTAATAACCGCATGAACGTGCTGCATGCATTGGTCCTTGCCCGAGCAAAAAAAAGGAGGAAAGGGGTTTCCACGGGAGACAACGAGGCAGAGGTGGAAGCGCTCGCTGGCGAACAAGGCAGGGCGGGCATCGAGATGGAAAGTTAATGAACGGCGCCTAAACATTTTGGGAAAATCTATTTTTCGTAAGGTGACTTACAAATAGTGTACTACTATTGTTGATTGGCCTCATCCGATAACCTGTTGCAATGCACGTACAATTATGTATTCGGAAAATATTTTTTTGCCTCGTCGCACCACTCACTCAGAGAAGCGACTCGAAAGCCATTCATAAATTTAGTAAGTTTATCACAGGCATATCATTTTATTACATAGAACAGGTCATCAACCCACATCGAAAACGAGGATACATTATAAATACTAAAGTTTCCCCCACACAACAAATAACAAGCAATGAAATGAACTTCAACTCAACCATTCCTCGGTGTTGGAAACGCTTGCTTTGAACCATAAGTGATTCTCTGGGACGGGCCATGCATTGTCGATCTGGAGACCAACGCAGGACTGATCATCCAGGCTGAAGCGGCCTACTATATCAGTACCAAGATAGGGAACCACCCAAATGTCCGGGGTATAGACATAGTTGCTTCTCATAAATGTGTCAACAGCGGTTGTATCGCCTTTCACCATCATCGGATAGTTTCGTCCAAGGAAGAGCGAGTTTTCTCCAAGACTATCAATTTTGTGCCAGGGAGAAGGAGTTGGCGCTAGCACACTAGTATCCATCCCGAATACCATGCAACTGGTGTTTGAATAGGTCCGGAGAGTGCGAACATGGGAGACTACACCTGCTTCCTTAGCAGTAACATCATCAGTGGGCTGTATACACACAAGAAGAGGTGATCCATCGAAATTAGTTGCCAGGCTCCACAGAGTATATCGGCGCTGCTCGTCCTCATGCTCATGATCATCACCATCGTCATCTCCCCCTTGGTTATAAAAATCTTCAAGTATAGGTGGTGGGATGTTCACAGGACCTTGGAAACATAAGAAGAAGGTTAATTAGTAAAGGGAAACTTGCTAACCCGCATGCATGTGGATGAAACAATTATAATTACGGTGGAAGACAAACGTACCGAATAAACGAGGATCCCATGCAAAAACAGTGCCACGAGAGGTGGCAACAAACACAAGATCCTCGTATTGCATCATAGTACATATCCATGTATAGAAACTGATTTTTGAGTACATCCATCCAGTCGAACCACGAAGGACGGCAACTAGCTTGTCGAAGATAGCAACAACTTGATAGTTCTTGTAATTCCAAGAGCGGTTGGGAACTCGACAAATTGCTATCTTCAGTACACGACAGTCACCATGATCGTATTTGAACGTACGTAGATCATCTGTGTGCTCAACCTCAGGGCACTCAGAGATTTTTGGAAGTGGAATCCGCTGACGAGTGTACACATTCACAAGTTCCCACTCGCAATTGTGCCCAATATAAACAACCCAATCTCCATTTGCGCCAGCCAGGACTTACCCTTAAGCGATGGCATCTTGACATCACACGTATCATTATCAAGCGGCATCAACTTGCACAAGGCGAGGTCTCCGTCGTCCGCTCGCCATCGAGCAGGGTCATGGCGAAGAAGATAGGGGAGATCAAACCGCTCCTGGACCCTTGGGTTCCTTGCAATGATGTTATTAGTTGAGTCGAGAATGGGCTTGAACGAACCTGCCATGCTAGCCAAGGTGATGACGTCGCACCGATCAATGAGTTCCTCCACCACGTCATCTTTTAGATCGGGGCAAGAATAACGGGGTCGTTTCCGGCCTGTTCCCTCTATGGAGAAGACGATCGAACAATGGCAGAAGAAAGGGTGAAGGGCTGAAGGAAAATGGAGGAGGGAGAGGAAGAGCGTGCGACAACAGTTCCAAATCGAGAGGGAAAGGCGAAGAGTCGGTGGACGGTTGCGAGTTTGCCACGGTTCACGAAGAGGCGCCCCGGCCTACACGTTCGTTCGGAAATACTCCTACTACTCGCCGTCGTCTCACTGATATGTTGGAACGGGACCACATGTCAACGAAACATGGTGTGTAATTTCTCGTGCAAAATGCGATCTGGCCGCGTTGGCCCGAGGTGCTGCATTAGTTATCGACCTTTATTTTTTTAATGGCGTGCCGATCAGTTTTGAAGCACGACTAACTGGTACTGTACGCAGAGAAAATATAAACTAGTCTACCACTACCCCACCTCCAGTACTAGTAGTATAAAAAAGATATATAGGCTGGAGCTTCAGCGCTTTCTTGCTAAGGGTTGCCCACTTGCTTCTCACACTACCACCCTCTCTCCAGATCTAAAAAAGACGGCCCCTCTCTCCCTCCTCACCGATGGTCACAGATCTGCCGGGGAAGAAAAGGACGTGCAGCGTTGACGCACTCGTCGTCGGCGAGCGAGGTCACGCACTGACGACAAGGACGTCCTCTCAGACCTCGCGCCCGTGCGGGATGGCCTCCGTCCCCAAGCTCGATGCCGTAGTGTGTGCAGAGGACGACGACCACGAGCGAAGCCACTTCCCGCTGACCCTCAGGTATGCTACCTCTTTTCGAGCCATAACCTTGTTCTATTGCCCCATCTGCTACGTCATTGCATGTGGATCTTTTTCCACTCCACCATCTTCCCAATTTGCTATCCTCTACTCTGCTGGCCACGCAGACGAAAACCATAATTTGCACTATTAAAGGAAACCCTACTTCATGCAGACTAATCCATGTCTAGGTTGAATAAGGAAAGTAAGGGAGACTGTACTGTCCAAGAGAGTAGGCATCGAACCCGCATCTAGGTTGAAAAGGGGAAAATCAGTAGCTAAGGAACGAGTGTCGTGTCTATTGGTTGAAGAAGGGTAGAAAGGCATGACAACGCAATAGAGAATGACCAGGTCGATCGGTTTGTTGTCCTCGCATAGGAAAAAGGTGGCTAAAGAGAACAAAAATGGGACGTAATCCACATATGCTGCCTAGATATTTGTTGTTCTGGGCAACCATACCTCCCTCACAACTCTGCATCCGTGGAGGTACATCGTACTGGTGCGCCCACTGTCCGAATGGGCCTCCCATTCTCTTATTGCCTCTTTTTTTGCTATTAGTATAATGCCAGCAGTCAAGTCAAGCAATGCTACTGCTAAAGTGATGCCACATTTAACTAATGCCGCTCTCAGTCTAATGCCACCCATAAATTTAAGCAATGCCATTTAATGTCACTGGATTATTTCAGGGTTAGCTGTTGATTGTAGATGTATTAAAGATTTTTCAGCTAAGGCATTCTAATGCTATTGCACAGCCAGTATACCAACGATGAAACTTGTTACTACCTTCAGTTTTTTGCACTGTTAATTCTTATAGATTACATGCCTCACTTTCATGAGATAAGTTAATTTTTTTGTACAGTGTCACCAAAATGCCAAGGCGCTGATGTCATTTTATTTTGGTTAAACTGCACAGACAATTATGAAGACAAGAGGAAAGGTCAAGAGTGGGCACCTCCTCCTCCGGCTGTTCTCTTGAGGAGGTCTGTATGTTTGTCTCTAATGCCTGTCGACTACATACCTGACATCATGATGTAATGTTAAGTCATTTCCTTTTGTACAGTGTCACTGAATTGTCAAGGCGGTGATGGCATTTTATTTTACTAGAACTGCACAAAATTTTCTTAAAAGAAGAGGAAAGGTCAGGAATGGCTCAGTTTTTCAGAAAAAACTACTGTATGTATGCCTTCCTGACATCAACCGCTGTTGCTTTATTTATTCCTTCAAACAGGTGGTTAGAAATAGTCTTGCTACCTTTTCCCATCAAGAAATTGGAATGCTTATATTTGTGAGTCTATGCTTCAACTAGTGCCACTTTTAGAGTAATCACACTTTCAATATCTATGCAAACAGGGATGCTCGATTTTAGTGGAACTGCACAAAAAGTCCAACTGGTTCAACATTAGGAGCAAGTTTTTTTCCAAACCTTTATATCCAATTGGTGGCACTATGAGCTGTTCATTACGAAGGTACATGGTTTGTTACTATCTTGCTACTCTTTTTGTACTGTCATTAGATAGTAATACTGGTGGTTTGCATGTGAATTTATTGGCAGGGTGGACCTACATTGGAGGTGCAGGACAAGTTTCAATGATTGGATGCTCAATTTCGGTTGTATCGATTTCACCTCTTCCATCACTGCAAACATGGATATCCTTGGTCTGATGAAGAATAGGCGCTATATTTCTGCTCTAAACCAGCAAATCAATTCAGTATGAAATTGTCCGGGGCAAAACATAACTGTATCAGATTGTCCAGTGCAGAACATTGACAGATGCTAAGCGGAAGAGACATGTTTAAACCGAAAATACAAGGTGTGGTATATGTTTACTAGCTGCTTGATATTTGTGCAGACAGAGATGTCTGCCCATTGCTATTTGGCAAACAAACAAAGTGCCTGCAATTTTGGTTGAACTGCACAAGAGAATAGTATAGTCACTGCATGCAGTGCCATTTGAAAATAGACACAGAAAGATTGGATAGTCACTTCATGGACTGCAGAAAAGTAGTACTTTACTATTTATTGGCCAACACTAGGTGCTTCATTGCTTTGGTCTGATTACACAATGGGCATCATTTTGCCTAAGTTAAAGTTTATATTCCAAAAATAGTCTCGCCGTGTGATCGAGAGAAGACCAAATCATATTGCAGTGGATGTTCCTCCATCATGTGTGGTTCATTCTCATGGTTCCAACTGTTGGTGAAACCACTTACGTTTGCAAGAGGAATTGTAGACTTCACAAACAAATTTGTCTTTCAGTCTATACTGAATGTTGGCCAAGAGAAGCATCCATGTTAGTAGGAAGAACAGATGTTTTTTCTAGATCTTTGCTTTTGGAGCTACATATTTGTATATGATCTATGAATCATTGAGATGCATTAACATGTTGATCTTATGTATGGGAATCGTACTAGTTAGTTTTAGTTGCGACGCAAGATCCGAAGTGGCTGATCTTTGCTTTTGGAGCTACATATTTGTATATGATCTGTGAATCATTGAGATGCATTAACAGTTACTTATTTCTGTTCGCTCAGTGTTTACAAGTTACTGATCAATCACTAGCTAGCCTACAAATGCGCCCCTGGCAGTTTTATTTGCGACGCAAGATGCGAAGTGGCAGTTTTTTGAATAAAAATGCCTACCTCTGAAGAAACCGACATGCTACACTATCAATCCTACACGGATAAAAATGCCTACCTCTGAAGAAACTGACAAGCTACACTATCAATCCTACACGGATAAATAGCGGATCACGCATGTACTACCTCCTTTCTGGTTTGCAGGGCTCAATTCAAGAAACGACCTACTCGATCCTACACGAATAAATAGCAGATCACGCACGTACTAGTACCTCCTTTCCAGTTTGCAGGGCTTAATTCAAACCTCTCACCAACCAAGGTACTCCCTCCGTGCGGCTTTATTAGTCCAGTGAGCAAAGCAGCAAGACCAAGGCATGGCAATAATTAACGGCATGCAGAAGTTTAAGCCTAATTAATTCCAACGATTTAAGTGGTTGCATGCGTGCCCTCGGCTACGACTCGTTGCATGCTGCTTCGCGTACTGCCTGCGAGCGATTCTGAGTGCCTCCATGTAGCCGGCTGTAATTAAGGCAGCCAACTGATGCGAAAAAAGATACGCTTTAAATCCGTGGAATCATTGTTGACAAGGAGGGAGATGATCCGAGTACACTCGTTTGACCGCCATGCCGGCGTGCGACCCAGATGGGACGGGACGACACATTCATAATTTTAGTTTATCTAGTTTTCCACGGCAAGCTAGCGCGCTCAGCCATTATGCATTGAATTCCGATGACCGCCGCGCTACCTTCCGCCTATAAGTACTGTTTCCCGGCCTTCTCCGGTGCCACCGTGACCCAACTCGCCATATCCTCATAAGCCCCCACCGACCCGACATCGCTCGCCACGTCCGCCATGCCCCCGCCCGTCCGCGGTAGGCGATGCCGGAGGCGGTCACCGCCGGAACTAGTGTTCGGGTTTTCACCGGAAGGCAGACAGACAGAGGAGGCATTCTATCTGTCTTTAGATCGCAATGCGGAGATCGAGGAGTTGTTGGAGCGCGACCGCATGGCGGAGGAGCAGCGTATCGCCTTGCGCCGCCACCGGGACATGGAGCGGCAGCGCACTGACGCTCTGAGTCGCGAGCAGAGCGCCCACAACTGGGCCGACTATGTGGAGGCCGGCGCCAGGCAAATAGCCCTGGAGGCTGTCGGGCACGCGTTCGCGACGCTGATTTTTACTATCAGCTCATCAAGTGGGTTTCCCGCTTGGAAGCCGAAGCTTCGGTGGACCACGCCGGCATGGAAAGGGCCAACGCGCGCGAGCAATGCGCCCTATCGCACCTCTGGCAAGTCCGAGGCGAGGCAGAGGACGCCGGTGCCAGCGTTTAGCATGGACAGCAGATGGCGGCGGCATCGTCTAGTTAGCTAAGAGTAAGTTAGTACTTGTATGCTACTAGAGTGTTAGCGGGAGTAGATAGTTAACTTGGCTATGATTGTTGTCAACGTGGAAGTTCAGTACTCTATATGTGGATCAGACCTATTACTTTCCTCTGAATGTTGAACTTTCTGTTTGAACGTATGGAATGGGCTGTTATTTTTTTAAATGGGTTGTATTTGTCCTCCACGATTTAGAGGCTGACTTGTGGGCCTAGCAAGTTGACGCATACACAATCAGGAGAAGATTGTACGTGGAGAGGATGACAGCAGGGACCCGCCAAGGTCATGGCAGTACGCAAGCAAGTGCCTCCTTATTTCAAGCCAATAAAAAAATGGCTCCTACTAGTGGATTTCTGACATCTGGTTCCCATGCCATTGTCAACGTAGTCAATAAACGAGAGAATTGCACAACGAGCGGCTGACACCAGGGACCCAGCAGCTTGCCTAGTTATTTTTGTTTTGGGTTAATTTGATAAATGCCACTCCAAATCTGGTGTATCCGAGAAATGCCACTGCAATTTCCAAACTTTGAAAAATGCCATTTCTAGTGGCATTTTTCGAAGTCTGGAGTGGCGTTTTTCGAAGTTTGCAAACTGCAGTGGCATTTTTCAAAGTTTGCAAAAATTGCAGTGGCATTTTTCAAAGTTTGGAAATTGCAGTGGCATTTTTATGAATTGCCATAATTGGAGTGGCATTTATCTAATTTTTTTAGACGGAAGCAGGGTGTCAACTGGGCTGTGCGGGACACTCTGGCCTGTCTAGACATCCTTTTCTTTTATGTTTACCACATACCAGCTCAGTAGTTGTTTTTCTTTCTGAAAATGGCTAGCCCACTTTTTTCGTGATTTGTGAAGTAAGTCACTTTATCAGGCCTGTTGGGCTGCAAATCTTTCAAGACGAGGAGAGCTTCATTCGGTTGGCCAAGAAAATGGCCTATCAGTAATGAGAAATGGGCTGTACATTTTTAAAACACATCAAACCGGCAATTATTTTCAAATATCTTTTTTTCATTTCGAGATTTTAAATTGCATTGATTTTTATGCGTGGACAATTTATTGGATTTTACTCCCTCTGTAAACAAATATAAGAGTGTTTAGATCACTGAAGTAATGATCTAAACGCTCTTATATTTTTTTATGGAGGGAGTATATTGATATACATTTATTTTTAAAATTAGTCTAAAAGTGACTCGAAATTTCGGGATTAAAAATAGTTCAGACCGCACCGACATATGCAAAATTTCGTATAATTTTTTAACCGTGGCCACAATATGGGCTGTAATGCTAACATGAAGAATATGGGCTCCAAAAAAACCCGTAAGAATTAGCAAATGGGCTGTAAATTATTTGAAATAATGGCAGATGGGTTGTATGATGTTTTCCACAGATTTGAGGGTTTCCACAGATGGCATGTATAATGTTGGATGTCCATCCAACGGCCGTTGTGCTTCTTAAATCTCTGCTCTTCCTGCTCCAGCCGCTCAAACAAGCGCCGGCGGGACTGCCTGCTCCCTCCTCCCCGCGACCGGCTGTGCTGCCGCGCAGGCCTCATCGCCCCACCGTACTCCCATCACTGGCCTAGCCATCCCTCTACTCACCCACACCTGCTGTTATTCTCCAGCGACGGCAGACGAACCAGTAAACCCTCATACAATCGTACCCCCCTCCGCGTGGGAAACAAAAACAACGGCTGAGTCTTCCCTGCCTCCGTGTCGATCCCTTCCTAGGCCTCGCCGTCGTCCACCGCCCTGGTGCTCTCGATGTGGCGTGGTCAGCATGGTCAACGACCGACATGCATCTGAAGTGGACTGTATGTGGAGAGGCTGACAGCTGGGTCCACGGCCACACGCAAGGAAATGCCTCCTTATTACGCGCAAAATAATGATTTCCTCCACCTGACATCTGGGACCCACCGAAACGGCCTCTGTATTTCGCGAAAAAAACGTTACCGCCGCTGACAGCTCGGACCCACCAGCTATATCTTCGCACACAAGGAAGTGCCTCCTTATTACGCACAAAAAAATAAATAGTCCCCCTGCTAGCCGGGACCCGGTATAGTGGGCCTACTAAGTTGACGGGAACGAAGGGCTTTGTCAACTTAGTCAATATGCATGATTCTAGCTTGACTGACCGTACGATGTCCATCCAACGGCCGTAGTGCTTCTTCAACCTCTGGTCTTCTTGCTCCAGCCGCCCAAACCAGCGCCGGTCATGCCGCCTGCTCCTGCCTCCCGTGGCTGGCTGTGCTGCCGCGGAGGCCTCACCGTCCCCATACTACTCCCACCGCTGGCCAGGCCATCCCTCCACTCCACTCACCCACACCCCCTGTTATTCTGCGGTGACGGCAGCGCAGCCGAACCAGTGAACCCTCGTACTCCTCTCCGCGTGGGCATCCACTGTCGCGTCTTCCCCGGCTCCGCGTCGTCCCCTTCCTAGGCCTCGCCGTCGCCCATCGCCGCGGTGCTGTCGGCGCGCCGTGGTCAATGTGGTCAACGACCGAATTCGATCAGAAGAATACTGTACGTGGAGAGGGTGACAGTTGGGTCCACGACAGCCGCAAGGAAGTGCCTCCTTATTCCGCGGAAAATAATTATTCCTCCACCTGACAGCGGGGACCCACCGGACGCCCACCAGTGTATCATGAAAAAACGTTTGCCCCTGACTGTTGGGACCCACCCGACGGGCCACCATATTTCGCGAAAAAAACGTTCACCCTGCTGTCAGCTCGGACCCACCGGAAGTGCCTCCTTATTACGCACAAAAAAAATGAATACTCCCTGCTAGCTGGGACCCACCTTGGTGGGAGGCTGACTTGTGGGCCTACTAAGTTGACGGGAACGGAGGGCTTTGTCAACTTAGTCAATATGCACGATTCTAGCTCCAGTGACCGTACGATGTCCATCCAACGGCCGTAGTGCTTCTTCAACCTCTGGTCTTCTTGCTCCAGCCGCCCAAACCAGCGCCGGTCGTGCCTCGTGCTCCTGCCTCCCGTGGCCGGCTGCGATGCGGCGGAGGCCTCACCGCCCCCTACTACTCCCACCGCTGGCCAGGCCATCCCTCTACTCACCCACACCCCCTGTTATTCTGCGGCGACGGCAGCCTCACACCGCAGCCGAACCAGTGAACCCTCGTACTCCTCTCCGCGCGGGCTTCCACTGCTGCGTCTTCCCCGGCTCCGTGTTGTCCCCTTCCTAGGCCTCGTCGTCGTCCAGACCACCGCCCTGGTGCTCTCGGTGTGGCGTGGTCAATGTGGTCAGCGACCGACTTCCATCGGAAGAGTACTGTACGTGGAGAAGCTGACATCTGGGTCCACGGCAGCCGTAAGGAAGTGCCTCCTTATTACGCGCAAAATAATTATTCCTCCACCTGGCAGTGGGACCCACCGGACGGGCCACCGTATTTTGCGAAAAAATGATTCGCCCCCTGACTGCTGGGACCCACGAGCTACATCTTCGCACGCAAGGAAGTGCGACCAGAAAAAAAACGATTCGCCCCCCTGACTGCTGGGACCCACCAGCCCCCCGACTGCTGGGACCCACCAGCTACATCTTCGCATGCAAGGAAGTGCGTCCGGGCAAAAAAAACGATTCGCCCCCTGACTGCTGGGACCCACCAGCTACATCTTCGCAGGCAAGGAAGTGCCTGACAGTCGGGACCCACCTGGTCAAAGCGTATGTAGCGTTGTCATTCTGGTCGTGAACATGTACATACATATATACTGGTCGATGTAGAGGCGCGCACGTAGCATGTACACGTACGTACAGCGGCCAGGGTGCAAGAAGGAAAATACGGCCACGTATGTGTACATATGGGCGGGGTCTCAAACGCCTACTCGCACATACGTACGGCGAGGGTTGATAACCCACAAGTGTAGGGGATCGCAACAGCTTTCGAGGGTAGTATTTAACCCAAATTTATTGATTCGACACAATGGGAGCCAAAGAATATTCTCAAGTATTAGCAGCTGAGCTGTCAATTTAACCACACCTGGAAACTTAATATCTGCAGCAAAGTGTTTAGTAGCAAAGTAATATGATAGTGGTGGTAACGGTAACAAAAGAGTAAAGCAGGCAATAGTAATGTTTTTGGTATTTTGTAGTGATTATAACAGTAGCAACAGAAAAGTAAATAAGCATAAACCAGTATATGGAAAACTCGTAGGCACCGGATCAGTGATGGATAATTATGTCGGATGCGGTTCATCATGTAACGGTCATAACATATGGTGACATAGAACTAGCTCCAATTCATCAATGTAATGTGGGCATGTATTCCAAACATAGTCATACGTGCTTATGGAAAGAACTTGCATGACATCTTTTGTCCTACCCTCCCGTGGCAGCGGGGTCCTAATGGAAACTAAGGGATATTAAGGCCTCTTTTTAATAGAGAACCGGAACAAAGCATTAGCACA
>CAJFDF010000018.1:143063-158641 GCA_904067115.1 Aegilops sharonensis
AACCCAAATTTATTGATTCGACACAATGGGAGCCAAAGAATATTCTCAAGTATTAGCAGCTGAGCTGTCAATTTAACCACACCTGGAAACTTAATATCTGCAGCAAAGTGTTTAGTAGCAAAGTAATATGATAGTGGTGGTAACGGTAACAAAAGAGTAAAGCAGGCAATAGTAATGTTTTTGGTATTTTGTAGTGATTATAACAGTAGCAACAGAAAAGTAAATAAGCATAAACCAGTATATGGAAAACTCGTAGGCACCGGATCAGTGATGGATAATTATGTCGGATGCGGTTCATCATGTAACGGTCATAACATATGGTGACATAGAACTAGCTCCAATTCATCAATGTAATGTGGGCATGTATTCCAAACATAGTCATACGTGCTTATGGAAAGAACTTGCATGACATCTTTTGTCCTACCCTCCCGTGGCAGCGGGGTCCTAATGGAAACTAAGGGATATTAAGGCCTCTTTTTAATAGAGAACCGGAACAAAGCATTAGCACAAGGTGAATACATGAACTCCTCAAACTATGGTCATCACCGGGAGTGGTCCCGATTATTGTCACTTCGGGGTTGCCGGATCATAACACATAGTAGGTGACTATAGACTTATAATTTACAAGCATCGATGTAGCATGCGGCGATCTCCATGAGCTTCTTCACGCGCCGCAACGCTCGCATCAGAGATGGGGAGCCTCCAAACCGCATGACGGTGCTTAAGAAGGCCACCCTACGGAAGGAAATGAAGCTCGAGGGCCGAAAGAGGGTGGCCCCGCGTTCCGACCTGCTCCTTCCGGCGGAGGAGCTCATGGAGATCGCCGCCGAAGGGGCGCCGCCGCTCCCACGCAAGGACGCCCTGCAGCTTGCTGCGGCCTGTGGCGTTCCTGAGATCGACCTCAACATGGTGCCCTCCAGTGATGATCTGTGACGACCTTATCGATCATGCTATGCAGCGCCATAACCTGNTACATGAACTCCTCAAACTATGGTCATCACCGGGAGTGGTCCCGATTATTGTCACTTCGGGGTTGCCGGATCATAACACATAGTAGGTGACTATAGACTTATAATTTACAAGCATCGATGTAGCATGCGGCGATCTCCATGAGCTTCTTCACGCGCCGCAACGCTCGCATCAGAGATGGGGAGCCTCCAAACCGCATGACGGTGCTTAAGAAGGCCACCCTACGGAAGGAAATGAAGCTCGAGGGCCGAAAGAGGGTGGCCCCGCGTTCCGACCTGCTCCTTCCGGCGGAGGAGCTCATGGAGATCGCCGCCGAAGGGGCGCCGCCGCTCCCACGCAAGGACGCCCTGCAGCTTGCTGCGGCCTGTGGCGTTCCTGAGATCGACCTCAACATGGTGCCCTCCAGTGATGATCTGTGACGACCTTATCGATCATGCTATGCAGCGCCATAACCTGCCTGCTACTACTTGCGTCTACAGCTCCATCCGCCTTTTTAGCTGTGGCCTTTTACGTAGGACGCGTCGCTTGCATGCCCCCCCTTCCGTGATACCTACCTGTACTCTGTTTCTTTTCCGTGTTCCTCTTCTGGTTTCAGTGTCTTGTACCGCCTCTATTAAAGTTATCGACTGTTCCATCGTTTTCTTGTGGGTTAGCTACCTCACGTGGCAAATCCTTGTCGCCTACTTGGTTACCAATGATTAGGGAAATTTCTGTGATTTCATGGAACGTTCAAGGTCTAGGCAGGCACAAAAAGTGCACTGATGTGAAAGCGACCTTATCCTCGACAACTTGCTCTGTGCTTTGTCTACAAGAGTCAAAGCTTCAAGAAATCTCTCATTTTAAGGCAATCTCCTTTCTTCCCCCTTCTCTCAGAAACTATCATTCAATCCCCGCCATTGGATCTGCTGGTGGAATTATTACCGCATGGGACGACAGTCTCCTCGCCTGCTCCAAAGTGCTCGTGTGCAATTTTGGCTTAACTTGTTGGTTCGAATCCCGCTATGATGATCTCTCGTTCGCGATCACCAACGTCTACGGTCCATGTGATTCCACTTCCAAGCCTATTTTCTTGCAGTCTCTGATTGATCTCCAGCCCCAGATTTCCTGTCCTTGGACTATCATTGGGACTTTAACATTACCCTTAGACCCTCTTATAAATCAACGTCTCCTTTCAACACGACCGAAGCAACCCTTTTCTCCTCTGCCATTAATTATCTCTAGCTCCAGGATCTGCCCCTCCTCGACAGGCGTTTCACCTGGTCAAACCAACAGGAGGCTCCCATCCTTGTTCGGCTTGACCGGGCGTTGGCCAACGTTGACTGGGCCCTAAAATTCCCAGATACGTCCCTCTCCTCTGTAACCAGAACAACCTCTGATCATGTCCCTATTCGTTTAATAGTAGCCACGTCTATCCCGAAATCTTCTGTTTTCCGCCTGGATCGCTTGCTGCTGAACATTCCTTTGTTCAACAATCGGGTGGCAGAAAATTGGACAAGTGTGAATACGCGCCATGATCACCTTGGCTCTGCTGGAGTCCTCTCCCTAAAGCTAAAACGGACCAGGAATATGACCAAGCAGTGGTTGTCCAATCGTCGATCTCCTAAAATCCTCGCCCTAAACTGCCATGCCACTATTAATTTCCTTGACAAGCTTGAAGAGGCCAGGCCGCTGTCTCAGCTCGAATCCAACCTTAGGATCGCGGTTAAGCTCTCGCTCCACCGTCACAATGCTGCTATCGCAGCATACTGGAGACAGCGGGCCAAGATCAAGGACTGCATTTTCGGTGACGAAAATTCGACTTATCTTCATATTTGCGCCTCTGTGAGACACCGCAAAAACCAAATCAAAACCCTCGAGGACAATGGCATTACTTACTCTGCACACTACGATAAGGAAACTGTTCTTTTGAACTTTTTCAAAAATCTAGTGGGAGTCAACTCTCCCGTTTCCACCTCCTTCGATCTCGATGGTCTGCTTCTTCCCAACGCCATTAGCCATTCTCAGGCCACTGATATAACCCGGCCTTTTACTATGGAGGAAATTAAATGGCCCTTTGGGCCATGAAGGATGATGCAAGCCCTAGGCCCGATGGCTTTGGCTCGGCTTTTTACAAGTACAATTAGAACCTTGTTAAAATGGACCTTCTAAATCTGCTCAACGATTTCCACGCTGGCACCGCTGACCTCAGACGCTTGAACTCCGCCCTTATTGTGCTTCTTCCTAAAAAATCAGATGATCAACACCAGAACTCTATGGGTGTTCGATTCATCACAATGTAACTAGATTATTGACTCTAGTGCAAGTGGGAGACTGTTGGAAATATGCCCTAGAGGCAATAATAAAATGATTATTATTATATTTCCATGTTCATGATAATTGTCTATTATTCATGCTATAATTGTGTTATCCGGAAATCGTAATACATGTGTGAATACATAGACCACAACATGTCCCTAGCGAGCCTCTAGTTGACTAGCTCGTTGATCAATAGATAGTCATGGTTTCCTGACTATGGACATTGGATGTCATTGATAACGGGATCACATCATTAGGAGAATGATGTGATGGACAAGACCCAATCCTAAGCATAGCACAAGATCGTGTAGTTCGTTTGCTAGAGCTTTTCCAATGTCAAGTATCATTTCCTTAGACCATGAGATCGTTTAACTCCCGGATGCCGTAGGAGTGCTTTGGGTGTACCAAACGTCACAACGTAACTGGGTGACTATAAAGGTATACTAAGGGTATCCCCAAAAGTATCTGTTGGGTTGACACGGATCAAGACTGGGATTTGTCACTCCGTATGACGAAGAGGTATCTCTGGGCCCACTCGGTAAGACATCGTCCTAATGAGCTCAATGTGATCAAGGAGTTGTTCACGGGATGATGTGTTATGGGAACAGGTAAAGAGACTTGCCGGTAACGAGATTGAACAAGGTATCGGTATACCGATGATCGAACCTCGGGCAAGTATCATACCGATAGACAAAGGGAATTGTATACGGGATTGATTGAATCCTGGACATCGTGGTTCATCCGATGAGATCATCGAGGAACATGTGGGAGCCAACATGGGTATCCAGATCCCGTTGTTGGTTATTGACCGGAGAGTCGTCTCGGTCATGTCTGCGTGTCTCCTGAACCCGTAGGGTCTACACACTTAAGGTTCGGTGATGCTAGGGTTGTAGAGATATTGGTATGCAGTAACCTGAAAGTTGCTCGGAGTCCCGGATGAGATCCCGGACATCACGAGGAGTTCCGGAATGGTCCAGAGGTAAATATTTATATATAGGAAGTCCAGTTTCGGCCACCGGGAAGGTTTCGAGGGTCACCGGTATTGTACGGGGACCACCGGAAGGGTCCCGGGGTTCCACCGGGTGGGGCCACCTATCCTGGAGGGCCCCATGGGCTGAAGTGGTAAGGGGAACCAGCCCCAGGTGGGCTTGTGCGCCCCCCTTGGGCCTCCCCCTGTGCCTAGGGTTGGAAACCCTAGGGGTGGGGGCGCCCCACTTGGCTTGGGGGGAAAGCCACCCCCTTGGCTGCCGCCCCCCCATCTAGATGGGATTTAGAGGGGCCAGCGCCCCCAGGGCCCCTATATAAAGAGGGGGGGGGGGGAGGGCAGCCGCACCTGAAGCCCTGGCGCCTCCCTCTCCCATCCCAACACCCCTCCTCCTCCGTTAGAGCTCGGCGAAGCCCTGTCGGAGTACTGCAGCTCCACCACCACCACGCCGTCGTGCTGCTGGATCTCCATCAACCTCTCCTTCCCCCTTGCTGGATCAAGAAGGAGGAGACGTCTCCCCCAACCGTACGTGTGTTGAACGCGGAGGTGCCGTCCGTTCGGCGCTTGGTCATCGGTGATTTGGATCACGACGAGTACGACTCCATCAACCCCGTTCTCTTGAAAGCTTCCGTGCGCGATCTACAAGGGTATGTAGATGCTCTCCTATCGCTCTCGTTGCTAGAATACTCCTAGATAGGTCTTGGTGATGCGTAGAAAATTTTAAAATTCTACTACGTTCCCCAACAGTGGTGTCATGAGCTAGGTCTATGCGTAGTATCTTGCACGAGTAGAACACAAAGTAGTTGTGGGCGTCGAATTGTCAATCTTCTTGCCGCTACTAGTCCTATCTTGATTTAGCGGCATTGTGGGATGAAGCGGCCCGGACCGACCTTACACGTATGCTTACGTGAGACAGGTTCCACCGACTGACATGCACTAGTTGCATAAGGTGGCTAGCGGGTGTCTGTCTCTCCCACTTTAGTTGGATCGGATTCGATGAACAGGGTCCTTATGAAGGGTAAATAGAAATTGGCAATTCACGTTGTGGTTTTGGCGTAGGTAAGAAACGTTCTTGCTAGAAACCTATAGCAGCCACGTAAAAACTTGCAACAACAATTAGAGGACGTCTAACTTGTTTTTGCAGCAAGTGCATTGTGATGTGATATGGCCAAAGGATGTGATGAATGATATATGTGATGTATGAGATGATCATGTTCTTGTAATAGGAATCACGACTTGCATGTCGATGAGTATGACAACCGGCAGGAGCCATAGGAGTTGTCTTAATTTATTTATGACCTGCGTGTCAACATAAACATCATGTAATTAGTTTACTTTATTGCTAAACTGTTAGCCATAGTAGTAGAAGTAATAGTTGACGTGACGACTTCATGAAGACACGATGATGGAGATCATGATGATGGAGATCATGGTGTCATGCCGGTGACGACGATGATCATGGCGCCCCGAAGATGGAGATCAAAAGGAGCAAAATGATATTGGCCATATCATGTCACTATTTGATTGCATGTGATGTTTATCATGTTTTACATCTTATTTGCTTAGAACGGCGGTAGCATAAATAAGATGATCCCTTATTAAAATATCAAGAATGTGTTCTCCCTAACTGTGCACCGTTGCTAAGGTTCGTCGTTCCGAAGCACCACGTGATGATCGGGTGTGATAGGTTCTTACGTTCGCATACAACAGGTGTAAGCCAGATTTACACACGCAATACACTTAGGTTGAATTGACGAGCCTAGCATGTACAGACATGGCCGCAGAACACGGAGGACCAAAAGGTCGAACATGAGTCGTATAGAAGATACGATCAACATGGAGATGTTCACCGATGATGACTAGTCCGTCTGACGTGATGATCAGACATGGCCTAGTTGACTCGGATCATGTATCACTTAGATGACTAGAGGGATGTCTAATCTGAGTGGGAGTTCATTAAATAATTTGATTAGATGAACTTAATTATCATGAACTTAGGCTAAAATCTTTACAATATGTCTTCTGATCAAATGGCCCACGCTATTGTCAACCTCAACTTCAACGCGTTCCTAGAGAAAACCAAGCTGAAGGATGATGGCAGCAACTATACGGACTGGGTCCGGAACCTGAGGATCATCCTCATAGCTGCCAAGAAAGCTTATGTCCTAGAAGCACCGCTAGGTGATGCACCCATCACAGAAAACCAAGACGTTATGAACGCTTGGCAAACACGTGCTGATGATTACTCCCACGTTCAGTGCGGCATGCTTTACAGCTTAGAACCGTGGCTCCAAAAGCGTTTTGAGAAGCACAGAGCATATGAGATGTTCGAAGAGCTGAAATTGATTTTCCAAGCTCATGCCCGGGTCGAGAGATATGAAGTCTCCGACAAGTTCTACAGTTGTAAGATGGATCTGTCAGTGAGCACATACTCAAGATGTCTGGGTTGCACAACCGCTTGTCCCAGCTCGACATTAACCTCCCGGACGAGGCGGGCATTGACAGAATCCTTCAGTCGCTCCCACCTAGCTCAAGAGCTTTGTGATGAACTACAATATGCAGGGGATGGAAAAGACCATTCCTGAGGTATATTCAATGCTGAAATCAGCGGAGGTAGAAATCAAAAAGGAACATCAAGTGTTGATGGTGAATAAAACCACGAAGTTCAAGAAGGGCAAGGGTAAGAAGAACTTCAAGAAGGACGGCAAGGAAGTTGCCGCACCCGGTAAGTCAGTTGTCGGGAAGAAGTCAAAGAATGGACCCAAGCCTGATACTAAGTGCTTTTATTGCAAGGGACAGGGACACTCGAAGCGGAACTGCCCAAAATACTTAGCGGACAAGAAGGCCGGCAACACTAAAGGTATATGTGATATACATGTAATTGATGTGTACCTTACCAGTACTCGTAGTAGTTCCTGGGTATTTGATACCGGTGCGGTTGCTCATATTTGTAACTCAAAACAGGAGCTGCGGAATAAGCGGAGACTGGCGAAGGACGAGGTGACGATGCGCATCGGGAATGGTTCCAAGGTCGATGTGATCGCCGTCGGCACGCTACCTCTACATTTACCTATTAGTTTTAAACCTTAATAGTTGTTATTTAGTGCCAGCTTTGATCATGAACATTGTATCGGGATCTCGTTTAATGCGAGATGGCTACTCATTTAAATCCAAGAATAATGGTTGTTCTATTTATATGAGAGATATGTTTTATGGTCATGCCCCGCTGGTGAATGGTTTATTCTTAATGAATCTCGAACGTAATGTTACACATATTCATAGTGTGAATACCAAAAGATGTAAGGTTGATAATGATAGTCCCACATACTTGTGGCACTGCCGCCTTGGTCACATCGGTGTCAAACGCATGAAGAAACTCCATACAGATGGACTTTTGGAGTCTCTTGATTTCGAATCATTTGACACGTGCGAACCATGCCTCATGGGAAAAATGACCAAGACTCCATTCTCCGGAACAATGGAGCGAGCAACCAACTTATTGGAAATCATACATACCGATGTGTGTGGTCCAATGAGCGTTGAGGCTTGCGGTGGCTATCGTTATGTTCTCACTCTCACTGATGACTTAAGTAGATATGGGTATGTCTATTTGATGAAACACAAGTCTGAGACCTTTGAAAAGTTCAAGGAATTTCAGAATGAGGTAGAGAATCAACGTGACCGAAAGATAAAATTCTTACGATCAGATCATGTGGGAGAATATTTAAGTCACGAATTTGGTACGCACTTAAGGAAATGTGGAATCGTTTCACAACTCACGCCGCCTGGAACACCTCAGCATAACGGTGTGTCCGAACGTCGTAATCGCACTCTATTAGATATGGTGCGATCTATGATGTCACTCACAGATTTACCGCTATCATTTTGGGGATACGCTCTAGAGACAGCCACATTCACTTTAAATAGGGCTCCGTCGAAATCCGTTGAAACGACACCGTATGAATTATGGTTTGGGAAGAAACCTAAGCTGTCGTTTCTAAAAGTTTGGGGATGCGATGCTTATGTCAAGAAACTTCAACCTGAAAAGCTCGAACCCAAATCGGAAAAATGCGTCTTCATAGGATACCCCAAAGAAACAGTTGGGTATACCTTCTACCTTAGATCCGAAGGCAAGATCTTTGTTGCCAAGAATGGATCCTTTCTAGAGAAAGAGTTTCTCTCGAAAGAAGTAAGTGGGAGGAAAGTGGAGCTTGATGAAGTACTGCCTCTTGAAACAGAAGGTAGCGCAGCTTAGGAAGATGTTCCTGTGGTGCCTGCACAGGCTAGAGAGGAAGTTAATGATGATGATCAAGGTACTTCAGATCAAACTCCTAATGAACTTCGAAGGTCCACAAGGACACGTTCCGCACCAGAGTGGTACGGCAATCCTGTCTTGGAGATCATGTTGTTAGACAACGGTGAACCTTCGAACTATGAAGAAGCAATGGCGGGCCCAGATTCCGACAAATGGCTAGAAGCCATGAAATCCGAGATAGGATCCATGTATGAAAACGAAGTATCGACTTTGACCGACTTGCCCGATGATCGGCGAGCCATAGAAAATAAATGGATCTTTAAGAAAAAGACATACGCGGATGGTAATGTGACCATCTATAAGGCTCGGCTTGTTGCTAAGGGTTATCGACAAGTTCAAGGGGTTGACTACGATGAGACTTTCTCACCCGTAGCGAAGCTGAAGTCCGTCCGAATCTTGTTAGCAATTGCCGCATACTATGATTATGAGATATGGCAAATGGATGTCAAAACGGCATTCCTTAACGGCTTTCTTAAGGAAGAATTGTATATGATGCAGCCGGAAGGTTTTGTCGATCCTAAGAATGCTAACAAGGTATGCAAGCTCCAACGCTTCATTTATGGGCTGGTGCAAGCATCTCGGAGTTGGAACATTCGCTTTGATGAGATGATCAAAGCGTTTGGGTTTATGCAGACTTATGGAGAAGCCTGCGTTTACAAGAAAGTGAGTGGGAGCTCTGTAGCATTTCTCATATTATATGTGGATGACATACTTTTGATGGGAAATGATATAGAACTTTTGGACAGTATAAAGGCCTACTTGAATAAGTGTTTTTCAATGAAGGACCATGGAGAAGCTGCTTATATATTAGGCATCAAGATCTATAGGGGTAGATCGAGACGCCTCATAGGTCTTTCGCAGAGTACATACCTTGATAAGATATTGAAGAAGTTCAATATGGATCAGTACAAGAAGGCGTTCTTGCCTGTATTGCAAGGTATGCGATTGAGCGCAGCTCAATGCCCAACCACGGCAAAAGATATAGAAGAGATGAGTGTCATCCCCTATGCCTCAGCCGTAGGGTCTATTATGTATGCCATGTTGTGTACCAGACCTGATGTAAACCTCGCCGTAAGTTTGGTAGGTAGGTACTGTCGATACCCACTTGAGTGGCATCGCCATAGCCACTGGGGGCTATATGATCGAATTCGAATCTTAGCTTAACCCCTTTGGAGCGGTTTACTGATCATATTTGAATCAAAAGCCCTGAAATACTTACCTATTGTTTAATATGGTTTAAACACACGTCTAAGGTGATTATTACTGCATCAATTTATGATTGCTGACAATTACATAGAGAATTCACGAATCGGGTCACAGAAGTTGATCTTCTTGATCCGGGTCTCGTAAGCCGGCCAGGTAATCGAAGCTCACGGATATACAATTATGGTTATATTCCTTTGCTTTCATTACATTTGGTTCTTTGATTCTTTTACCGGGTCATTCATATGTTCTATGAACCTTTTAAAGGATGAGTCGCCTAGGGACTTGTGTTTTTTCTCTGTTGTCTATGCAGGACGAGATCAATGATTCTCTTTAAAAACAGGAAAACAGAAAGTTTATGTAAGTCGGAGGCTTATCATAGCAAAAGACTTCAGAAGATATTAACACATCTCAGAATATTCAAGAAGACACAGGAAAGGTCAAGTGCTTTTCTATCCTATTACAAGACTCCCAGAGTCTGAAATGATCAAGCATTGTTTAAAGCATGTGACATAACATTACATGACATCTACCGGGTCAATCTTCCGGGTGATATAAATGCTCAGAATCATCCTTGTCCTCTCCTCCGTCGGCTGTCCGCTCCTGGAAGTTGGATGAGGTCCAGTCAATGCCGTTTAAGGCTTCAAATTCAGCTTCGGCGTCTATTAAGCCGGTCGGATCAACGTCAGGAGCAAAGGTATGCTTACGAATTGGAGGAATCAGGCTGATGTCATCATAATGTGGCGTAGGGATCCTCCGATTCTCGCTGTCATAACTCGGCTGGTACTAGGTGAGATCAGTATCATTTCCAATCTGATTAGCCACGGGACGGATATCTTTCACGCAGGAAGTAAAATCTTGTTCATTGAAAGCAGAGCCGTCTTCCTTCAAACTGGGATAGCCAAGCGCCAAGTCGGCCGGGTCTAGCTCTGGTATCCATGCCTTGGGCCGGCTCAAGGCAGCAATGGCTCCGGCTCTTACTTGGGCCCGTCTCAACTCTTCAATCCCTTGGGGTAGAACAGCAAGCCTCTTCAGTACGTCTTGCAAGAGATAAGGGACATCATTTGATAAGGCCACGGTGGCCAAGGCATGTTGTGACCCGGTGTATAATTGTTCCACTAAGGAGTACACCGCCTTCAATTTGATCAACGTGTTTTGTTTAAGGGTGGTTCTCCTAGGGCCTGCATTCAAGAAACATAAACATAAATCGGAAGCACCAGTTAAAGAATTGTTTACAGAGTTCAATATTGGTCATAATAAGCTTACCGAAGATGGCAGAGGTCATTCGAGAGATCTGGCTTGTTAAGCTGGTCAGCTCGACAGCAACACTCGCAAGAGACGCCTCTGCTGTTTCTGCCCGGGTCACCAAAGCAGCCTTTTCTTCAGCTCAAGTCTTCTTTTCCGACTCAAACTTTTTCTTCAGTTTTTCTTGTTCAGCGATGCTGGATTCAAATTTGGCGTTGGCCTTTCGGGTTTCCCGTTCTTGAGCGGTAAGCCGGGTCTTCAGTTCGGAGATTTCCGATTCAAACTGGCTTATGGTGGCCTGCATCAAACCCGGGTTATTATCAGAAATATTACAAGATCCAGGTAAGTCCCAAGCGCTTTGCAAGCAAAAGCACTTGGCACTTGGGGGCTAATGTATACTGAAGAACTTTAACAATGTTTATGCTACTTTCTATATTTTAAGTACCAAGCACTTTGCAAGCAAAGATACTCGGTACTTGGGGGCTAATGCATATCGCAAGTCAAAAAATGTTCATGTTGTAAGCCGGTTTAAGAACCTTTTTTATAAGCCGGACTGGTAGCTTTACAACAATATGTATATATGGAAAGTCTACATCATATTTTTTCTTCATAAGCAGCGGACTTGGGGGCTGGTACAGTAAGTATGTGTAAGTAAAGGGAACTTTACTTTTACCTCAGATTTTTGTTGGATTTGCTTCACCATATTGATCTCCAGGTCACGACTGCTTTGGGCTTGACAAATGTAGCCTGAGACAATTTCCCCAATGCTTAAATGGGAAAAGTCTGCAGCATCCAGCTTGTTCTTTTGACATTCCAGTAACTCTGTTTTGGCAGAGCACTTGGCAAGCACAGTGGGTTGACCCGATGGAACAAACTGAGTCTTCAATATCTCCACTTTCGGGTCAATAGCCTTAGCTAGGCTAGGAGGATTCGGGTTTAAAAAGCTGTCGGCAAGGTCTTCGGCTGACGGGTTACAAGCTGGTGCTGGAGTGTTAACCACCGGTTCAGGTGGTGGTTGATCCGTGGAGGCGCCAGGAGCTGTTGGTGCAATTTCCGGCTCAGCTATAATTGCATCTTGAGCCGGCTTGTTCTTCTTCGCCCTCCTGATGGTCTTTGCTTGCATGCTATGGATAAAGGTAGAAAAGTCAGAATACAAAATGAACAAACCAAGGTAAGCGGTAAGTACAATGTATTTTACCCGGGGGCAGTCTTGAAAGCCGGCATGTTTGATTGCATTGACTCACCACAGGAAGGTTTAGTTTCCTGGTAATTTGAGTCGGATGAATTAAGGGGGTGATGGATTAGACCCGCCAAAGGCTTTAAAGGATATAAGTTGGGAATAACCTCAGCTCGACGCTTCCGAGTTATATCAGGCAAGCCGGAGGAGAGTTCCACATCTTTGCTGGTCCGGGTTTGCCTCCGGGTCTCAGCTTGCTGTTGCTTCAAAAGAAAGTTAGGATCTTGATAAGCCAAAGGGTGTGAAAATCGTACTTTCCGGGTTACTCTTCAAATTTTCTGACGTGGCTGAAGCTCGGAGTCGGAGGAGTTTATAGTTACCTCTTCCTCGGCGGGTTGGCTATTGCCAGTGTCCTCCTAAAAAGAGGTTAAGGTCAGTAAAGGTACAACAAGGAAATCAAAAACATTTGAAAGGTTACCTCTTCTTCATCATCAGAAGTGTCATCCAGCTTCAGTAAGTCAGAAGCACAGGGTTTCTTTTTCCTTGAAACCCCCGCATTGGAGGTCTTTTTCTCAGCTCTCTTGGCCGCCCTGGCCAGCTTGGCGGCTTCATGATCATACTGGACTTTCCAGAACTTATCATTAGCCTGTAAAAGGTTGTTAAGGATTAGAAGTATGATAAAATTCAAAACTAAGAGGAGTATGACTGGTAAGACTGAGAGACTTACAGCTGGAGCCGGATTAGACTTGCAAAATGGAAGCGAGCTGAAGGCATTGGTTACAACAGTGCCCTCTTTCAACAAAGACTGAATGGCAGCTTCAACCATGTCATCCGGCAAATCTTCAGAACTGTGACACAGTGGGTCATCCTTTTCCCCGGTGTAAGTACACATTAAGCCGGGTCGCCGGCTCAATGGAATCACTCGCCAGGTGACCCAGGTCCGGACTAAATCTATACCATCTAGCCCATTAATCAGAAGAGCTTTGACTTTCCTCATGGTGGGGGCAATGGAGATCCGTTCAGCACTGGTCAACTTATCGGCCAGCGGATGACTTGAATCCAGACCTAAGGCACGAAAGCCGAGCAGCGGGCTGTCATCAGCCGGAGAGGTATCCTGACAATAAAACCATGATTGATTCCACTCCTTGGGATGACTTGGCAGTTCCGCGTAAGGAAAGAGACAATCCCTTCGCCGTTGGATTGAGATGCCACCAAGTTCTAAGCTGGGTCCATTAGCGCGTTCATTCTGCCGGTTCAAATAAAAAAGCTCTCTGAAAAGAAGCAAATTTGGTTCTTCTCCAAGGTAAACCTCGCAGAAAACTTGGAAGTTGCATATATTAGACACGGAATTGGGTCCGATGTCTTGAGGCCTCAGGTCAAAAAACTTCAGCACATCTCTAAAGAATTTTGAGCCGGGTGGAGCAAATCCCCGACTCATGTGATCAGCAAAAATAACCACCTCCCCTTCCTTGGGCTGAGGTTTTTCCTCGGATGGTGCAGGAGCCCGATAAGATATGACCTTGTTCTTGGGCAAATAGCCGGTTTTCACAAACTCAGACAATTTACTCTCTGTAACAGTGGACGGGACCCAGTTGCAGGTGACCGGAGCTTTAGGAGCTTTGGGTGCCATTGAGTGAATTGGAGCCTACAAAGGTATAATGAAATTTGGGCCGGTTCAGATCATAACCCGGAGAACAAAACCTATGGGTTCAATAAAAACTCCGGCTTACAGAGGGGCCTAATGCTACATGAGTGGTTATGCAGTATTTCTAAACCGGGGTGAGTATCAAAGGCACCTAAAATTCTTTAAAGGTCGCCAGAAGCAGGTAATACTAACAATTGATGTTATCTTAAGCCGGGCGCATAAGCTATTATGGCTAGAACAGAATCAACAGGCACAGATTTCGGCTAAGTGTGAGACAAACAGATTTCACAGAAGGCAGTTGTTATTTTGGATCAAACAAGGCTCTAAAAAAGAAAGAAAATTCTTGACCTAAACGGTGCAGAGGAGTTCATGGATTCTAGCAAGGCCTCGGTACACATGAACGGGACCTATTTGCATTGGAAATGAGGGCGAAACAGCTACCGCGTGAGTTTTCTGCTTTTAAGAGATCAAAAGAGCTGCGGTGGTGGAGTTTCTGAGGTGTTCGTAATAAACCAGCGACAAACACTGAAGAACTTGAAAACCCTAAATGCAAGTCTAAGGTGCGGGGAGATGAAGGCTTACGGATGAAGGTCGACTGTGGAGGCTCGTCGCTGTTCTCTGGTCAAGTCAGGTTGATGCAGCGGCCGAGGTCGACGAAGACGAGGGGCTCTGCGACGGCGGCGATGGAGCTCAGGCGGCAGCAGAGTCGCGAGAGGAAGAAGATGATATAAATGGGAGAATGAAAAAGGCTTAAGTCATACCTATTTATAAGGAAGGGTTGGTTGAAGGCGCGAGAAACGAGGAGATTAAAGCATCATTATCCAGCGGCCCCGACGCCTCGATTCTCGGAAAGGTCAATAAAAGAAAAGATCCGTTGTGATATGACAGAGTAAAAGACGGATTTAATTGAAGATGACATCACGATGGGATTGTTGGGGAACGTAGTAATTTCAAAAATTTTCCTACGATCACGCAAGACCATGGTGATGGCATAGCAACGAGAGGGGAGAGTGTCCGTCCACGTACCCTCGTAGACCGAAAGCGGAAGCGTTATAACAACGCGGTTGATGTAGTCGTACGTCTCCACGATCCGACCGATCCAAGCACCGAACGTACGGCACCTCCGAGTTCTGCACACGTTCAGCTCGATGACGATCCCCGGACTCCGATCCAGCAAAGTGTCGGGGATGAGTTCCGTCAGCACGACGGCGTGGTGACGATGTTGATGCTCCACCGATGCAGGGCTTTGCCTAAGCTCCGCGACGATATGACTTCTCCGGCGCAGGGCTTCTCCTAAGCTCCGCGACGATATGACCGAAGTGGAATATGGTGGAAGGGGGCACCGCACACGGCTAAGGCAAGATCCGTAGATCAACTTGTGTGTCATGGGGTGCCCCCTGCCCCCGTATATAAAGGAGACAGGGAGGAGGTGGCCGGCCTAGGAGGGGCGCACCAAGGGGGGGAGTCCTACTCCCACCGGGAGTAGGACTCCTCCTTTCCTAGTAGGAATAGGAGAGAAGGAAGGGGAGGAGAAGAAGGGGTGCGGCCCCCTCCCCTAGTCCAATTCGGACTAGGCCTTGGGGGGGCGCTCGGCCTGCCCTAGGCAGCCCCTCTCTCTTTCCCGCAGGGCCCAATAAGGCCCAATACTTCTCCCCGGCGAATTCCCGTAACTCTCCGGTACTCCGAAAAATACCCGAATCATTCGGAACCTTTCCGAACTCCGAATATAGTCGTCCAATATATC
>CAJFDF010000018.1:165170-197163 GCA_904067115.1 Aegilops sharonensis
GAAAAGCACTAGCAACAAACTATACGATCAGGTGCTATGCTAATGGAATGGGTCATGTCAATCAGATCATTCAACCAATGATGTGATCCCGTTAATCAAATAACAACTCCTTGTTCATGGTTAGGAAACATAACCATCTTTGATTAACGAGCTAGTCAAGTAGAGGCATACTAGTGACACTCTGTAGGTTTATGTATTCACACATGTATTATGTTTCCGGTTAATACAATTCTAGCATGAATAATAAACATTTATCATGATATAAGGAAATAAATAATAACATTATTATTGCCTCTAGGGCATATTTCCTTCAGGGATAACCTGGACCTAGAATATGACGTCACGGCGGGTTAAAGACCCTATACAAAGCAGAAAGTGGAGAAACAGTTTATAAGGTTTTTAAGATTGACATGAACAGGTTCAAATCAATTTGGGGCCTAATGTTGGAGATATTACTATTTGTAAGCCGCCCCTGATGGGCCGGGTTACGCAAAGACAATTCATCCTATGAAGCCCAGAGGCCAAGCATGAAGATGGCGGTTCACCAGAGGTTAAGGCCCGTAAGTAATCTAAAGCCCATAGTAAACCGCCATACGGCATGACTTGTATTGTAAGGCATGAATAACTAGTCACCGAGCCAGACTTGCTTATGAGCCGGCCGGGACTCTGAAGGCTGCAGGGCGTCAACCCGTGTATATAAGGGGACGACCCTGCGGTGGCTTAGGGCAAGAAACAACAAATCGAGAGCCGGGCATAGCGTGTTTTGCTCCCTGGTTATCGGAACCTCAATAATCCCAACACAACTAGACGTAGGCCTTCCTTCACCGTAAGGGGCTGAACTAGTATAAACTCTCGTGTCCTTTGTCCCGATTAACCCCTTTAAGCTTCCTAGTTGCGATGGCTCTACGACTAAGTCCTTGCAAGAGGACATCTGCCGTGACAATTCCACGACAGTTAGCGCCCTCCGTGGGGCCATCGCACGGTGGATTTGAGTTCTTGAAGGGCAGCTTCGAATGGATCAAGGGATACGTAGTGGGCCGGATGACGAAGATCATCGCGGCAAGATCTACGTCGACGATGAGGGCCGGGGCCCTGAGGCCGGCTCAATTGAGTACGGCTACCGGGTCTCCTTTGGTGGAATCCATGTTTTCATCGGCCGGATCGGTGAGCCGGCCCCTGAGCCGGACGTCATCAATGACATCATCGAGACGGAGCAGCGTGCGAAACTCGCCCGCGTCCAGCCTGGAGTGAAGCATGTCTTTGTGGGATGCGTTCATGAAGAATCTTCTGAAGGGTCCACGGCTGATGGTGAGCCGGCTGCTACTGATGGTGAGTCAACTGCAGGTGAGACAGATTCATTATATCAACTGCAGGAAGGTATACTTGGGGGCTTTTCCGATGGCAGCAGTATTCCGGATCCCATTGAGCCGGCGAGTAGAGTCGGGGTCTTCATGGCAGGTACCCAACCAGGTTTAAACTCTACAACAGCAGGAGTCATCCCTTCCGGGTCAGGAGCAGCCAGGGCAGGAGGCCCTGAGCGCCCGTCGGCTCAGGTGTTGATTGACCTCATGGAGAGACTGACGGCCTTGTTAACCGCCACAGTTGTTGAGGTTAGCAAGGAAGAGCATGAAGCAGAGGTAGCGCAGGTGCGTACTGAGATAGCTTGGGCCAAGGAGGCCCTGGCAGCTGAGGATAATAGATTGGCCGTAGAGCGGACGACTCTCGATGCGCGGGCTCAGCAACTCCAGTCAGAGGCTTTCCAACTTTCGATGCATGGCCACGCATCGGATGAGGTAATGCGGAGGAGGCATCAGTCCCGTTTGCCACCGGTTTATACACCTCAGAACCTGTTTGCTACACCCGGAGCTGGCCCAAGTAACCCGCCAGGGGCAAATCAATTCCTGACAGCCGGAGCAGCGGGGGCGGCTCAGCCTCACATGACGGCACCGCCTCATGGCAGCATGGCCCCGCCGCTTTATGTGCCAACGCCACCGGGTCACTTTTCTAATCCCATGGAGAACCTTATCGCAGCATCAACATGTTTGGCGGCTCTCCCAGTGGAGGGTGATGACCCGACAGCGATAGAGACACGGCGTATCAGGGAGCTTGTCCAAACCGCTCTGGCGCAACAAGAAGCCTATTCCTATAGCAGGGATAGGATCCATGCGACACCTCGTCCAAATCAAAGCCCGAGTTACAGTAGGCGCGTGGAGTCAGAAGCATTGTCAAGCAACGCCCAGCGCCGAAACCAACCAGGTGGATACAACCCGGTGCAGGACAGGATAAATCAAGAGGACCAGCGGGTGGCTCAGCTAGTGGCTCAGTAGGCGACTCATCAGGTGTTTCCGGATTACCCAACAACCTCTGTGGAGTTGGGGGTGGATACCAGAACCAGAGGTGTTCCCTGTTCGGTTCCAGCTCTACGTAACATACGGCTGCCTAAGGATTTCAAAGGGCCTCGGAAGGTGCCGAATTACACAGCTGATTTGCAACCTGGAGTTTGGATTGAAAGCTATGAGATGGCTATGGAGTTACTGGAAGTCAGTGATGATGCAATGGCCAAGTACTTCACCATGATGTTGGATGGAACAGCCCGGGATTTGGCTAAAAGGCTTACCTCCTAATTCTATTGGATCCTGGGCAGAGTTGAAGGCTCGGTTCATACAAAACTTCAAAGATACTTGCAAACAGTCAATCTCCATCGTCGACTTAACTGACTGTAAGCAACAGGAAGGAGAGTCTACAACCCATTGGGTACGCAGGGTCAAGGAAATCATACATTCATCTGATAAGATGGATGCTAGGCAAGCAGTCCTCATGTCAGAGAAAAACTGTCGTTTTGAGCCGCTGAGACAGAAGTTAGGGCGCCTGAAGCGTGATTGCACCGATATGTGTACCTTAATGTCCGCTTTGGTTAAATATGTTGATTCTGATAACACCAAGGACCCCGCGTTTGATGAGGAAAAGACCGGGAAGGGAAAAAAGAATGGCAATGGAAAAGGTCATCAACATAACCCGGCAGGTGGTGGTAAGCGTAAGGCGGATGGTAACCGGAGTTCGTGGCAAACACTAATGCCCACGGTGGTAATCAGCGACGCAAGGGGAAGCCGTTTCAGCGGTCTGGCGGGTCAGGTCCTAGTCTTGAGCAACTTCTCAATGAGCCCTGTCCGAAACACGGCACTCGGGAAAAGCCGGCCACGCACCTGTGGAAGGATTGTGCGATCATGAAGGCCTTTAAAAACTATAACCCGTTTGATGGTGGTCACGGGCCAGGTGGCAGCTCTGGCGGTGGCGGCTTTCATGGCCCGGGTGGCCGCTCAAACTCCGGCTTTCAGGGGAATCAGCAGTCCGGCCAGGTCAGTCAGCAGCAACAGTCAGGTTATCAAAGCCAGCCGAAGTAGTTGAATGGTGGACAGTATCATGTGTTCACTACGAGCTTATGCAAATGTGACCAGAAGGTGCGCAAGAGGGCTGTAAATTCTGTTGAGCCGGCTGTACCACGTTATCTCAGATGGACAGAGCAGCCGATTGTGTGGAGCAGAGAGGATCATCATCCCCGGGTTGACAATCCGGGTCAGTTGGCTCTTGTGGTGGCACCCCAAGTCGGTGGGTATAAATTCACTAAGGTACTCATGGATGGAGGGAGTAGTATCAATATCCTTTATTATGAGACCTTTTGGCACATGGGGTTATCTGATAAAGATCTCAGGCCGTCCAACACGGTGTTCCATGGAGTTGTGCCTGGTAAGTCGGCATACCGGGTCGGCAAAATTGAGTTGGAAGTAGCCTTTGGAGATGATCATGATCATAGGGCTGAAAAGCTAACCTATGAGGTGGTTAAGATCAAGAGCCCGTATCATGCTCTGTTTGGGCGTCCGGCTTACGCTAAGTTCATGGCGCGGCCGTGTTAGTTTACTTACAGCTCAAGATGCCAGGTTACAAGGGCACCATCACTATGCATGGGAGCCGCAAGGTTGCTTTGGAATGTGAAGAAGGTGACGCGGCTTATGCCGAGTCTGTTTGCGCGGTGGAAGAACTGAGTTTCTATCAGAGTAATGTTGACCCGACTGACATGACCTCTTTGAAGAAGCCCAGCACGGAGCATGATCCGGCTCTGAAGTTTAAGTCGGCTGCCGAAACCAAGCTTGTTGACTTCACCCCAGGTGATTCATCTAAACAGTTCAGTATAAGTGCAAAGTTGGACCCTAAATAGGAAAGCGCGCTCATCGAGATCATCCGTGAGAACCGGGACATCTTTGCATGGAAACCTCCTGACATGCCGGGTGTACCGAGAGGACTCGCTGAGCAGACTCTTAATATTGATCCGAAGTATAAGCCGGTCAGGCAGTTCCTTCGACGTTTCAATGAGAAGAGGCGGGAAGCTATTGGGGAAGAAGTGGCCCGACTCTTAGCGGCAAGGTTTATCATTGAAGTGTTTCATCCGGAGTGGTTGGCTAACCCGGTGCTTGTGCTTAAGAAAAACGGAACTTGGTGGATGTGTGTGGATTACACGGACTTAAATAAAGCTTGTCCGGCTGATCCTTTTGCTCTCCCTCATATTGATCAAATCATTGATGCTACGTCAGGTTGTGAGCGGCTAAGCTTTTTGGATGCTTATTCTGGTTATCATCAGATCAAGATGACAGTTAAGGACCAGGAGAAGACGGCTTTCATAACTCCGTTTGGATCCTTCTGTTATGTATCCATGCCATTTGGGCTCAAGATTGCCCAGGCGACTTACCAACGATGCGTACAAAATTGTCTCCATAAGCAGATCGGGCGCAATGTTCATGCTTATGTGGATGACATAGTGGTGAAATCCAGAGAGAAGGAGACTTTGATATCGGACCTCCAGGAGACCTTTGATAACCTCCGGGTTTATAAAATGATGCTTAACCCGGAAAAATGTGTGTTTGGTGTTCCTGCAGGTAAGCTTTTGGGCTTCTTGGTCTCCAACAGGGGTATTGAAGCTAATCCGGAGAAGATCAAGGCTATTACTTCTTTGGCTAAACCAAAGTGCGTCAATGATGTTCAGAGGTTAGCTAGACGGGTGGCTGCTTTAAGTCGTTTCATAAGCCGGTTGGGGGAGAAAGCCCTGCCGTTATACCAGATGTTGAAAAAGACAGATGATTTCATCTGGAGTGATGCTGCTAACGCGGCTTTTGAGGACTTAAAGAGACAATTGTCTGAGCCGCCGGTTCTAGCGGCTCCCATTGATAGAGAACCCTTGCTATTATATGTCGCTGCCAACTCACGAGTCGTCAGTGTTGCAGTGGTGGTGGAGCGCAAAGAAGCTGGTAAAGAGCATCTGGTGCAACGGCCGGTTTATTATGTCAGTGAGGTGCTCACTGAGTCTAAACAGAGATACCCCCATTGGCAGAAGCTTGTTTATGGTGTGTTTATGGCAAGCCGGAAGCTGAAATAGTACTTCCAGGGTCACCCAATCACTGTGGTAAGTTCTGCGCCTTTGGGAGACATCATACAGAACCGGGAGGCCACCGGACAAGTCGCCAAGTGGGCTATTGAGCTTGGGCCACACGATGTGAAGTATAAACCGCGCACAACTATCAAATCTCAGGCGTTGGTGGACTTTATTAATGATTGGACAGAGCTGCAAGCACCTGAGGAGAAGCCGGATAACACATATTGGACTATTCATTTTGATGGGTCCAGGCAATTGGAGGGCTCGGGGGCTGGAGTAGTATTAACTTCCCCTCGAGGTGATAAATTTTGTTATGTGCTCCGGCTTATGTTTCCTTGTCCTAACAATGCCGCTGAGTATGAAGCTTTACTTCATGGTCTCCGGATGGCTAAGGAGATAAATTTAAGCCGGGTAAGATGTTTTGGAGACTCGGACCTGGTGGCTCAGCAAGTATCAGACACGTGGGATTCTAAGGACCCTCTTATGGCGGCTTATCGACGTGAAGTTGATGTTGTGGCTGGACATTTTAAAGGTTATGTGGTGGAGCATATCGACCGGAGGAAGAACGAGGCGGCTGATGCTTTAAGCCGGCTGGGATCTCAGCGTAAGCCGGTGCCACCTAACACTTTCCTTGATGTTTTGCATAATCCTTCTGTTAAGTTACCTACAGAGGAAGATTTGGCAATACCAGACCCGGAGGCACAGCTGGTCACAGCTCTTCATGCTATCCCGGATTGGACAGTGCCTTATTTGGCTTATAAGACCCGGGGGGAGTTGCCGGAGGATGAGACTTTGGCAAGACAAATCGTCCGGCGATCCAAGTCAATGACCATTATCAATGGAGAGCTGCACCATTGCATCTTTATTGGAGCGTTTCAACGTTGTGTATCACCTACGGAGGGTTAGGAGATACTTCGTGAGATACATGAAGGAGATTGTGGTCATCATGCCGGCTCAAAATCTCTTGTGGCCAAAGCTTTCCGTCATGGCTTTTACTGGCTGACGGCTCATGCTGATGCAGAGGATTTGGTTAACAAGTGTGACGGGTGTCAGAAGTTCTCACGACGAGCTCACATGCCGGCTCAAGAATTGAGGATGATTCCAATTACTTGGCCGTTTGCAGTCTGGGGGCTTGATATGGTTGGACCTTTTAAAAGGTCTAAGGATAAAAAGACGCACCTCTTGGTGGCCGTGGATAAGTTTACTAAGTGGGTTGAGGCAGAGCCGGTCAGTAAGTGTGATGCAGCCACGGCGGTTCAGTTCATAAAAAGGTGATCTTTCACTTTGGTTTTCCGCACAACATTATAACTGATAATGGCACTAACCTCTCCAAAGGCGCCATGGAAGAGTTCTGTCAAAGGGAGCACATCCGGCTTGACGTCTCTGCAGTTGCTCATCCTCAGTCCAATGGTCAGGCAGAAAGAGCCAACCAAGAGATTTTGAGAGGTATTAAGCCCCGGCTCTTGGTCCCTTTACATCGGACGCCGGGTTGTTGGGTGGAGGAGTTGCCTTCCGTTCTTTGGAGTATCAATACCACACCTAACAGGTCCACGGGTTACACGCCTTTTTTCATGGTGTATGGAGCAGAGGCAGTCCTACCAAGTGACATCCGTCATGACTCACCTCGCGTGGCGGCTTACGTTGAGGCGGATAATGAAGAAGCTCAACAGGATGCACTTGATTTATTGGATGAAGAGCGAGACTTGGCGATAGCCCGCTCAGCGATTTACCAGCAAGACCTGCGCCGCTATCACGGCCGCCGGGTTAAGTCAAGAACCTTTCAGGAAGGTGACCTGGTGCTCCGGCTCATCCAGGATCAAACATATATGCACAAGTTATCCCCGCCTTGGGAAGTACCCTTTGTGGTCAGCAGAAACCTGAACAACGGGTCATATTACCTCATTGACGTTCGAGAGCACAAAGATTCACGTAAGTCGGAGGAGGAGACCCGTCTGCCGTGGAATATTGCACAAATTCGGCCTTACTACACTTGAAGCCATTGGCTCTTTTGATGTACATACTTATGCAGTGTATATATTCTGATAAGTAATAAAGCAGGACCTCTGTCCTTTTTTCCTGCAAAGATTGTATGACCTTTTTAATACTTTTCTTTCAGATGACCCATAGGAGGCGGATCATATCTGAATCCGACTTTCCTTTGGACCCGGCTTAAGACCATATCTGAGTCTAGCCATGATCACTTGGGGGCTTCCTGTTCAAACATAGGTCGTATCCGAACCAAAGAGAACATAGCTGTCGATACCCACTTGATGGGCACACTGCCAAACCCATTTGGGGGCTTCCTGATCATATCTGAATCATAGCTTAACCCCTTTGGGTCTGACGTGGATTGTATTCGAATCAACGTCATTAAACAATTCTTATAGTCACTTGGGGGCTTCCTGTTCAAACATATGTCATATTCGAACCAAAGAGAACATAGCTGTCGATACCCACTTGATTGGCATCGCCATAGCCACTGGGGGCTATATGATCGAATTCGAATATTAGCTTAACCCCTTTGGAACGGTTTACTGATCATATTTGAATCAGAAGCCCTGAAATACTTACCTATTGTTTAATATGGTTTAAACACACGTCTAAGGTGATTATTACTGCATCAATTTATGATTGCTGACAATTACAGAGAGACTTCACGAATCGGGTCACAGAAGTTGATCTTCTTGATCCGGGTCTCGTAAGCCGGCCAGGTAAACAAAGCTCACGGATATACAATTATGGTTATATTCCTTTGCTTTCATTACATTTGGTTCTTTGATTCTTTTACCGGGTAATTCATATGTTCTATGAACCTTTTAAAGGATGAGTCGCCTAGGGACTTGTGTTTTTTCTCCGTTGTCTATGCAGGACGAGATCAATGATTCTCTTTAAAAACAGGAAAACAGAATGTTTATATAAGTCGGAGGCTTGTCATAGCAAAAGACTTTAGAAGATATTAACACATCTCAGAATATTCAAGAAGACACAGGAAAGGTCAAGTGTTTTTCTATCCTATTACAAGACCCCCCGAGTCTGAAATGATCAAGCATTGTTTAAAGCATGTGACATAACATTACATGACGTCTACCGGGTCAATCTTCCGGGTGATATAAATGCTCAGAATCATCCTTGTCCTCTCCTCCGTCGGTTGTCCGGTCCTGGAAGTTGGATGAGGTCCAGTCAATGCCGTTTAAGGCTTCAAATTCAGCTTCGGCGTCTATTAAGCCGATCGGATCAACGTCAGGAGCAAAGGTATGCTTATGAGTTGGAGGAATCAGGCTGATGTCATCATAATGTGGCGTAGGGATCCTCCGATTCTCGCTGTCATAACCCGGCTGGTACTTGGTGTGATCAGTATCATTTCCAATCTGAGTAGCCACGGGACGGATATCTTTCACGCAGGCAGTAAAATCTTGTTCATTGAAAGCAGAGCCGTCTTCCTTCAAACTGGGATAGCCAAGCGCCAAGTCGGCCGGGTCTAGCTCTGGTATCCATGCCTTGGGCCGGCTCAAGGCAGCAATGGCTCCGGCTCTTGCCTAGGCCCGCCTCAACTCTTCAATCCGTTGGGGTAGAACAGCAAGCCTCTTCAATACGTCTTGCAAGAGATAAGGGACATCATTTGATAAGGCCACGGTGGCCAAGGCACGTTGTGACCCGGTGTGCAATTGTTCCACTCAGGAGTACACTGCCTTCAATTTGATCAAAGTGTTTTGTTTAAGGGTGGTGCTCCTAGGGCCTGCATTCAAGAAACATAAACATAAATCGGAAGCACCAGTTAAAGAATTGTTTACAGAGTTCAATATTGGTCATAATAAGCTTACCGAAGATGGCGGAGGTCATTCGAGAGATCTGGCTTGTTAAGCCGGCCAGCTCGGCAGTAGCACTCGCAAGAGACGCCTGTGCTGTTTCTGCCCGGGTCACCAAAGCAGCCTTTTCTTCAGCCCAAGTCTTCTTTTCTGACTCAAACTTTTTCTTCAATTTTTCTTGTTCAGCGATGCTGGATTCAAATTTGGCGTTGGCCTTCCGGGTTTCCCGTTCTTGAGCGGTAAGCCGGGTCTTCAGTTCGGAGATTTCCGATTCAAACTGGCTTATGGTGGCCTGCATCAAACCCGGGTTATTATCAGAAATATTACAAGATCCAGGTAAGTCCCAAGCACTTTGCAAGCAAAAGCACTTGGCACTTGGGGGCTAATGTATACTGAAGAACTTTAACAATGTTTATGCTACTTTCTATATTTTAAGTACCAAGCACTTTGCAAGCAAAGATACTCGGTACTTGGGGGCTAATGCATATCGCAAGTCAAAAAATGTTCATGTTGTAAGCCGGTTTAAGAACCTTTTTTATAAGCCGGACAGGTAGCTTTACAACAATATGTATATATGGAAAGTCTACAGCATATTTTTCTTCATAAGCAGCGGACTTAGGGGCTGGTACAGTAAGTATGTGTAAGTAAAGGGAACTTTACTTTCACCTTAGATTTTTGTTGGATTTGCTTCACCATATTGATCTCCAGGTCACGACTGCTTTGGGCTTGATAAACGTAGCCTGAGACAATTTCCCCAATTCTTAAATGGGAAAAGTCTGCAGCATCCAGTTTGTTCTTTTGATGTTCCAGTAACTTTGTCTTGGCAGAGCACTTGGCAAGCACAGTGGGTTGACCCGATGGAACAAACTGAGTCTTCAATATCTCCACTTCCAGGTCAATAGCCTTAGCTAGGCTAGGAGGATCCGGGTTTAAAAAGCTATCGGCAAGGTCTTCGGCTGACGGGTTAGAAGCTGGTGCTGGAGTGTTAACCACCGGTTCAGGTGGTGGTTGATCCGTGGAGGCGCCAGGAGCTGTTGGTGCAATTTCCGGCTCAGCTATAATTGCATCTTGAGCCGGCTTGTTCTTCTTCGCCCTCCTGATGGTCTTTTCTTGCATGCTATGGATAAAGGTAGAAAAGTCAGAATACAAAATGAACAAACCAAGGTAAGAGCTAAGTACAATGTATTTTACCCGGGGGCGGTCTTGAAAGCCGGCATGTTTGATTGCATTGACTCACCACAGGAAGGTTTAGTTTCCTGGTAATTTGAGTCGGATGAATTAAGGGGGTGATGGATTAGACCCGCCAAAGGCTTTAAAGGATATAAGTTGGGAATAACCTCAGCTCGACGCTTCCGAGTTATATCAGGCAATCCGGAGGAGAGTTCCGCATCTTTGCTGGTCCGGGTTTGCCTCCGGGTCTCAGCTTGCTGTTGCTTCAAAAGAAATTTAGGATCTTGATAAGCCAAAGGGTGTGAAAATCGTACTTTCCGGGTTACTCTTCGAATTTTCTGACGTGGCTGAAGCTCGGAGACGGAGGAGTTTATAGTTACCTCTTCCTCGGCGGGTTGGCTGTTGCCAGTGTCCTCCTAAAAAGAGGTTAAGGTCAGTAAAGGTACAACAAGGAAATCAAAAACATTTGAAAGGTTACCTCTTCTTCATCATCAGAAGTGTCATCCAGCTTCAGTAAGTCGGAAGCACAGGGTTTCTTTTTCCTTGAAACCCCCGCATTGGAGGTCTTTTTCTCAGCTCTCTTGGCCGCCCTGGCCAGCTTGGCGGCTTCATGATCATACTGGACTTTCCAGAACTTATCATTAGCCTGTAAAAGGTTGTTAAGGATTAGAAGTATGATAAAATTCAAAACTAAGAGGAGTATGACTAGTAAGACTGAGAGACTTACAGCCGGAGCCGGATTAGACTTGCAAAATGGAAGCAAGCTGAAGGCATTGGTTACAACAGTGCCCTCTTTCTACAAAGACTGAATGGCAGCTTCAACCATGTCATCCGGCAAATCTTCAGAACTGTGACGCAGTGGGTCATCCTTTTCCCCGGTGTAAGTACACATTAAGCCGGGTCGCCGGCTCAATGGAATCACTCGCCAGGTGACCTAGGTCTGGACTAAATCTATACCATCTAGCCCATTAATCAGAAGAGCTTTGACTTTCCTCATGGTGGGAGCAATGGAGATCCGTTCAGCACTGGTCAACTTATCGGCCAGCGGATGACTTGAATCCAGACCTAAGGCACCAAAGCCGGGCAGCGGGCTGTCATCAGCCGGAGAGGTATCCTGACAATAAAACCATGATTGATTCCACTCCTTGGGATGACTTGGCAGTTCCGCGTAAGGAAAGAGACAATCCCTTCGCCGTTGGATTGAGATGCCACCAAGTTCTAAGCTCGGTCCATTAGCGCGTTCATTCTGTCGGTTCAAATAAAAAAGCTCTCTGAAAAGAAGCAAATTTGGTTCTTCTCCAAGGTAAACCTCGCAGAAAACTTGGAAGTTGCATATATTAGACACGGAATTGGGTCCGATGTCTTGAGGCCTCAGGTCGAAAAACTTGAGCACATCTCTAAAGAATTTTGAGCCGGGTGGAGCAAATCCCCGACTCATGTGATCAGCAAAAATAACCACCTCCCCTTCCTTGGGCTGAGGTTTTTCCTCGGATGGTGCAGGAGCCCGATAAGATATGACCTCGTTCTTGGGCAAATAGCCGGTTTTCACAAACTAAGACAATTGACTCTCTGTAACAGTGGACAGGACCCAGTTGCAGGTGACCGGAGCTTTAGGAGCTTTGGGTGCCATTGAGTGAATTGGAGCCTACAAAGGTATAATGAAATTTGGGCCGGTTCAGATCATAACCCGGAGAACAAAACCTATGGGTTCAGTAAAAACTCCGGCTTACAGAGGGGCCTAATGCTACATGAGTGGTTATGCAGTATTTCTAAACCGGGGTGAGTATCAAAGGCACCTAAAATTCTTTAAAGGTCGCCAGAAGCAGGTAATACTGACAATTGATGTTATCTTAAGCCGGGCGCATAAGCTATTATGGCTAGAACAGAATCAACAGGCACAGATTTCGGCTAAGTGTGAGACAAACAGATTTCACGGAAGGCAGTTGTTATTTTGGATCAAACAAGGCTCTAAAAAAGAAAGAAAATTCTTGACCTAAACGGCGCAGAGGAGTTCATGGATTCTAGCAAGGCCTCGGTACACATGAACGGGGCCTATTTGCATTGGAAATGAGGGCGAAACAGCTACCGCGTGAGTTTTCTGCTTTTAAGAGATCAAAAGAGCTGCGGTGGTGGAATTTCTGAGGTGTTCATAATAAACCAGCGATGAACACTGAAGAACTTGAAAACCCTAAATGCAAGTCTAAGGTGCGGGGAGATGAAGGCTTACGGATGAAGGTTGACTGTGGAGGCTCGTCGCTGTTCTCTGGTCAAGTCAGATTGATGCAGCGGCCGAGGTCGACGAAGACGAGGGGCTCTGCGACAGTGGCGGTGGAGCTCAGGCGGCGGCAGAGTCACGAGAGGAAGAAGATGATAGAAAGGGGGAGAATGAAAAAGGCCTAAGTCATACCTATTTATAAGGAAGGGTTGGTTGAAGGCGCGAGAAACGAGGAGATTAAAGCATCATTATCCAGCGGCCCCGATGCCTCGATTCTCGGAAAGGTCAATAAAAGAAAAGATCCATTGGGATATGACAGAGTAAAAGACGGATTTAATTGAAGATGACATCACGATGGGATAACCCGGACCCAGAAGATGACGTCACGGCGGGTTAAAGACCCTATACAAAGCAGAAAGCGGAGAAACAGTTTATAAGGTGTTTAAGATTGACATGAACATGTTCAAATCAATCTGGGGCCTAATGTTGGAGATACAACTATTTGTAAGCCGCCCCTGATGGGACGGGTTATGCAAAGACAATTCATCCTATGAAGCCCAGAGGCCAAGCATGAAGATGGCGGTTCACCAGAGGTTAAGGCCCGTAAGTAATCTGAAGCCCATAGTAAACCGTCATACGGCATGACTTGTATTGTAAGGCATGAATAACTAGTCACCGAGCCGGACTTGTTTATGAGCCGGCCGGGACTCTGAAGGCTGCAGGGCGTCAACCCGTGTATATAAGGGGACGACCCTGCGGTGGCTTAGGGCAAGAAACAACAAATCAAGAGCCGGGCATAGCGTGTTTCGCTCCCTGGTTATCGAAACCTCAATAATCCCAACACAACTAGACGTAGGCCTTCCTTCACCGTAAGGGGATGAACTAGTATAAACTCTCGTGTCCTTTGTCCCGATTAACCCCTTTAAGCTTCCTAGTTGCGATGGCTCTACGACTAAGTCCTTGCAAGAGGACATCTGCCGTGACAATTCCACGACAGGTACCAAAGTAATCCTGGCAAGGAACACTGGACAGCGGTCAAAAACAT
Organism: Aegilops sharonensis; assembly: GCA_904067115.1. Classification (NCBI taxonomy): domain Eukaryota; kingdom Viridiplantae; phylum Streptophyta; class Magnoliopsida; order Poales; family Poaceae; genus Aegilops; species Aegilops sharonensis. The sequence continues at coordinate 178,829 of CAJFDF010000018.1, forward strand.
CCTGAAGTACCTGAAAAGGACTAAGGATATGTTTCTTGTTTATGGAGGTGACGAAGAGCTCGTCGTAAAGGGTTATGTCGACGCTAGCTTCGACACAGATCTGGATGACTCTAAGTCACAAACCGCATACGTGTATATTTTGAATGGTGGGGCAGTAAGCTGGTGCAGTTGCAAGCAAAGCATCGTGGCAGGATCTACATGTGAAGCGGAGTACATGGCAGCCTCAAAGGCAGCGCATGAAGCAATCTGGATGAAGGAGTTCATCACCGACCTAGGAGTCATACCCATTGCGTCGGGGCCGATCACTCTCTTCTGTGACAACACTGGAGCTATTGCCCTTGCCAAGGAGCCCAGGTTTCACAAGAAGACCAGGCACATCAAGCGTCGCTTCAACTCCATTCGTGAAAATGTTCAAGATGGAGACATATAAATTTGTAAAGTGCACACGGATTTGAATGTAGCAGATTTGTTGACTAAACCTCTTTCACGTGCAAAACATGATCAACACCAGAACTCTATGGGTGTTCGATTCATCACAATGTAACTAGAATATTGACTCTAGTGCAAGTGGGAGACCGTTGGAAATATGCCCTAGAGGCAATAATAAAATGATTATTATTATATTTCCATGTTCATGATAATTGTCTATTATTCATGCTATAATTGTGTTATCTGGAAATCGTAATACATGTGTGAATACATAGACCACAACATGTCCCTAGTGAGTCTCTAGTTGACTAGCTCATTGATCAACAGATAGTCATGGTTTCCTGACTATGGACATTGGATGTCATTGAAACGGATTGACACGAATCAAGACTAGGATTTGTCACTCCGTATGACGGAGAGGTATCTCTGGGCCCACTCGGTAAGACATTGTCATAATGAGCACAATGTGATCAAGGAGTTGTTCACGGGATGATGTGTTACGGGAACGAGTAAAGAGACTTGCCGGTAACGAGATTGAACAAGGTATCGGTATACCGACGATCGAACCTCGGGCAAGTATCGTACCGATAGACAAAGGGAATTGTATACGGGATTGATTGAATCCTCAACATCGTGGTTCATCCGATGAGATCATCGAGGAACATGTGGGAGCCAACATGGGTATCCAGATCCCGCTGTTGGTTATTGACCGGAGAGTCGTCTCGGTCATGTCTGCGTGTCTCCCAAACCCGTAGGGTCTACACACTTAAGGTTTGGTGAAGCTAGGGTTGTAGAGATATTGATATGCAGTAACCCAAAAGTTGTTCGGAGTCCCGGATGAGATCTCGGACGTCACGAGGAGTTCCGAAATGGTCCGGAGGTAAAGATTTATATATAGGAAGTCCAGTTTCGGCCATCGGGAAGGTTTCGGGGGTCACCGGTATTGTACCAGGACCACCAGAAGGGTCCCGGGGGTCCACCGGGTGGGGCCACCTATCCCGGAGGGCCCCATGGGATGAAGTGGGAAGGGGAACCAGCCCTAGGTGGGCTGGTGCGCCCCCTTGGGCCTCCCCCTGCGCCTAGGGTTGGAAACCCTAGGGGTGGGGGGCGCCCCACTTGGCTTGGGGGGCAAGCCACCCCCTTGGCCGCCGCCCCCCATCTAGATGGGTTCTAGAGGGGCCGTCACCCCCAGGGCTCCTATATAAAGAGGGGGGGAGGGAGGGCAGCCGCACCTAAAGCCCTGGCGCCTCCCTGTCCCATCCCAACACCCCTCCTCCTCCGTTAGAGCTCGGCGAAGCCCTGCCGGAGTACTGCAGCTCCACCACCACCACGCCGTCGTGCTGCTGGATCTCCATCAACCTCTCCTTCCCCCTTGCTGGATCAAGAAGGAGGAGACGTCTCTCCCAACCGTACGTGTGTTGAACGCGGAGGTGCCGTCCGTTCGGCGCTTGGTCATCGGTGATTTGGATCACGACGAGTACGACTCCATCAACCCTGTTCTCTTGAATGCTTCCGTGCACGATCTACAAGGGTATGTAGATGCTCTCCTATCCCTCTCGTTGCTAGAATACTCTTAGATAGATCTTGGTGATGCATAGGAAATTTTAAAATTCTGCTACGTTCCCCAATAGTTGCCACCTTTCCTCAATCTTATTTAGGTTTACCGCTATCCACTCATAAGCTCAACCTTGCAGACTTTTTCTTCATCATTGATAAGGTGGACATGCGCTTAGCCGGCTGGAGGGGTCTCCTTCTATCCTTGGCTGGCAGGTCAATCCTTGTGCGTTCCGTAGTCCGTGCCCTGCCAATCTATGCGATGAGTGTCCTTCTCCTCCCTGTGGGCACTGTTCACGAAATAGAAAAATGTTGCTGGGCCTTCTTCTGGACGGGACAGGACACGGTCGCTGGGGGCAACTACAAAGTGGCCTGGGACATTGTGTGCGCTCCTTTCATCCATGGGGGCCTCGGTTTCCTTTCTCTCACGCAAATAAACCTTTGCCTTCTTCTTAAGCACATCTCACGCTTACACGACGTTCAAACCACGAGAGAACCTTCCTACCTTGTCACCAAGTACGGTTGGTCGAGCACCTATGATGTGGACACGGCTGATAATCAGCATACTCCTATTTAGCGGGACATCATGAAAGGGCTTGAGGTCTTTCGCTCCGCCACCATGGTTCAGCTCGGCAATGGAGCCCCTACCTCCTTCTGGCTCGAGCTTTGGCTCCCTCAATCCACCCAAACCATAGCCCAACTTTTCCCCGCGCTGTTCTCCCACTCCAACAGGATCCATGCTTCTGTGGCGTGTGTCTTGGCTTCAATCGACCTAACCTTGGACCTTGCCCCGCGGCTGTCCCACACGGCTGAATGCGAGCTTACTGAATTGTGCAATGTTCTGGCCTTGGTAAGCGTGAATTTGCAGGTACCTGACAGGAGGATTTCGAGGGATGCAGGGAAACCACTAACCACTAAGCTGGCATACCAAGCGATCTGGAAGACACGGCCCACTGACGCCATCACCCCGGCCATCTGGAGAAACTACGCCCCCAAAAAATGCAGAATCTTTAGCTGGCTCGCCAACAAAGACCGCTTGTTCACAAATGCGAGGCACTTCAGACAGGGCATCGCCACTTCTGCCGCCTGTCCTTTCTGCAGCCAATGTGAAACCATCGAACACCTTCTCTTCGAATGCCGACATCTCGCTCCACTTTGGGCAGAGCTGGGCAGCCTCTGTCATAGCCCCCCCCCCCCCCAGAGGCTCCTGCATGTCTGGGATGGTGACTACAACAACAAAACCCGCTCGATAGTTCTACTCGCCGTCCTATGGAATATCTGGAAACGTCAAAACGCCAAGGTTTTCCGAGGCCTACACCTGGAGCTGCACAATATCGCTAGTTCAGCTGATGATGATCTTTGACTATGGTCCCATCGATGCAAAAATGCTCAAAAACAAATTATGCTCCGTGACTGGGGCTCTATGTTGTTCCACCTTGCTGCGAGAATTTAGTCCCACAGCACATTGTAATTTTTCGTTTTCTTTCATCTTCCCTTCACCCCATGTACTTCTGGTACCCCTGTGCTCTGTAACATTCCCGACGGTTGATAATAAAGGTTCAAGCAGGCGTAAGACCGCCGTTGACGCGTAAAAAAAGCATGCGGCTTATGACTGCATTGGGAAAAATATTGCCTTACAGTTGTGAAAGTGCGTTATATCGACTAGAGGGGGGGGGGTGAATAGGCGATTTTTATAAATTCTTCACTGAGGAATTTGCCGGTGAGGAAATTCCTTACTGAAGAACTACTAGTAGCGGAATAAGTACTCAGAAGTAAACATGACAGAAGACAAGCATAGTCATCATGATGAAATGAAAACAAGCACTGAGTACAGAAAGCGTAAACACAGGATGGCACAGGGTGAAGACAAACAGACTGAAGAAATTGAACTGAGGAAATTGAGAAAGTCTTCAGTCAAAGTCTTCAGACACAGATATGAACAGACAATCAACACAGTAAATGAGGAAATGAATATGTTGAGGAAATGGAACCAGTAAGCTTGGTGAAGACAATGATTTGGTAGAACAGTTCCAACTGCTGTCTCAGTTGTACATCTGGTTGGAGCGGCTGAATATTTAAACTCGAGGACACACAGTCCCGGACACCCAGTCAAGGCCTCAGTCCAAGACACCAAGTCCTCACCGTATTCTCCTTGAACTAAGGTCACACAGACCTCGTCCAATTACTCGTGGTAAGTCTTCAGGTGACTTCCGAACTTTGACAAACTCGGTCACTCGGCGATCCACAATTTCCTCTTGGATGCTCTAGACCATGACGCCTAACCGTCTGGAAGAAGCACAGTCTTCAAAGGTAACAAGCATCGGATCCATATAGGATCAATCTCTTCAGTGATGCTCAATCACTTTGGGTTTGTAGGTGTTTGGGTTTGGGGTTTTTCCTCACTTGATGATTTTCGCTCAAAGTCCTCGTAGGATGGGTTGCTCTCAATGACAAGTGTCAGTTTCTCTCGGAGCAGCCAACCAGCTAGTGGTTGTAGGGGGCAGCTATTTATAGCCTAGGGAGCAGCCCGACATGATAAGCCATAAATGCCCTTCAATGATATGACCGTTAGGTGGATAAGATATTTTGGGACAGCTAGCGCATAGCACAGCAATGGTCAGAAATTTAACTATCAAATTCCTCAGGGCTATCATGTTCCTCACTGTGTAGGCAATCCGCACTAGCGAATTCCTAACTCCTCAGTCAGAACAAATTCCTTAGCGACCAGAAGAACTTCGTCTCTGTCACTGAAGAAATTGACTGAACTGTATGAGATTTCCAATGGCTTCACTCGAAGGGATTGGTAGGTGTAGGATTTTGAGTTGAGCATCACATGGAAATTTTTCCTTAGTATTTCCTCGACCCCCTTTAACAGTACGGTGTTTCCTATGACTCAAGAAAGAGAAAAACAAAACTATGAAAACAAAAGTATTCAAGCTTCATATTCCTCGCATGAATGTCAAGTCTTCACGGACACACCAATTTCTTCACTTTCAAAGTCTTCATGAAAGTCTCCATGAAAGTCTTCAGTAATACCAAAATCTTCAGTCGAAGATATTCATTTTTAGGGGTCGACTTTTCCTGTAAATATCAAACTCCTCATAGACTTATAGACCTATGTACACTCTCAAACGCATTAGTCTCTTAACCTATAAGTCTTCAATACACCAAAATCACTAAGGGGCACTAGATGCACTTACAATCTCCCCCTTTTTGGCGATTGATGACAATATAGGTTAAGTTTTCAATGGGGATAAACATATGAAGTGTAACTACTGATATTGAGGAATTTGATTGCAAGATATAGAAGAACTCCCCCTGAAGATGTGCATAGTGAGGAATTCGCTTTTGAAGTAATGCACACTTGAAGAATTGAATCATGGAGATCTCCCCCTATATTTTGTAAGTCATACACGCATTTGACATATAGTATGAAGAATTTGAAATGCATGATGAAATATGGTGCCTGATGCAATTCAGCATGTGTGAAATAATATTAACGAGGAATAAGCATGCAAAATAGAGCGTCAAAAGTATTAGAGTAGAGTGCATCAAAAGTATCAGAGCACCATCGGGTTTAAGATTACAACTCGATCCAATAAAGTTTCAGAAGAACGAGAGTTGTAACTTAGCAAAAAAATTGCCCATATAGTAGACCCGTTTGAAGACTAACTCATATTTCTCCCCCTTTGTCATCAAATGACCAAAATGATCGAAAATGAGGACTAACGCCCCTGAAGAAATATCAAGGTGATGAAGGAGCGCCAGTGATGTTGGGGTCATTTGTTGATGTAGGGCCTGCCGCAGTGTCGTCCAAGTCTTCATGCTCGTCGGTGTCACGCGATGAAGAATAGGAGCTGGCCACCAAGGGAGGAACTTTGACCTTCTTGTATTTCTTCGGAGGAGGTGCAGACCAGTCAAATTCCTCTTTGAGACCCAATTTCTTCAGTTCTTCTTCGTTGTAGACATGTGACAGAACAACCCAGGTGCGGTTGAGGGTTTCATGGAGGTAGTAGTGGTTTTTCTTCACTGCATTGTCTGTTGAGGTCATGTTGTGAAGAATAGAACCAAACTGACGCTTGACCCATTTGTGATTGCGATCAACCTTCTGATGAAGACTGAGGAGAAGCTCATGATCAGTCATCACCCTGGGTGCTGTGGCTTGAGGATTTTGCTTGGCATTGTTGGCGGCAGAGTCATGTGTGGCAGAGTCATCATTGGTGGAATAGGATGCAGCTTTGCGAAATTGACCATCCAATGGACGAATGCCTTCATCTATCACAGCAGCGGCCATGCCCTTTTCATCAGCTTAGGAAAATGTCTGTTTGAGGACTTCAATGGGAGGCAAGTAGCTGCAGTGGATCAGAGTATCAGCCTTGTAATTGAGTGAAGACCTTGATCTGATGAATCTCATAATCCAAGGTGCATAAGGCTTCAGCTCAAAAGGTGACATAGCAATATTGGCTAGAGTCCACATGAAGAAATCATGGAAGTTGATTGGAATTCCATGTATGATATGGAAGAGCATATTCTTCATGATGCCAACGACTTCTTCATCATTTGAATCGTGGCCTTTGATGGGACTCATTGTCTTTGTCAAGATACGATAAACAGTCCGAGGCACATAGAGCAATTCCTTGATGAGGAATTTGGTTCGTGGGGCCTGCCCTGGCTTCAAAGGCTTCATCAGAACTTGCATGTAGTGATCGGTAAGCTCAGGCTCATTGTAGATGCATCTCACACCATCAAGGGGAGGACTGAGTGGTAGGGCACGAAGCAATTCAGTAGCTGGTGCAGTGAAGTGAGTATTTTCAGACATCCAGTCCAGCACCCATGAATTGACATCTTCAGAGTTTCCTGTGATGTGCAGCGTTGCATAGAATTGAAGAATGAGCTCTTCATTCCAATCACATATGTCAGTGCAGAAGTTTAACAATCCAGCGTCGTGAAGAACACTGAGGACTGGCTCGAAGCACGGCAGAGACTCCATATCCACATGAGGAATATGTGCATGAGCAAAGTTTTTCATGTACTTGGGAGTGACATATCTGTATTCCCTCCATTATCTTGCCCATCTCCTTTCAATCCTCTGAATGCGAATCTTGCGTGCATTCTTGTCTTCTTTTCCAAACTTATCCTCATCAGGTGTGCAGTAATCCTTATAGATTTCTTCAGGAATCTCAAAAGCAGTCATGACCTCAAGTTTCTTTCCTCCTTTCTGAGGCTTTTTACCATCTGCCATTTTCTTCAGTTGAGGAATTTGAACAATCGAATTCTCTGAAGAAGTATGCAACTTTTATTCGAGGAACGCTGCAAATGAGTTAAGTTGATGAGAACCTAGTGATTCAGCAGCGTACATGAGTACTTGTGAATAGAGTATAGTTGCGAGGAATTTGGAGAGGTCATATGCGTTCTCAGAAGGATTTTCAAAAGAGATAAGTTTGAGGAAATTGACCAGATGAGTCTTGAAGAAATTCACTAAGCGTTTTAGTCTTAGGTTCCAGAGAGATTTGAAATCCGCACAATTGAGGAATCTTGAAGAGTAATCATAGCTTAGAGAAAAGAATCAAGAACAGATGACTTGTGAGGTGTTTTGTATGTGAGGATTTGAAGAAAAACACCTTTGAAGATTTTGAAGAAATTATTCGAATCAAATGGGGTAGTAAAAGTAGCTTTTAATTACCCGAACTGAAGAACACGACGAACTGTGATGTGGAGCAGTGAAGTTCGTCAGTGCAGATCTTCCATGCCCTAACTTGGCAGAGGAAGACGGCTACGGCGGCGGCGGAGGTGAAGAATTCCGCAACCGGCACGAGTACGACGATGACGAGGTCGAGGCAGTGAAGCTCTTCCTCACCGGCGACGATGGAACATCGGCGGCGCTAGGGTTTGAGAAGCTCGAGCGGGAGAGAGCGATGGAGCGGGGTAAAAGAAATGAGGAAGGGTGAGAGGGGTATTTATAGCCACGGTGAAAAAACCGCTTGTCCGAAGAATTAGGACGAACGTGCCCCTGACCCTTCTCCTTCACATGACATGTGTCACCCACATTCTGAGGAGTGGAGATCGTGTTAGATCGTGGGTGAATAGATAAGTCATCGTGGAATGCGGAACGATTTGAGCGGCAAAATGAAAGTTTGGATAAGATCAGTTTTAAAGTTCCATTCACAATTTCTTCAGCTGACAAGGACTCGGTGAAGATTTTGGACGAGTTTCAAATAGAACGCATATGAAGAATTTGTGAATAGACTGGGTTGAGTTCAGCATAGAGGGGGATAGGGTCCGATCACATTCACTTAGCAGAAAATGCAACTTGAAGAATTAGCTATAAGTGAATGTTGTAGAGGACATAAACTCATATATATATAGCCAATGAAGAAAAACGACGAAAACAGTGAATATTTTGAAAAGTTGAAGAATTTGAAAAACCGAGGAATTTCAAAAATGAGGAAAAACTCAATTTGAAGAATTTCAACTTTTTGTGGTGGCGTGACCCACCGTATAAGAATGATGATTTCAGACACCGCGTACAATTGTCGTAGGGTTCTGAGAATCAAATTCTTCATTAATTTCTTCACACTTAAAGTGCTATTGTTCATTGATTGAAGAAAACGTTTCTTCGTGTGTTGCACATCTAAGTCATCAATTTTGCATAAGTGTTAGGAATTGTGTCCTTTTCAAATAACATTCGAAGATTCTAAGATATTTAGCTCACACTGCAACTTGCAAAATCTCTTCTCATCCAAGGGCTTTGTGAAGATATCGGCTAGCTGTTCTTCAGTCTTCACATGCTAAATAGAAATGTTGCCCTTAAACACATGGTCGCGAAGAAAATGATGACGAATTTGAATGTGCTTTGTATTCGAGTGCTGAACTGGGTTGTGAGCAATCTTGATGGCACTCTCATTGTCACAGAGGAGAGGCACATTCTTCACGTTGACGCCATAGTCCTTGAGGGTTTGCTTCATCCATAGTAGTTGAGCACAGGAAGAACCAGCAGCAATGTACTCAACTTCAGCAGTAGACAGTGATACACAGTTCTGTTTCTTCGAGGACCAACAGACCAAAGATCGTCCGAGGAAATGACATGTACCAGATGTTGACTTGCGGTCCACACGATCACCAGCATAGTCAGAGTTAGAATATCCAATGAGATCAAAAGCCAAGCCCTTGGGGTACCATAATCCTAGTGTTGGTGTGTGAGCTAGATATCGAAGAATATGCTTCACCGCCTTATGGTGTGATTCCTTCGGTGCAACTTGAAATCGGGCACACATGCAAACACTAAGCATAATATCTGGCCTAGATGCACATAGGTACAATAAAGAACCAATCATGGAGCGATATACCTTATGATCGAAGTCAATACCATTTTCATCAGTGCACAGATGGCCATTTGTGGGCATCGGAATTTTGTCACCTTTGCAATCTTGCATGCCGAATTTCCTCAGTACATCTTTGAGGTATTTCTCCTGAGATATGAATATGCCATTGCGCTGTTGACGAATTTGAAGACCTAAGAAGAATTTCAACTCTCCCATCATAGACATTTGATATTCTTCACTCATCATATAGGCAAATTCATCACTATAACGTTGGTCAGTACAGCCAAAGATAATGTCATGAACATATATTTGGCACATAAACAGTTCACCATCATAAGATTTAGTAAAGAGAGTAGGATCGAGTGAACCGGGTGTGAAGCCATTCTTCTTGAAGAATTCCTTCAAAGTATCATACCACGCCCGAGGGGCCTGCTTGAGGCCATAAAGGGCCTTATTTAGTCTGTAGACTTTGTCAGGATGCTTTGGATCTTCAAAACCTGGGGGTTGAGCAACATATACTTCTTCCTCAAGCTTACCATTGAGGAATGCACTTTTCACATCCATTTGATATAAGATGATATCATGATGGTTAGCATAAGCAAGTAATATGCGAATAACTTCAAGTCTAGCAACGAGTGCAAAAGTTTCATCAAATTCAATTCCTTCAACCTGTGTGTAGCCTTGAGCTACAAGTCGTGCCTTATTCCTCACCACAAGGCCATTTTCATCTTGCTTGTTGCGGTAGATCCACTTTGTTCCAATAATGTTGTGCTTGCGAGGATCTGGACGTTTGACCAGTTCCCAGACATTGTTGAGCTCGAATTGATGTAATTCTTCTTGCATGGCCTGAATCCACTCAGGCTCCAGAAATGCTTCATCTACCTTAGTGGGCTCTGTGATAGAAACAAAAGCATAGTGCCCACAAAAGTTAGATAAGTGTGAAGCTTTTGAGCGTGTGAGAGGACCTGGTGCTCGAATGTCATCAATGATCTTCTCCACTTGCACTTCTTTTGCAACGCGAGGATGAGCTAGCTGTCTTCGAGGAATTTGATCAGCATTTTCTTCAGCACCATTTTCTTCAGCATTTTCTTTAGGTGCATCAGCTCGACGTTCTTCACGTTCTGGAATGAATTCTTCAGCAGATTCTTCGGTAGGGATGACATCCTCAGTAGCCTTATGCTTGATTGATTCCTCAGGAGCTGGTTCATCTATCACAGTAGGTAGGTGCTCTCTTTGCGAGCCATTAGTTTCATCGAACCGCACATCTACAGTTTCAACAATCTTGTGAAGAACATTGTTGAAGACTGTGTAGGTGTGCAAGTCCTTTCCGTAACCAAGCATAAAACCTTCATGTGCTTTTGGTGCAAATTTAGCATTGTGATGAGGATCTCTAATCCAACATTTAGCACCGAAGACTTTGAAATAACTCACATTAGGTTTCTTGTCAGTGAGGAGTTCATAGGCAGTCTTCTTGAAGAATTTGTGAAGATATACTCTGTTGATGATGTGGCACGCAGTATCAATTGCCTCAATCCAGAAGTGACGAGGCGTCTTGTATTCATCAAGCATAGTGCGAGCCATCTCAGCAAGAGTCCTGTTCTTGCTCTCCACAATGCTATTTTGTTGAGGAGTATAAGGAGCAGATAACTCATGAGTAATACCAAGTTCATCAAGATAGTCATCAAGACCCGAATTCTTGAACTCAATTCCATTGTCACTTCTGACGTGCTTGATCTTCACACCAAAGTTGGTTGAAGCCCTCGAGGAAAATCGTTTGAAGACTTCCTGCACTTCATATTTGTAAGTAACAATGTGTACCCATGTGTAACGAGAGTAATCATCAACAATAACAAAGCCATATTGAGATGCTTCATTTGAGACGGCAGAATAGTGGTTAGGACCAAAGAGATCCATATGAAGCAATTCAAATGGTTGAGTAGTGGTCATGATAGTCTTCGCGGGATGCTTGGCCTTGGTCATCTTTCCAGCTTCACAGGCTCCGCATAAGTGATCCTTGAGGAATTTGACATTTTCAATGCCAATGACATGCTTCTTCTTCGCAAGCGTGTGCAAATTCCTCATGCCTGCGTGACCAAGTCGTCGATGCCATATCCATCCTTCTGAAGCTTTTGCAAGTAGGCACACGGCTGGTTGTGGTCCTGTAGAGAAATCAACAATATACAAGTCTCCTTTCCTAAAGCCTTCGAAGACTTTGGATTTGTCAGCTTCCATAATCACCACACAACGATACTTGCCAAAGATAACAACCATATCAAGATCACAAAGCATTGAGACAGACATAAGATTGTATCCTAAGGACTCAACAAGCATAACCTTGTCCATATGTATGTCCTTAGAGATCGCAACCTTACCAAGACCCAATACCTGACTTTTGCCTTTGTCAGCGAAGATGATATGCTTCAGATGCGATGGTGATAAGGGAGCATCCATCAATAGACTCTTGTCACCAGTCATGTGATTTGTACATCCACTATCAAGGACCCACTCGTTGGATTTGGGTTGATTATCCTGCAGATGAATTAGTGTAGCTTACGAACTTCATATACTTCATCAGTGAAGAATATGACATCAATTTCATCAGATGAATTTCATCGAGTAATAGAACAGATAAAACAGCATGAGGACGTGAGAAATGAAAGTTCATTTCTTCGTGATTAGCCTGCGTCCTTTCAGGTAAATTGTCAGGTCGCCAGCAATTTCTTCAGACATTTGGGTACGTCTGGAGACCTGACCCTGCAGAGAAGATTAGTTCTTTTTCTTCACCACCCACATCTGAAGGGGTGGCAAAGAGTTCATCACTCTCCGAGCTCCATAAGAGAAAGGTGGCAAAGATGCCAAACCATTTCGTTTCACATAAGAGGAGTTAGGGTAAGCATATGAATAAGCAGAGAAATTCTTCGAGGACTTATGAACATAATAATTAGAAGAATAACGCTCATATTCATAGCCCTTGGCTCTTCCCTGTGAAACAGAGTTGTTAGCACGATGATGTTCATATGAGGACTTTGATCCATTTGAGGAATTTGATCCACGTGAGGAATTTGGTCCGTATGAGGACCTGGATCCATATGAAGAATTTGGTCCATATGAAGAATTTGATCTGGGGTTCCTATTCTTCACAGGTGGTGTCATGAGGACATTCACCTGAAGACTTTCAAGGTACTTTTTGGGAACCAAGATTTTCTTCATAGGGGAACCGTTCCTGCAGTTAGTGCCAATGTATCTAGCAAATACTTCACCATTCTGATTTTTGAACAGTTTATAGTTGGAGTTAAATGACTCATCAGAAGAATGAGGAGTTTCACATGTAAAGCCAGATAAATTGGATGGATCAACTGGAGGTCCCTTTGCAGGAACCCATGAGGTTTTGGGGTACTGCTCAGGCTTCCAATATGTACCATCATCATTGAGTTTCCTCTCAAAGGCAATACCCTCTTTCCCAGGGTTCCTGTTGAGGATCTGCTTTTTAAGCACATCACAAAGAGTCTGATGCCCTTTGAGGCTTTTATACATGCCTATCATGTACAATTCCTTCAGCCCTGCATCGTCAGTGATACTAGCAATGTCCTCAGATGAGGAATCAGTGATAGCAGAGGCATGTGAAGAATTTGCAACATTTGAAGCATTTGAACATTCAGGTGAAGAATTAGCAGATTCACGTTCAATGCACTTTAAACATGGAGGAACAAATTCTTCCTGAGCAACGCTGATTTGTTGAGCAAGTAATGAATCGCGCTCCTTCTGAAGATCTTCATAACTCACTCTTAGCGTCTCAAGATCTTGCTTTCTCTGAAGAAATTCATAAGAAAGCTTCTCATGATCGGACAAGAGAGTGTTATGATGACCTTGAATATTGTCATACTTTGACTGAAGTCTCTGAAGATTTTCAGTCAAGGCTTTAGTGCGATCCATTTCTTCACCCAACATATCATCACTTTTGTCTAACATATTTTGAACCTTATCAAGAGCCTTTTGAAGTTTCACAACAATTTTAGCAAGTTTAGAATAGCTGGGTTTGAGGTTTTCATCAGATTAATCCTCACTTGATTCAGAAGAGGGATATTTGAGTACCTTGGCACCTTTTGCCATGAAGCAATAGGTGGGAGCATAGTCATCATCGCCATCGTCAGCATTGTTGGAGAAGTCATTCCCCTCAGAGTTGAAGATAGACTTGCTGACGAACGCAGTAGCGAGGGCTAGGCTGGCCACACCAGATTTAGATTCTTCAGAGGCCTCTTCCTCTTCATTTTCCTCAGATTCAGCTTCAGAGTCCATTTCCTTGCCGATGAATGCACAAGCCTTTTTGGAGCTGCTCTTCTTGTGCGATGAGTTCTTCGAAGATTTGGAGGATGAACATTTTGATGACTTCTTCTTTTTCTTTGAATCATCAGAACCATAATCCTTGTATTTCTTCTTCTTTGATTCCTTCTCCCACTGAGGACAATCTTGAATGTAGTGACCAGATTTCTTGCATTTGTGGCAAGTTCTTGACTTGTAGTCACGGGATGAGGAATCAGCTCTCATTTCATCACTCCTTGAAGACTTTCCAAAACGGCCACGCCTTGAGAATCTCTGGAACTTCTTCACGAGCAAAGGCAGAGCCTCGCTCAACTCTTCAGGGTCACCAGGGCTACTAGCGGAATCCTTACCTTCAGATTCAGATACAACCTTGGCCTTCAGTGCACGTGTTCTGCCATAGCTTGAACCATAGAGATCTCTCTTTTCAGCAAGCTGGAACTCATGAGTATTAAGCCTCTCGAGGATATCAGCTGGATCAAGTGACTTGCAATCAGCTCGTTCTTGTATCATCAATGCCAGAGTATCAAATGAAGAATCAAGCGATCTCAGCAATTTCTTCACATCGATAGCATTCAGTGAGGGTGAGACTGGGGGAACACCATTCTCCACAACATACCAGAGATCGTTATCAATTGCTTCAAGATGCATTCGCATCTTATTCTTCCAGTAGGGGTAGTCCGTCCCATTAAAGGTAGGACACCCAGCAAAGACCTTGATCATACCTGCGGTCGACATAACTAAAACTCCAGGTGGTTAAACCAAAATCACACACAACAAGGGAGTACCTTGCTCTGATACCAATTGAAAGTGCGTTATATCGACTAGAGGGGGGGGGGGTGAATAGGCGATTTTTATAAATTCTTCACTGAGGAATTTGCCGGTGAGGGAATTCCTTACTGAAGAACTACTAGCAGCGGAATAAGTACTCAGAAGTAAACATGACAGAAGACAAGCATAGTCATCATGATGAAATGAAAACAAGCACTGAGTACAGAAAGCGTAAACACAGGATGGCACAGGGTGAAGACAAACAGACTGAAGAAATTGAACTGAGGAAATTGAGAAAGTCTTCAGTCAAAGTCTTCAGACACAGATATGAACAGACACTCAACACAGTAAATGAGGAAATGAATATGTTGAGGAAATGGAACCAGTAAGCTTGGTGAAGACAATGATTTGGTAGACCAGTTCCAACTGCTGTCTCAGTTGTACATCTGGTTGGAGCGGCTGAGTATTTAAATTCGAGGACACACAGTCCCGGACACCCAGTCAAGGACCTCAGTCCAAGACACCAAGTCCTCACCGTATTCTCCTTGAACTAAGGTCACACAGACCTCGTCCAATTACTCGTGGTAAGTCTTCAGGTGACTTCCGAACCTTAACAAACTCGGTCACTCGGCGATCCACAATTTCCTCTTGGATGCTCTAGACCATGACGCCTAACCGTCTGAAAGAAGCACAGTCTTCAAAGGTAACAAGCGTCGGATCCACACAGGATCAATCTCTTCAGTGATGCTCAATCACTTTGGGTTTGTAGGTGTTTGGGTTTGGGGTTTTTCCTCACTTGATGATTTTCGCTCAAAGTCCTCAGAGGATGGGTTGCTCTCAATGACAAGTGTCAGTTTCTCTCAGAGCAGCCAACCAGCTAGTGGTTGTAGGGGGCGGCTATTTATAGCCTAGGGAGCAGCCCGACATGATAAGACATAAATGCCCTTCAATGATATGACCGTTAGGTGGATAAGATATTTTGGGACAGCTGGCGCATAGCACAGCAACGGTCGGAAATTTAACTATCAAATTCCTCAGGGCTATCATGTTCCTCACTGTGTAGGCAATCCGCACTGGAGAATTCCTAACTCCTCAGTCAGAACAAATTCCTCAGCGACCAGAAGAACTTCGTCTCTGTCACTGAAGAAGTTGACTAAACTGTATGAGATTTCCAATGACTTCAATCGAAGGGATTGGTAGGTGTAGGATTTTGAGTTGAGCATCACATGGAAAATTTTCCTTAGTATTTCCTCGACCCCCTTTAACAGTACGGTGTTTCCTACGACTCAAGAAAGAGAAAAACAAAACTATGAAAACAAAAGTATTCAAGCTTCATATTCCTCGCATGAATGTCAAGTCTTCACGGACCCATCAATTTCTTCACTTTCAAAGTCTTCATGAAAGTCTTCAGTGATACCAAAATCTTCAGTCGAAGATATTCATTTTTAGGGGTCGACTTTTCCTGTAAATATCGAACTCCTCATAGACTTATAGACCTGTGTACACTCTCAAACACATTAGTCTCTTAACTTATAAGTCTTCAATACACCAAAATCACTAAGGGGCACTAGATGCACTTACAAGTTGTGTCCTCTATACAAGCAATCACATCACCCTACTGAAGCTTTTCTCTTCACATATTTTAATTATATTTACCTTAGTCGCACCAAATATTATCATACATTAATTATTCCAAAGCTATACTTTTGCCGACCTTACTTTTTAGCCAGGGTGTACTATGAAGCATCACTCAGATTGGCCATCATAGCAATACGTATCAATAGCAACCAATAATCAGCAGTCAATTCCTATTTTTTAATTATAAATCAATATCCTAGAAAAAATATTAGGAATCAGACTTCTTTAAAAGTTCATATCTATCGATCAAAGATTATAAAATATAATCACAATTGATGCTCTTCCCCTGTCTTTTCTATATGTTGTCAATAGCAAAGAGCAATGTAGTCAATAGCACTATGTCTTTTCCACTGACGGGTACCTTACATATTACAATATGCGTGTGGATGACCAAACCCCTGAATAATGTCATCATCCGTCATCCAAGCATAATTTTACGTAGAATGTACCTGGCATAAGATTCAAAACAAAATTGTACATGCAAACTAAGTTTACACACCCCTGATGTATTACTTACTGTGCATGTTAAAAGTCTCCCAGGTAAGCAACAATATACAAAACAACTTCCACTCTTTATCATTTATCATTTGTCAAGAAATGAAGAGGCAGCACATCCAGCACATAAATCATCTGGTGCTTTTCAAGCTCCGCCACCAGCTAGTTTTGGGAGGAAATGGCTTTCTGTGATAATATAGAGAGAAGAGTGCTCTATGCATTGAGAATTCATATATCTTCTATTATCAATGTCAGATTATATTTACGTGTGCCTCTACAATTATCTAAAGATTAAACCCAGGTCTTTGAGGGGAAGGTGCCTTCCGTTGCACATTGAAAGGTTATGTTTAAGAAGGATCTTTATTTTATCTCTTTTAGATTTGAAGAATAACACATAGATTCTCTTGTCCTGTAGTTGACCTCTTTGTAATTCTTCTTCCCTGTTCTTGTATATTAGCATGCAAACCCTTATGATCAATATATTTACTTCTTTCAAAATAAATATATAATCTTATAAGAGTTCTCTATATGAAACTTCTGGTCAGTATATTTACATCTTTCAAAATAAATATATAAAATGGGTGTTGTTGTATTTCCAAAAAAAAATACCTTCGGAGTTCAGAAATACTATTATCTTTTTTCCCTTTTGTATTTTACTTCAACAGGCCACATAACTATTCATTTTTGTTTTTCAGCCTTTTATATTTTGGCGGCATTGATGGATGAATAAAGCCCAATAAATGTTATGTTACTTTTTTCAGTTGGCAATAAGACTGTAGAAATCACCAAGAGTACCACCAGCATGTAAACACCATGCTGCAAAACTTTCTTCCAAAGCTCTTCATCGGATCCATCGCATCCTTGTGAGACAGAAGCTAAGGAAACAACTAAGCCAGAATTAGAAGAATTTAATTGTATATGTGGCAAGGCATGGATTACCGGGAATGACAGAAAAGGTAATACGATCAAAAAATACATGAAACACACCTGTGTTGTTGTAGAAACACCGATCCCAGTCTTATACTTTATTCACAACACAACAGTTTTCTTCTTGCAAATTTCTCAAACAAATGAAAGATGTCTGCATAAGTCGCATTAGCGCATTCTTGACAGATATTCTGTATAGGAAATTGGCCTATTAAATAGGCTGGCAGGTCTAGAATCTGCACCCAAGGGCATATATATGTTGGACAAGTAAGCAGGCTACATGTTCTTAAGATTGAAAAGGGCATGCACATTAGAGGTAATTAAACTTTGTCACATTTTGATGAAAAAGAAGACGATCGAGGAACGCATCCATGAAGTACCTGTTTTTCTCATGGCGCTCATGGATGGATACTTGACATCTGACTAAAATTCAATAGTACACCACCATCCAAAACGTGTGAAAATATCTTAACTCGATACTCAATTTGTCATTCATACATGAGATGAGAAAAATGGATGTTGCTAGTGTCGTTGTCTCATCTTCTTTTCTCCACAGCGGCGCTCCTTCTTTTCCACCACGTGCACGTGCTCTTCCTACCCCATCCCACCCCTCCATGCTCGGACCATCACAGTGTCGTCCTTGTCGTTCGTCCCGGCACGGCCCCTCCTCCACCCATGCCATGACGCCCCAGCCACTCCACTCACTCAACGATGCGGCCGCCTGGCTCCAATAATCCTCACCGCACGCAGCACCATGACGCCGACAACCCTGTGTCTCCTCAGTCCTCACACATGGCTTCGGCTCGACTCTGGGTTCCTATTCTCCACACTCATCCGCCCATGGCAATGGGATCCGCGTGCGCGTGGAAAACACACCATAGC
>CAJFDF010000018.1:197474-208716 GCA_904067115.1 Aegilops sharonensis
TCACAATCGGAGCATGCTGCAATCTGTCCATGCCAACACCGCCGTCGCGAGGATAAGGCACAACGCCGCCAACCGTAGCATCAGTAAGAGCACACCCAGCCGCCCCGCCTCACCTCTTTCCTACTTCCTCCGCCCCACCCCTTCAAAAAAATATACTTCCTCCGCCCCACTGTAGCCAGCCACCTCCGCGACTTGCTCCGTTACGCAACACCGGCAGCGGCGAGGCATCCTAGTTCCCGCCGGCCCAACAACCAATTGACGGCAACTATGTTATGACTCCTGAGATCGATCCTAGTCCAGAACTCCAGATCGATCACATGCCCTTGGAACTCGTCGGCTCCATGGTGGATCGGTAGTAGGTTTAGGTCTAGAGCACCCATGAGTCCATGACTCCATGGGGAAGATGAAGAGAAGCAAGAGCGTAGAGAGAGGTAATTTCTGGAGGAAGAGATTGATTAGATGGGATCGTAAGAAGATAACTGGCATCCTGTAATTGCACGATTTTCCATCTATCCATCTATAGTACAAATATTGCATGATCGATCGATTGGTATGGCGAAAAAGGCAACAAAAACCAGATACGGCACGGGAGCTCGGTACGTATGGTAAAAAATCGCCGCCGTTCCCCGCAATCCCCTGTCGACCCAATCTCACGGATATCACCCGACGCCTCGTCCTCTCCACATCTTACGCCCGCCCGCCCGCCCGCCCACCCGAGGTGAGCACCCCAGAGTTCCGATTGGTTGGTAGGCGCTGGTTCATAGGTAGGTCTCGGATCCAGCTAGCTAGCGTGGTCTCCGGAGTTGAGCACGCGTACGTCCCGATCGGAAAGCTCGTTCCGTTCCGATTGTGGTTGTCATAGGTCTCGGATCCAGCGCAGTCTTGTATCCTGCCTGGCCTGGCTTTGAGTATTCGTAGTATGAGGAACCTCGACTAGGATAGGATTTAACTAGGGTTTAGGGTTTAGGTAACACCACCTAGGGTCCCTTCGATTATCTGTAATAAGGAACCAATCTGACGTTTTAGGGTTTAGGGTTTGCTTGGTTGGTTGTGGTCAGATTTTGGTTTCTCAAATGGTGTATGAATTCATTCTTCAACTGTGCCCCAGCTGTACAGGATAGCTGCTGGATAGGTATTAATTTGGATGGAATTCATGCTATGTTGTTTGATTTCAGTTTATTGTGCCAGAATGTTAATTTTTTTATCAACTATTTGGAATTCATGTTCTAGCTCTGTTCTATTTGGATAAGTAACCTAAAATATTTGGGATCCTAAAATATTTATGCACAACACTTCACTTAACCTGCAACTGCTGATTAATGTTGTTTGGGTAGGTATTTGGTTTAATGTTTATTATCGTTTGGGTTTATTTATTATATGTGATACTAATATTTGCCAATGATGATGTATCTTTTGCCAACCAGTCTCCAGTCTTCTTGAGGTTCTGTAAAGTAAATGCTGGTTTGGTTTTCTGTGCTCACTATGCCCGCCCTTGCACATGGGATGCAATGACTTGAATTTTTTTATTTCCCAGCTGTTAGTTTATTGTTTTCTTTGATGGTGAGGCATTAATTCTGGACATGCAATTTTCTTGCTCACAATAGTACAATGAATGAAGGGATCACAATGAGTGTATTCATTTTGTTTAGTTGCCTATCAGTATAAATACATGGTTGAATTGCTTTCACTTCATATTAATAACTATTCTGTCCGCACAATGCAAATATGATGCCATCCTAACTAATTAGGTAGAAGCTTGGATTGGTGTTGTATGGTCTCTTCCTGACATTAAATCCTCCTCTGTTTGTGTTGTACCAGCTGGTAGCAACAATTATTGTGCTGCAGTCTTCTTCTTCGCCGCCAAAAGGAAATGACGATGCTCTACAAAATCCACTCCCATGCCCAAATCCAAGCCCTGCAGGCCCGCTCCGATGAGCTGGGCCACTCCCATAAGCCCATGCTTGTGAATCTTGTCTCTCTGGAGTCGGTGCACATAGCGCGTGAGTCATATGCACTCCTCCGCCCGCTGATCATGGAGTCGATGTTCTGGGCATGCCCGGAGCTAAAAAACCTCTTGGTCGTGGTAGGCTTGTCGCTGGAAATCCAAATGCTCGAGCATGATGTGTTACCCCAGCTCATGGTTCAGGAGGCCAAGATGGAACGGGGCGCCCTGAAAGCCCTCCTACTCATGAAGAACTCATCAATTATGCTCTTAGATCTGACGAAGTGCTTTAAGGAAGCCTTGGGCGTATTGCTTGCCGAGGAGGATCTGGTCTCAGCCCAAGTTGAAAAGCTGAGCATAATGCTAAAGGACACTGCTGTTCATGTACTCGAAGGTAATTGCAGCATTGTCTGGCTTCAGGAGCGTGTCCCGTTGCTGGTCCAGCTGGTCACCAATGTGTTGGAGACCCCGGTTCATTTCTGTGATCCTGATGAGTTCTGATGAGTAGACTTATCAGCCAACTCGAGGCTGTTGTGATGAGTATTATTTCTTAGGGGCGTGGCAAACAGTTTAGAATCAACCCTTTATGTTTGGATGTGTTATTAATGGATGGATTTTAAATGATATGTATCTTGGGTAGTGTTTTCTCATTCTGTGCTAGTAGGGTACAACTTGCAATTACTTCCAGTTTTTTTTAGAAACATCCATTCACATGGAGGTATTCGCTCTTTTTGGGGAATATATGCCAAAAGAATATAGTATGTTAGAGAAGAAATCCCAAATATAAGTCTTTTAAGAGGTTTCACTAAAAGACTACATATGGATGAATATAGACATACTTTAGAACATGGATGGATTCACTCATTTTGCTCCGTATGTAGTTTTCTACTAGTGAAATCTCTTAAAAGACCTATATATTTAGGAACGGAGGGATCTGTGAGTGTCCATGATTAAAGCTTTGCAAATACCATAAACAAAACATTACCTTGTACTTAAGATGAATTGAATTGAAATGTGATTAGCCTTCCACTAGCCAGCCAAGGAGGAAGGAGCCCACCGTGCGCAACCATTCCAACCTCCATATCTCCATTTCCTCTTGTCGCGCCGTAGTCCTCAACTAAACTATTCCAGAGAGAATAGATGGGGGTGGGGGTGAATAAAAAATGGTTTTTTGTGCCTAAACGCTAACTAACCTCATCACACATATCACATGTATTTTGTAGTTAGTTGTCCCAATCAATGCGAAAGTAGAGCACGTCGACATTACCATTAGAAGAACATTGTAGTAGATAAAGTTGGGTCCAAATATATATCGAAGTTGCTCAGTTTGCATCAACAGTTGCAAAAAAATGCCTGCAACACATTTTTGTTTTTTTAATAGTTGCCCATGAATCACACTACAATTGTCTATGTTAGAGAATATAGCCGCTTATTTTTTGTTTTCTTTATAATTTACAGCTTTTATGTTTTTGGGGGATTAAGTTTATTTGTGCCCCCTTCAAAAATGAACATGTGTATGTTCTTTATCTCTTTTTTAGGTGTCATAGTTGCCTGCAATCAACCATATTGTTGTCTAAAACCATGTATCCAGTTGCCCACAATCAACTGTACAGTTGTCTAAAACCATGTATCCAGTTGCCCACAATCAACCGTATAGTTGTCTAAAACCATGTACCCAGTTGCCCAATCCTCATGAACAGAAATATTACCAAGACCGTAATTTGGCTAATATGTAAAGGTTTTAGATACCTTGCAAGTTTGTGTCATGAGATGCGTCAAGAATTTATCTCCTCGGGATGGGATCCCTTGGTATGATCATAAATACTTGGTGAATAAACATAGAGGGGGAGGAGGGTGGAGTTGGTCATGGAGACGTAACTAAAACCATGAAGGGTTTTTAGGGGATTAAATTTATCTGTAAACCCTCCAAAAATGAACATGTGTATGTTTTTTATCCTTTTTTAGGGTGTCATAGTTTCCCACAATCAACCATACAGTTGCCAAAAACGAAGTATCCAGTTGCCCATAATTAACAAATAGTTTGCTTAAAACCAAGTATCCAGTTGCCCAATCCTCTATTTGACAAGACCATTATTTGATAAATATCTAAAGGTTTTAGATACCTGCAATTAAGTTTGTGTCATAGAGGTGGAGTTCAAATTTTCCTCTCCTTGGTTGAGATCCCTTGGTGCGACCGTAGAGGGGAAAGGGTGGAATTGGTTAGGTTTCCTAGTTGGAGATATGGGGGACATGACTAGGTGTGTGTGTGTGTGCGCGCGCGTGTGTGTGTGCGTGTGTGTTTTCTCCACTGTGCTACTGCGTAGTTGCCCAAGGAAAATTGTGGAGTTGTTCAGGCTTGGACTACACACGAGTTGCTTGGTGAAGTTAGTTTTTTCTATATGTGGCTGCTTTATCTAGATAGAAAGTCATACTCGGACTACACACGAGTTGTCTGGTGAATGCATCGGAGTTGCACAAAAACACCCTAAAAGTTGCTAACTTTTTAAAGTACACCTCCAGTGCATATAGGTCACATAGTTGATTTTCTTTTTTACCCCCAACAGGCTCAGTTGGGTGAACTTAGTCTTTTCTATATGTGGCTTCGTTTATCAATATTTGAAATTGTTGTTGCCACCTCTCTGTTACAACAGACATGGTTTGCATAGTGGGGACGACATCCCCTCCTTTACGCGGCATCTAGTTTTGGACGTCATGTTTGCTCGGGAGCGGCGGAGAGGGCATCGTCAGACAATGGTCGGAGGTTAACCGTTGGGTTAGCATTTTCATTTGTAGTGCAGACTCTTTGTCCATCATGGGGGCCTCGGCTAGGAGGGGCGGATTCTGCTCCTCTTGTCGTATGAGGAGATGGGATCCGACTTTATGTCGGAGGGAGCAATGGACGCTGGGGACCCTAGGAACGCCCCCTTGTCGTTCGGTTTGGAGGATTTCAAGCGTACCGACTTGTTCAAACAAATTAGGTGACCGTCATTGGATGGTTAAAGGTGGCCGATTCTGGAATTTTGGGCGATTTGGTGATCCGTGTTAGAGTTGTCCTTATGGTAGGCGACTTAGAGGTTAAGGTAGTCAATTGGTAGTCATGGTAACCAATTTAGAAAGATTCTCCGCTGATAGGTAGTCATACTAGGGGAAAAAGGAGTTGCTTTTCTATAGCACTAATGTTGCCTCTATAGCACAAAAAGTTGCTCGGAAAAAGAGTTCGTCGAAACCTACTCATATGGATCTAGTTTTGAAGAACTCGTCGCGAGAAACCCAACAATGAAAACGGATCTGAATTTTGACATTTGAATCAAAAGTTACAACTTTTTAAAGGTTTTGATCCCCTAATAAATGCAGGTGGAATAAACAGCGTGAGCACATAGGACCTGGCGTTTTCCTTTTTGATGTAATTGAAGAGGATCAGGTGCTTTCGTTTCTTTAAAGGGAAAGTGTGCTCAATCAAACCAATGAGCGCATGGGCGCCGGCTAGCTAGGTCCAATAAAGAATTGCTGGTATATGATTTTTTTGAGGGGGAGAAATTGGTATACGAGGTAGCAGTAGGTTTTGCCCAAGAGAAAATGTGCTAGTCGAAAATGTGCTAGTCGTGCCGTGCCGGGCCTGGCAAGGCAGCCCAGGCACGACCTAGCCAGTCCACGTGCCAGGCACGGCCCACTAAGTCACGTGCCATGCCAGGCCGGGCACGCGGCCTATCGTGCCGGCCCGACAATACCAGCCCGTTTGGCCAGGTTTGGGCGTGGTTTTACGAACGAGCGAGCATAGAGCCGGTAGCCACTGCACCACTTATGACTTCATGTAATACATACACACTACCTGAGGTAAAATACCAGAGGTTTTTTTATTTCTTCATTTTTCATTTCTTTCGTCTCTTTGGTCTTGTTATTTTTCTCCGATTTTGTTTTATTCATCATTATAATTTGATTTTCTCCATTTTTTTTGCTTTTTTCATTTCATTTTCTTCTATGGTTTTTGTTTTTTTTCCTTTTTTATTCTCGATTTTTTGTTTTCCTTTGGTGTTTTCTTATGTTGTCATTTTCACTCTACATTTACGCACATGTCAAAAACATTTTTCGTAACAATACAAGTTCAACATTGTCCCAATGCTATTTCAAAAAATTTCAAATACTTGTTCAACTTTTTTTCATATACTTGTTCAAATTGCTAATACTTACTCAACATTTTCAAAAACCTGTTAAACATTGTTATATACCCATTCAATATTTTAATACATTTTTTGAGGGGTTCACAGTTTGTTTGTACATAGGAGTATTTGTTTTCAGTTCCCATGGAAGATACTCCCTCCGGTTCTGGTGTGTTTTGTCGATGCAGAGAAGTGCCTCCTGTATTCAATGAGAATGTGGGGGGACTCTGTTCAATCCCTCCTCGTGGCGTCTGGTTCCATTCTAAACGAGGTAATCTTCTAATGCAGCAAAATTTTGAGACACACAGAGTTTTGTTTTTATGTATGAACATTATTACGACTCATTAACTCCATCGTGGATGCTAAGTTGACTCATTACACCTCCTCGTGTACGTGCGTGTGTGTGCCTAATACGAGGTTTTGCCCAGTTTTTCATGGTGCAGGTCCATTCCGGTCCATGACGGGCGTTGGCCAGATTTTCCACGTGTACCCGTTCACGGGTCCGTGTAAGGGTCCGTGTGTGTGTTTTTGCCTAGTATGTGGTTTTCACCAGTTTTCCATGGCGCGTGTCCATTCCCGTCCACAACGGGCGTCGGCCAGATTTTTCATGTGTACCCGTTCAACCCGTTCACGGGTCCGTGTAAGGGTCCGTGTACGTGTGTGTGTGTGGGTGCCTAGTACGTGGTTTTGCCCAGTTTTCCATGGAGCGGGTCTATTCCCGTCCACGACGGGCGTCGGCCAGATTTTTCATGTGTACCCGTTCACGGGTCCGTGTGTGTGTGTGTTTGTGCCTAGTATGTGGTTTTCACAAGTTTTCCATGGCGCGGGTCCATTCCCGTCCACGTCGGGCGTCGGCCAGTTTTTTCACGTTTATCCGTTCAGCCCGTGCGCATGTCTGTGCAACATTGCATGTACGTGTGTGTGTGCCTAGTACGTGGTGTTGCCTAGTTTTCCATGGCGCGGGTCCATTCTCGTCCATGACGGGCGTCGGCCAGATTTTCCACGTGTACCCGTTCACGGGTCCGTATAAGGGTCCGTGTGTGTGTCTGTGCCTAGGATGTGGTTTTCACCAGTGTTCCATGGCGCGGGTCCATTCCCGTCCACGCCGGGCGTCAGCCAGTTTTTTCACGTGTACCCGTTCAGCCCGTTCACGGGTCCGTGAAAGGGTCCGTCTATGTGTGTGTGTGTGCCTAGTACGTGGTGTTGCCTAGTTTTCCATGGCGCGGGTCCATTCTCGTCCATGACGGGCGTCGGCCAGATTTTCCACGTGTACCCGTTCACGGGTCCGTATAAGGGTCCGTGTGTGTGTCTGTGCCTAGGATGTGGTTTTCACCAGTGTTCCATGGCGCGGGTCCATTCCCGTCCACGCCGGGCGTCAGCCAGTTTTTTCACGTGTACCCGTTCAGCCCGTTCACGGGTCCGTGAAAGGGTCCGTCTATGTGTGTGTGTGTGCCTAGTACGTGGTGTTGCCTAGTTTTCCATGGCGCGGGTCCATTCTCGTCCATGACGGGCGTCGGCCAGATTTTCCACGTGTACCCGTTCACGGGTCCGTATAAGGGTCCGTGTGTGTGTCTGTGCCTAGGATGTGGTTTTCACCAGTGTTCCATGGCGCGGGTCCATTCCCGTCCACGCCGGGCGTCAGCCAGTTTTTTCACGTGTACCCGTTCAGCCCGTTCACGGGTCCGTGAAAGGGTCCGTCTATGTGTGTGTGTGTGCCTAGTACGTGGTGTTGCCTAGTTTTCCATGGCGCGGGTCCATTCTCGTCCATGACGGGCGTCGGCCAGATTTTCCACGTGTACCCGTTCACGGGTCCGTATAAGGGTCCGTGTGTGTGTCTGTGCCTAGGATGTGGTTTTCACCAGTGTTCCATGGCGCGGGTCCATTCCCGTCCACGCCGGGCGTCAGCCAGTTTTTTCACGTGTACCCGTTCAGCCCGTTCACGGGTCCGTGAAAGGGTCCGTCTATGTGTGTGTGTGTGCCTAGTACGTGGTGTTGCCTAGTTTTCCATGGCGCGGGTCCATTCTCGTCCATGACGGGCGTCGGCCAGATTTTCCACGTGTACCCGTTCACGGGTCCGTATAAGGGTCCGTGTGTGTGTCTGTGCCTAGGATGTGGTTTTCACCAGTGTTCCATGGCGCGGGTCCATTCCCGTCCACGCCGGGCGTCAGCCAGTTTTTTCACGTGTACCCGTTCAGCCCGTTCACGGGTCCGTGAAAGGGTCCGTCTATGTGTGTGTGTGTGCCTAGTACGTGGTTTTGCCCAGTTTTCCATGGCACAGGTCCATTCCCGTCCACGAATGGCGTCGGCCAGATTTTTGACGTGTACCCGTTCACGGGTCCGTTTAAGGGTCTGTGTGTGTGTGTGTGTGTGTGTTTGTGCCAAGTATGTGGTTTTGACCAGTTTTCCACAGCGCGGGCCCATTCCCGTCCACGACGGGCGTCGGCCAGTTTTTTCACGTGTACCCGTTCAGCCCGTTCACGGGTCCGTGAAAGGGTCCGTCTATGTGTGTGTGTGTGCCTAGTACGTGGTGTTGCCCAGTTTTCCATGGCGCGGGTCCATTCCTGTCCACAACTGTCGTCGGCCAGATGATTCACGTGTACCCGTTCACGGGTCCGTGTAAGGGTCCATGTGTGTGTCTGTGCCTAGGATGTGGTTTTCACCAGTTTTCCATGGCGCTGGTCCATCCCGTCCACGACGGGCGTCAGCCAATTTTTTCACGTCTACTCGTTCAGCCCGTTCACGGGTCCGTGTACGTGTGTGTGTGTGCCTAGTACGTGGTTTTGCCCAGTTTTCCATGGTGCGGGTCCATTCTCGTCCATGACGGGCGTCGGCCAGATTTTCCACGTGTACCCGTTCACGGGTCCGTGTAAGGGTCCGTGTGTGTGTTTTTGCCTAGTATGTGGTTTTCACCAGTTTTCCATGGCGCGTGTCCATTCCCGTCCACGACGGGCGTCGGCCAGATTTTTCATGTGTACCCGTTCAGCCCGTTCACGGGTCCGTGTAAGGGTCCGTGTACGTGTGTGTGTGGTTGCCTAGTACGTGGTTTTGCCCAGTTTTCCATTGCGCGGGTCTATTCCCGTCCACGAGGGGCGTCGACCAGATTTTTCATGTGTACCGTTCACAGGTCTGTGTATGTGTGTTTGTGCCTAGTATGTGGTTTTCACAAGTTTTCCATGGCGTGGGTCCATTCCCGTCCACGTCGGGCGTTGGCCAGTTTTTTCACGTTTACCCGTTCAGCCCGTTCACGAGTCCGTGTAACAATCCATGTACGCGTGTGTGTGCCTAGTACGTGGTTTTGCCCCAGTTTTCCATGGCGCGTGTCCATTCCCGTCCACGACGGGCGTCGACCAGATTTTCAACGTGTACCCGTTCACGGGTCCGTATAAGGGTCCGTGTGTGTGTTTGTGCCTAGTATGTGGTTTTCACCAGTTTTCCATGGCGTGAGTCCATTCCCGTCCACGACGAGCATTAGCCAGTTTTTTCATGTGTACCCGTTCAGCTCGTTCAGGGGTCCATGTAAGGGTCCGTGTACGTGTGTGTGTGTCTGCCTAGTACGTGGTTTTGCCCAGTTTTCCATGGCGCCGGTCCATTCCCGTCCACAACTGGCGTCGGCCATATTTTTCACGTGTAACCGTTCACAGGTCCGTGTGTGTGTGTTTGTGCCTAGTATGTGGTTTTCACCAGTTTTCCATGGCGCGGGTCCATTCCAGTCCACGACGGGCGTCAGCCAGTTTTTCACGTGTACCCGTTGATGGGTCCGTGTGTGTGTGTGTGTGTGTGTTTGTGCCTAGTATGTGGCTTTCACCAGTTTTCCATGGTGCGGGTCCATTCCCGTCAACGACGGGTTTCGGACAGTTTTTTCACGTGTACCCGTTCAGCCCATTCACGAGTCCGTTTAAGGGTCCGTGTACGTGTGTGTGTGCCTAGTACGTGGTTTTGCCCAGTTTTCCATGGCGCGGGTCCATTCCCTTCCAAGAAGGGCGTCGGCCAGATTTTTCACGTGTACCCGTTCACGGGTCCGTGTAAGGGTCCGTGTGTGTGTGTTTGTGCCTAGTATGTGGTTTTCACCAGTTTTCTATGGCGCGGGTCCATTCCCGTCCACGACGGGCGTCAGCCAGATTTTTCACGTGCACCCGTTCACCGGTCCGTGTCTGTGTGTTTGTGCCTAGTATGTGGTTTTCACCAGTTTTCTATGGCGCGGGTCCATTCCCGTCCACGACGGGCGTCAGCCAGATTTTTCACGTGCACCCGTTCACCGGTCCGTGTCTGTGTGTTTGTGCCTAGTATGTGGTTTTCACCAGTTTTCTATGGCGCGGGTCCATTCCCGTCCACGACGGGCGTCAGCCAGATTTTTCACGTGCACCCGTTCACCGGTCCGTGTCTGTGTGTTTGTGCCTAGTATGTGGTTTTCACCAGTTTTCTATGGCGCGGGTCCATTCCCGTCCACGACGGGCGTCAGCCAGATTTTTCACGTGCACCCGTTCACCGGTCCGTGTCTGTGTGTTTGTGCCTAGTATGTGGTTTTCACCAGTTTTCTATGGCGCGGGTCCATTCCCGTCCACGACGGGCGTCAGCCAGATTTTTCACGTGCACCCGTTCACCGGTCCGTGTCTGTGTGTTTGTGCCTAGTATGTGGTTTTCACCAGTTTTCCATGGCGCGGGTCCTTTCCCGTCCACGACCGGCGTCGGCCAGATTTTTCACGTGTACCCGTTCACGGGTCCATGTGTGTGTGTTTGTGCCTAGTATGTGGTTTTCACCAGTTTTCCCTGGCGCGGGTCCATTCCCATCCGCGACGTGTGTCGGCACATTTTTCACGTGTACCCGTTCAGCCTATTCACGGTCCGTGTAAGGGTCCGTGTACGTGTGTGTGTTGCCTAGTACGTTGTTTTGCCCAGTTTTCGAGGGCGCGGGTCCATTCCCGTCCACGACGGGCGTCGGCCAGATTATTCACGTGTACCCGTTCACGGGTCCGTGTAAGGGTCCCTGTGTGTTTGTATGTGCCTAGTATGTGGTTTTCACCAGTTTTCCATGGCTCGGGTCCATTCCTATCCACGACGGGCGTTGGCCAATTTTTTCACGTGTACCCGTTCAGCCCGTTCACGGGTCCGTGTACGTGTGTGTGTGTGTGTGTGTGTGTGTGTG
>CAJFDF010000018.1:221762-237282 GCA_904067115.1 Aegilops sharonensis
CTATGAAGACGCACTTCTTCGATTTGGGTTTGAGCTTATCAGGATGAAACTTTTTCACATAAGCATCGCAGCCCCAAACTTTAAGAAACGACAGCTTAGGTTTCATGCGAAACCATAGTTCATATGGTGTTGTCTCGACGGATTTAGATGGTGCACTATTTAACGTGAATGCAGCTGTCTCCAATGCATAATCCCAAAACGATAATGGTAAATCAGTAA
Organism: Aegilops sharonensis; assembly: GCA_904067115.1. Classification (NCBI taxonomy): domain Eukaryota; kingdom Viridiplantae; phylum Streptophyta; class Magnoliopsida; order Poales; family Poaceae; genus Aegilops; species Aegilops sharonensis. The sequence goes on from CAJFDF010000018.1 coordinate 221,982, forward strand.
GAGACATCATAGATCACCCTATATCTAATAAAGTGTGTTTATGACATTCGGACACACCATTACGCTATGGTGTTCCAGGTGGCATGAGTTTGTGAAACTATTCCACATTGTTTTAATTGAAGGCCAAACTCGTAACTCAAATATTTGTTTCTGCGATCAGATCGTAGAAACTTAATTTTCTTGTTACGATGATTCTTCACTTCACTCTAAAATTCTTTGAACGTTTCAAATGTTTCAGACTTGTGTTTTATCAAGTAGATATACCCATATCTGCTCAAATCATCTGTGAAGGTCAGAAAATAATGATACTTGCCACGAGCCTCAACACTCATCGGACCGCATACATCAGTATGTATTATTTCCAATAAGTCAGTTGCTTGCTCCATTTTTCCGGAGAACGGTGTCTTAGTCATCCTGCCCATGAGGCATGGTTCGCAAGCATCAAGTGATTCATAATCAAGTGATTCCAAAAGCCCATCAGCATGGAGTTTCTTCATGCGCTTTACACCAATATGACCTAAACGGCAGTGCCACAAATATGTTGCACTATCATTATCAACTTTGCATCTTTTGGTTTGAATATTATGAATATGTGTATCACTACGATCGAGATCCAACAAACCATTTTCGTTGGTGTGTATGACCATAGAAGGTTTTATTCATGTAAATAGAACAACAATTGTTCTTCAACTTAAATGAATAACCGTATTGCAATAATCATGATCAAATCATATTTATGCTCAACGCAAACACCAAATAACACTTATTTAGTTTCAACACTAATCCCGAATGTAAAGGGAGTGTGCGATGATGATCATATCAATCTTGGAACTATTTCCAACACACATCGTCACCTCGCCTTTCACTAGTTTCTGTTTATTCTGCAACTCCCGATTCGAGCTACTAACCTTAGCAACTGAACTAGTATCAAATACTGAGGGTTTGCTATAAACACTAGTAAAGTACACATCAATAATATGTATATCAAATATACTTTTGTTCACTTTGCCATCCTTCTTATCCACCAATTACTTGGGGTAGTTCCGCTTCCAGTGACCAGTCCTTTTGCAGTAGAAGCACTTAGTCTCAGGCTTAGGTCCAGACTTGGGTTTCTTCACTTGAGCAGCAACTTGCTTGCCTTTCTTCTTGAAGTTCCCCTTTCTTACCTTTGCCTTTTTCCTTGAAACTAGTGATCTTGTCAACCATCAATACTTGATGTTTTTCTTGATTTCTACCTTCGTCGATTTCAGCATCACGAAGAGCTTGGGAATTGTATCTGTTATCCCTTGCATATTATAGTTCATCACGAAGTTCTACTAACTTGGTGATGGTGACTAGAGAATTCTGTCAATCACTATCTTATCTGGAAGATTAACTCCCACTTGATTCAAGTGATTGAAGTACCCAGACAATCTGAGCACATGCTCACTGCTTGAGCGATTCGCTTCCATCTTTTAGCTATAGAACTTGTTGGAGATTTCATATCTCTCAACTCGGGTATTTGCTTGAAATATTAACTTCAACTCCTGGAACATCTTATATGGTCCATGACGTTCAAAACGTCTTTGAAGTCCCGATTCTAAGCCGTTAAGCATGGTGCACTAAATTATCAAGTAGTCATCATATTGAGCTAGCCAAACATTCATAACATCTGCATATGCTCCTGCAATAGGTCTGTCACCTAGCGGTGCATCAAGGACATAATTCTTCTGTGCAGCAATGAGGATAATCCTCGGATCACGGATCCAATCCGCATCATTGCTACTAACATCTTTCAATATAATTTTTCTCTAGGAACATACAAAAATAAACACAGGGAAGCAACAACTCGAGCTATTGATCTACAACATAATTTGCAAAATACTATCAGGACTAAGTTCATGATAAATTAAAGTTCAATTAATCATATTACTTAAGAACTCCCACTTAGATAGACATCCCTCTAATCATCTAAGTGATCACGTGATCCATATCAACTAAACCATGTCCGATCATGACGTGAGATGGAGTAGTTTCAAAGGTGAACATCAATATGTTGATCATATCTACTATATGATTCATGCTCGACCTTTCGGTCTCCTTGTTCCGAGGCCATATCTGTTATATGCTAGGCTCATCAAGTTTAACCTGAGTATTCCGCGTGTGCAACTGTTTTGCACCCGTTGTATTTGAACGTAGAGCCTATCACACCCGATCATCACGTGGTGTCTCAGCACGAAGAACTTTCGCAACGGTGCATACTCAGGGAGAACACTTCTTGATAATTAGTGAGAGATCATCTTATAATGCTACCGTCAATCAAAGCAATATAAGATGTATAAGAGATAAACATCACATGCAATCAATATAAGTGATATGATATGGCCATCATCATCTTGTGCTTGTGATCTCCATCTCCGAAGCACCGTCATGATCACCATCGTCACCGGCGCGACACCTTGATCTCCATCGTAGCATCGTTGTCGTCTCGCCAAACTTATGCTTCTACGACTATCACTACCGCTTAGCGATAAAGTAAAGCATTACAGGGCGATTACATTGCATACAATAAAGCGACAACCATATGGCTCCTGCCAGTTGCCGATAACTTCGGTTACAAAACATGATCATCTCATACAATAAAATTTAGCATCATGTCTTGACCATATCACATCACAACAAGCCCTGCAAAAACAAGTTAGACGACCTCTACTTTGTTGTTGCAAATTTTACGTGGCTGCTACGGGCTTAGCAAGAACCGTTCTTACCTACGCATCAAAACCACAATGATAGTTTGTCAAGTTGATGCCGTTTTAACCTTCGCAAGGACCGGTCGTAGCCACACTCGGTTCAACTAAAGTGAGAGAGATAGACACCCGCCGGTCACCTTTAAGCAACGAGTGCTCGCAACGGTGAGACCAGTCTCGCGTAAGCGTACGCGTAATGTCGGTTCGGGCCGCTTCATCTCACAATACCGCTGAACCAAAGTATGACATGCTGGTAGGCAGTATGACTTATATCGCCCACAACTCACTTGTGTTCTACTCGTGCACAACATCAACGCATAAAACCAGGCTCGGATGCCACTTTTGGGGAACGTAGTAATTTCAAAAATTTCCTACGCACATGCAAGATCGTGGTGATGCATAGCAACGAGATGAGAGTGTTGTCTACGTACCCTCATAGACCTGCAACGGAAGCATTGACGCAACGTAGAGGAAGTAGTCGTACTTTTTCCCGATCCAACCGATCCAAGTACCGAACGTACGGCACCTCCGAGTTTTGCACACGTTCAGCTCGATGATGTCCCTCGAACTCCGATCCAGTCGAGTGTTGAGGGAGAGTTTCGTCAGCACGACGGCGTGGTGACGATGATGATGTTCTACTGACGCAGGGCTTCGCCTAAGCACCACTATGATATATTCGAGGTGTAATCAGGTGGAGGGGGGCACCGCACACGGCTAAGGAACGATCTCAAGGATCAACTTGTGTGTCATGGGGTGCCCCCCTGCCCCCGTATATAAAGGAGGGAGGGAGGAGGTGGCCGGCCAGGTGTTGGAGGCGCCAGGAGGAGTCCTACTCCTACCGGGAGTAGGACTCCCCTCCCTTTTCCTAGTTGGATTAGGACTTGAGGGGGGAAAGAGGCGGAGGAGAGGGGGCCGGCCACCTTGCCCTAAACCTATTCAGTTTGGGCCATGGGGGGCGCACCCGACTTCTCCCTTGCTGCCCTCTCTTCCCACTAAGGCCCACTATTGCCCATTAGCCTCCCGGGGGGTTCCGGTAACCTCCCGGTACTCCGGTAAAATCATGAGTTTACCCGGAACACTTCCGATGTCCAAACATAGGCTTCCAATATATCAATCTTTATGTCTCGACCATTTTGAGACTCCTCGTCAAGTCCGTGATCACATCAAGGACTCCGAACAACCTTCGGTACATCAAAATCATATAAACTCATAAAACTGTCAACGTAACGTTAAGCGTGCGGACCCTACGGGTTCGAGAACAATGTAGACATGACTGAGACAACTCTCCGGTCAATAACCAATAGCGGGACCTGGATGCCCATATTGGCTCCTACATTTTCTATGAAGATCTTTATCGGTCAGACCACATAACAACATACGTTGTTCCCTTTGTCATCGGTATGTTACTTACCCGAGATTCGATCGTCGGTATCCAATACCTAGTTCAATCTCGTTACCGGCAAGTCTCTTTACTCGTTCCGTAATACATCATCTCACAACTAACACATTAGTTGCAATGCTTGCAAGGCTTATGTGATGTGTATTACCGAGAGGGCCCAGAGATACCTCTCCGACAATCGGAGTGACAAATCCTAATCTCGAAATACGCCAACCCAACATGTACCATTGGAGACACCTGTAATGCTCCTTTATAATCACCCAGTTACGTTGTGACGTTTGGTAGCACCCAAAGTGTTCCTCCGGCAAACGGGAGTTGCATAATCTCATAGTCATAGGAACATGTATAAGTCATGAAGAAAGCAATAGCAACATACTAAACGATCGGGTGCTAAGCTTATGGAATGGGTCATGTCAATCAGATCATTCATCTAATGATGTGATCCCGTTAATCAAATAACAACTCTTTGTCCATGGTTAGGAAACATAACCATCTTTGATTAACGAGCTAGTCAAGTAGAGGCATACTAGTGACACTCTGTTTGTCTATGTATTCACACATGTATTATGTTTCCGGTTAATACAATTCTAGCATGAATAATAAACATTTATCATGATATAAGGAAATAAATAATAACTTTATTATTGCCTCTAGGGCATATTTCCTTCAATTTTCACTAGTTTTCCATGGCGCGGGTCCATTCCCGTCCACGACGGGCGTTCACCAGTTTTTTCACGTGTACCCGTTCAGCCTGTTCAAGGGTCCGTGTAAGGGTCCATGTACGTGTGTGCGTGTGCCTAGTACGTGGTTTTGCCCAGTTTTCCATGGCGTGGGTCCATTCCCGTCCACGACGGGCGTAGGCCAGATTTTTCACGTGTACCCGTTCAGCCCGTGCACGGGTCTGTGTACGTGTGTGTGTGTGTGCCTAGTACGTGGTTTTGCTCAGTTTTCCATGGCGTGGGTCCATTCCCGTCCACGACGTGTGTCGGCCAGATTTTTCACCTGTACCCGTTCATGGGTCCGTGTAAGGGTTCCTGTGTGTGTGTGTGTTTGTGCCTAGTATGTGGTTTTCCCCAAATTTCCATGGCGCGGGTCCATTCCCGTCCACGAGGGGCGTAGCCAGTTTTTTCACATGTACCCGTTCAGCCCGTGCAGGGGTCCGTGTACGTGTGTGTGCCTAGTATGTGGTCTGGCTCAGTTTTCCATGGCGTCGGTCCATTCCCGTCCATGAAGGGCGTCGGCCAGATTTTTCACGTGTACCCGTTCACGGGTCCGTCTAAGGGTTCATGTGTGTGTGTGTGTGTTTTAGCCTAGTATGTGGATTTCACCAGTTTTCCATGGCGCGGGTCCATTCCCGTCCATGATGGGCGTCGGCCAGATTTTTCACGTGTACCCGTTCACGGGTCCGTCTAAGGGTTCATGTGTGTGTGTGTGTGTTTTAGCCTAGTATGTGGATTTCACCAGTTTTCCATGGCGCGGGTCCATTCCCGTCCATGATGGGCGTCGGCCAGATTTTTCACGTGTACCCGTTCACGGGTCCGTCTAAGGGTTCATGTGTGTGTGTGTGTGTTTTAGCCTAGTATGTGGATTTCACCAGTTTTCCATGGCGCGGGTCCATTCCCGTCCATGATGGGCGTCGGCCAGATTTTTCACGTGTACCCGTTCACGGGTCCGTCTAAGGGTTCATGTGTGTGTGTGTGTGTTTTAGCCTAGTATGTGGATTTCACCAGTTTTCCATGGCGCGGGTCCATTCCCGTCCATGATGGGCGTCGGCCAGATTTTTCACGTGTACCCGTTCACGGGTCCGTCTAAGGGTTCATGTGTGTGTGTGTGTGTTTTAGCCTAGTATGTGGATTTCACCAGTTTTCCATGGCGCGGGTCCATTCCCGTCCATGATGGGCGTCGGCCAGATTTTTCACGTGTACCCGTTCACGGGTCCGTCTAAGGGTTCATGTGTGTGTGTGTGTGTTTTAGCCTAGTATGTGGATTTCACCAGTTTTCCATGGCGCGGGTCCATTCCCGTCCATGATGGGCGTCGGCCAGATTTTTCACGTGTACCCGTTCACGGGTCCGTCTAAGGGTTCATGTGTGTGTGTGTGTGTTTTAGCCTAGTATGTGGATTTCACCAGTTTTCCATGGCGCGGGTCCATTCCCGTCCATGATGGGCGTCGGCCAGATTTTTCACGTGTACCCGTTCACGGGTCCGTCTAAGGGTTCATGTGTGTGTGTGTGTGTTTTAGCCTAGTATGTGGATTTCACCAGTTTTCCATGGCGCGGGTCCATTCCCGTCCATGATGGGCGTCGGCCAGATTTTTCACGTGTACCCGTTCACGGGTCCGTCTAAGGGTTCATGTGTGTGTGTGTGTGTTTTAGCCTAGTATGTGGATTTCACCAGTTTTCCATGGCGCGGGTCCATTCCCGTCCATGATGGGCGTCGGCCAGATTTTTCACGTGTACCCGTTCACGGGTCCGTCTAAGGGTTCATGTGTGTGTGTGTGTGTTTTAGCCTAGTATGTGGATTTCACCAGTTTTCCATGGCGCGGGTCCATTCCCGTCCATGATGGGCGTCGGCCAGATTTTTCACGTGTACCCGTTCACGGGTCCGTCTAAGGGTTCATGTGTGTGTGTGTGTGTTTTAGCCTAGTATGTGGATTTCACCAGTTTTCCATGGCGCGGGTCCATTCCCGTCCATGATGGGCGTCGGCCAGATTTTTCACGTGTACCCGTTCACGGGTCCGTCTAAGGGTTCATGTGTGTGTGTGTGTGTTTTAGCCTAGTATGTGGATTTCACCAGTTTTCCATGGCGCGGGTCCATTCCCGTCCATGATGGGCGTCGGCCAGATTTTTCACGTGTACCCGTTCACGGGTCCGTCTAAGGGTTCATGTGTGTGTGTGTGTGTTTTAGCCTAGTATGTGGATTTCACCAGTTTTCCATGGCGCGGGTCCATTCCCGTCCACGACAGGCGTCGGCCAGTTTTTTCACGTGTACCTGTTCAGCGCGTTGACGGGTCCGTGTAAGGGTCCGTGTACGTGTGTGTGTGCCTATTACGTGGTTTTGCCCAGTTTTCCATGGCGCGGGTCCATTCCCGTCCACGACGGGCATCAACCAGATTTTTCACGTGTACCCATTCACGGGTCCGTGTAAGGGTCCGTGTGTGTGTTTGCGCCAAGTATGTGGTTTTCACCAGTTTTCCGTGGCACGGGTCCATTCCCGTCCACGACGGGCGTCAGCCAGTTTTTTCACATGTACCCGTTCAGCCGTTCACGGGTCCGTGTAAGGGTTCGTGTACATGTGTGTGTGCCTAGTACATGGTTTTGCCCAGTTTTCCATGGCACCGGTCCATTCCCGTCCGCAACGGGCGTCAGCCAGTTTTTTCACGTGTACCCATTCAGCCCGTTCATGGGTCCGTGTAATGGTCCATGTACGTGTGTGTGTTCCTAGTACATGGTTTTGCCCAATTTTCCATGGCGCGGGTCCATTCCCGTCCATGATGGGCGTCGGCCAGATTTTTCACGTGTACCCGTTCACGGGTCCGTGTGTGTGTTTGTGCCTAGTATGTGGTTTTCACAAGTTCTCCACGGCATGGGTCCATTCCCGTCCACAACGGGCGTTGGCCAGTTTTTTCATGTGTACCGGTTCAGCCCGTTCACGGGTCCGTGTAAGGGTCCGTGTACGTTTGTGTGTGCCTAGTACATGGTTTTGCCCAGTTTTCCATGGCGCGGGTCCAGTCCCGTCCACGACAGGTGTCGGCCAGATTTTTCACGTGTACCCGTTCACGGGTCCGTGTGTGTGTGTTTGTGCCTAGTATGTGGTTTTCACCAGTTTCTCATGGCGCGGGTCCATTCCCGTCCACGACGGGTCTCGGATAAATTTTTCATGTGTACCCGTTCACGGGTCCGTGTAAGGGTCCGTGTGTGTGTGTGTGTGTGTGTGTGTGTGTGTGTGTGTGCGTGTGTGTGTGTGTGTGCCTAGTACATGGTTGTGCCCAGTTTTCCATGGCGCGGGTCCATTCCCGTCCATGATGGGCGTCGGCCAGTTTTTTCACGTGTACCCGTTCAGCCCGTGCACGGGTCTGTGTACGTGTGTGTGTGTGTGCCTAGTACGTGGTTTTGCCCAGTATTCCATGGTGCGGGTCCATCCCCGTCCACGACGGGCGTCGGCCATATTTTTCACGTGTACCCGTTCACGGGTCCGTGTACGTGTGTGTGCCTAGTATGTGGTTTTCCATAGTTTTCCGTGGGGCGGGTCCATTCCCGTCCACGACGGGCGTCGGCCAGTTTTTTCACGTGTACCCGTTCAGCCCGTTCACGGGTCCGTGTAAGGGTCCGTGTGTGTGTGTGTGTGTGTGTGTGTGTGTGTGTGTGTGTGTGTGTGTGTGTGTTTGTGCCTAGTATGTGGTTTTCACCAGTTTTCCATGGCGCGGGTCCATTCTCGTCCACGACGGGCGTTGGCCAGTTTTTTCACGTGTACCCGTTCAGCCCGTTCACGGGTCTGTGTAAGGGTCCATGTACGTGTGTGTGCCTAGTATGTGGTTTTCCATAGTTTTCCGTGGTGCGGGTCCATTCCCGTCCACGACGGGCGTCGGCCAGTTTTTTCACGTGTACCCGTTCAACCCGTTGACGGGTCCGTGTACGTGTGTGTGCCTAGTACGTGGTTTTGCCCAGTATTCCATGGTGCGGGTCCATCCCCGTCCACGACGGGCGTCGGCCATATTTTTCTCGTGTACCCGTTCACGGGTCCGTGTAAGGGTCCATGTGTGTGTTTGTGCCAAGTATGTGGTTTTCACCAGTTTTCCGTGGTACGGGTCCATTCCCGTCCACGACAGGTGTCGGACAGTTTTTTCACATGTACCCGTTCAGCCCATTCATGAGTCCGTGTAAGGGTCCGTGTACGTGTGTGTGTGCCTAGTACGTGGTTTTGCCCAGTTTTCCTTGGCGCGGGTCGATTCCCTTCCACGACGGGCGTAGGCCAGATTTTTCACGTGTACCCATTCACGTGTCCGTGTCAGGGTCTGCGTGTGTGTGTTTGTGCCTAGTATGTGGTTTTCACCAGTTTTCCATGGCGCGGGTCCATTCCAGTCCATGACGGGCGTTCGCTAGTTTTTTCACGTGTTCCCGTTCAGCCCGTTCACAGGTCCGTGTAAGGGTTCGTGTACGTGTGTGTGTGCCTAGTACGTGGTTTTGCCCAGTTTTCCATGCCGCGGGTCCATTCCCGTCTACGACGGGCGTCGACCAAATTTTTCACGTGTACCCGTTCACGGGTCCGTGTGTGTGTGTTTGTGCCTAGTATGTTGTTTTCACCAGTTTTCCATGGTGCGGGTCCATTCCCGTCCACGACGGGCGTCGGCCAGATAGATCGGGAGTGCGCCGTGAAGGGAACGAGTGTAGATCTCGGTGGGCGCCGTATCATTAAATAACCAGTTTTCCATGGTGCGGGTCCATTCCCGTCCACGACGGGCGTCGGCCAGATAGATCGGGAGTGCGCCGTGAAGGGAACGAGTGTAGATCTCGGTGGGCGCCGTATCATTAAATAACCAGTTTTCCATGGTGCGGGTCCATTCCCGTCCACGACGGGCGTCGGCCAGTTTTTTCACGTGTACCCGTTCAGCCCATTCACGAGTCCGTGTAAGGGTCCGTGTACGTGTGTGTGTGTGCCTAGTAAGTGGTTTTGCCCAGTTTTCCATGGCGCGGGTCCATCCACTTCCACGACGGGCGTCGGCTAGATTTTTCACGTGTACCCGTTCACGGGTCCGTGTAAGGGTCCGTGTGTGTGTGTTTGTGCCTAGTATGTGGTTTTCACTAGTTTTCCATGGCGCGGGTCCATTCCCGTCCACGACGGGCGTTCACCAGTTTTTTAACATGTAACCGTTCAGCCCGTTCAGGGGTCCGTGTAAGGGTCTGTGTACGTGTGTGTGTGCGCCTAGTACGTGGTTTTGCCCAGTTTTCCATGGCGTGGGTCCATTCTCGTCCACGACGGGTGTCGGCCAGATTTTTCAAGTATACCCGTTCACGGGTCCGTGTATGTGTGTTTGTGCCTAGTATGTGGTTTTCACCAGTTTTCCGTGGTGCGGGTCCATTCCCGTCCACGACGGGTGTCGGACAGTTTTTTCACGTGTACCCGTTCAGCCCATTCACGAGTCCGTGTAAGGGTCCGTGTACGTGTGTGTGTGCCTAGTAAGTGGTTTTGCCCAGTTTTCCATGGCGCGGGTCCATCCACTTCCACGACGGGCGTCGGCCAGATTTTCACGTGTACCCGTTCACGGGTCCGTGTAAGGGTCCGTGTGTGTGTGTTTGTGCCTATTATGTGGTTTTCACTAGTTTTCCATGGCGCGGGTCCATTCCCGTCCACGACGGGCGTTCCCCAGTTTTTTCACGTGTACCTGTTCAGCCCGTTCAAGGGTCCGTGTAAGGGTCCGTGTATGTGTGTGCGTGCGCCTAGTACGTGGTTTTGCCCAGTTTTCCATGGCGTGGGTCCATTCCCGTCCACGACGCGTGTCGGCCTCATTTTTCACGTGTACCCGTTCAGCCCGTGCACGGGTCCGTGTAAGGGTCTGTGTACGTGTGTGTGTGCGCCTAGTACGTGCTTTTGCCCAGTTTTCCATGCCGCGGGTCCATTCCCGTCTACGACGGGCGTCGACCAAATTTTTCACGTGTACCCGTTCAGCCCGTGCACGGGTCCGTGTAAGGGTCTGTGTACGTGTGTGTGTGCGCCTAGTACGTGCTTTTGCCCAGTTTTCCATGCCGCGGGTCCATTCCCGTCTACGACGGGCGTCGACCAAATTTTTCACGTGTACCCGTTCAGCCCGTGCACGGGTCCGTGTAAGGGTCTGTGTACGTGTGTGTGTGCGCCTAGTACGTGCTTTTGCCCAGTTTTCCATGCCGCGGGTCCATTCCCGTCTACGACGGGCGTCGACCAAATTTTTCACGTGTACCCGTTCAGCCCGTGCACGGGTCCGTGTAAGGGTCTGTGTACGTGTGTGTGTGCGCCTAGTACGTGCTTTTGCCCAGTTTTCCATGCCGCGGGTCCATTCCCGTCTACGACGGGCGTCGACCAAATTTTTCACGTGTACCCGTTCAGCCCGTGCACGGGTCCGTGTAAGGGTCTGTGTACGTGTGTGTGTGCGCCTAGTACGTGCTTTTGCCCAGTTTTCCATGCCGCGGGTCCATTCCCGTCTACGACGGGCGTCGACCAAATTTTTCACGTGTACCCGTTCAGCCCGTGCACGGGTCCGTGTAAGGGTCTGTGTACGTGTGTGTGTGCGCCTAGTACGTGCTTTTGCCCAGTTTTCCATGCCGCGGGTCCATTCCCGTCTACGACGGGCGTCGACCAAATTTTTCACGTGTACCCGTTCAGCCCGTGCACGGGTCCGTGTAAGGGTCTGTGTACGTGTGTGTGTGCGCCTAGTACGTGCTTTTGCCCAGTTTTCCATGCCGCGGGTCCATTCCCGTCTACGACGGGCGTCGACCAAATTTTTCACGTGTACCCGTTCAGCCCGTGCACGGGTCCGTGTAAGGGTCTGTGTACGTGTGTGTGTGCGCCTAGTACGTGCTTTTGCCCAGTTTTCCATGCCGCGGGTCCATTCCCGTCTACGACGGGCGTCGACCAAATTTTTCACGTGTACCCGTTCAGCCCGTGCACGGGTCCGTGTAAGGGTCTGTGTACGTGTGTGTGTGCGCCTAGTACGTGCTTTTGCCCAGTTTTCCATGCCGCGGGTCCATTCCCGTCTACGACGGGCGTCGACCAAATTTTTCACGTGTACCCGTTCAGCCCGTGCACGGGTCCGTGTAAGGGTCTGTGTACGTGTGTGTGTGCGCCTAGTACGTGCTTTTGCCCAGTTTTCCATGCCGCGGGTCCATTCCCGTCTACGACGGGCGTCGACCAAATTTTTCACGTGTACCCGTTCAGCCCGTGCACGGGTCCGTGTAAGGGTCTGTGTACGTGTGTGTGTGCGCCTAGTACGTGCTTTTGCCCAGTTTTCCATGCCGCGGGTCCATTCCCGTCTACGACGGGCGTCGACCAAATTTTTCACGTGTACCCGTTCAGCCCGTGCACGGGTCCGTGTAAGGGTCTGTGTACGTGTGTGTGTGCGCCTAGTACGTGCTTTTGCCCAGTTTTCCATGCCGCGGGTCCATTCCCGTCTACGACGGGCGTCGACCAAATTTTTCACGTGTACCCGTTCACGGTTCCGTGTAAGGGTTCGTTTGTGTGTGTGTGTGTTTGTGCCTAGTATGTGGTTTTCACCAGTTTTCCATGGTGTGGGTCCATTCCCGTCCACGACAGGCGTCGGCCAGTTTTTTCACGTGTGCCTGTTTAGCCCGTTAACGGGTCCGTGTAAGGGTCCGTGTACGTGTGTGTGTGTGCCTAGTACGTGGTTTTGCCCAGTTTTCCATGGCGCGGGTCCATTCCCGTCCACGAAGTGTATCGACCAGATTTTTCAGGTGTACCCGCTCACGGGTCCGTGTAGGGGTCCGTGTGTGTTTGCACGAAGTATGTGGTTTTCACCAGTTTTCCATGGCGCGGGTCCATTCTCGTCCACGACGGGCGCCAGCCAGTTTTTTCACGTGTACCCGTTCAACCTGTTCACGGGTCCGTGTAAGGATCCGTGTACATGTGTGTGTGTGTGTGCCTAGTACGTGGTTTTGCCTAGTTTTCCATGGCGCTAGTCCATTCCTGTACATGATGGGCATCGGCCAGATTTTTCACGTGTACCCGTTCACGGGTCCGTGTGTGTTTGTGCCTAGTATGTGGTTTTCACCAGTTTTCCATGGCACGGGTCCATTCCCGTCCACGACGGGCGTTGGCCAGTTTTTTCATGTGTACCCGTTGAGCCCGTTCACGGGTCGGTGTAAGGGTCCGTGTGTGTGTGTGTGTGTGTGCCTATTATGTGGTTTTCACCAGTTTTCCATGGCGCGGGTCCATTCTCGTCCACGACGGGCGTCGGCTAGTTTTTTCACGTGTACTCGTTCAGCTCGTTCACGGGTCCGTGTAATGGTTCGTGTACGTATGTGTGTGCCTAGTACATGGTTTTGCCCAAATTTTCATGGCGCGGGTCCATTCCTGTCCACGATGGGCGTCGGCCAGATTTTTCACGTGTACCCGTTCACGGGTCCGTGTGTGTGTTTGTGCCTAGTATGTGGTTTTCACCTGTTTTCCATGGCACGGGTCCATTCCCGTCCACGACGGGCGTTGGCCAGTTTTTTCATGTGTACCCGTTCAGCCCGTTCACGGGTCCGTGTAAGGGTCCGTGTACGTTTGTGTGTGCCTAGTACGTGGTTTTGCCCAGTTTTCCATGGCGCGGGTTCAGTCCCGTCCACGACAGGCGTCAGCCAGATTTTTCACGTGTACTCGTTCACGGGTCCGTGTGTGTGTGTTTGTGCCTAGTATGTGGTTTTCACCAGTTTTCCATGGCGCGGGTCCATTCCCGTCCACGACGGGCGTTGGCCAGTTTTTTCACGTGTACCCGTTCAGCCCGTTCATGGGTCTGTGTAAGGGTCGATGTACCTGTGTGTGCCTAGTATGTGGTTTTCCCTAGTTTTCCTTTGTGCGGGTCCATTCCCATCCACCAGGCGTCGGCCAGTTTTTTCACGTGTACCCGTTCAACCCGTTGACGGGTCCATGTACGTGTGTGTGCTTCGTATGTGGTTTTGCCCAGTATTCCATGGCGCGGGTCCATCCCCATCCATGACGGGCGTCGGCCATATTTTTCACGTGTACCCGTTCACGGGTCCGTGTGTGTGTTTGTGCCAAGTATGTGGTTTTCACCAGTTTTCCATGGTGCGGGTTCATTCCCGTCCACGACGGGTGTCGGACAGTTTTTTCACGTGTACCCGTTCAGCCCATTCACGAGTCCGTGTAAGGGTCCGTGTACGTGTGTGTGTGTGCCTAGTACGTGGTTTTGCCTAGTTTTCCTTGGCGCGGGTCCATTCCCTTCCACGACGGGCGTCGGCCAGATTTTTCACGTGTACCCGTTCACGGGTCCGTGTAAGGGTCCGTGTGTGTGTGTTTGTGCCCAGTATGTGGTTTTCACAAGTTTCCATGGCGCGGGACCATTCCCGTCCACGACGGGCGTTCGCTAGTTTTTTTCACGTGTTCCCGTTCAGCCCGTTCACAGGTCCGTGTAAGGGTCCGTGTACGTGTGTGTGTGTGCCTAGTATGTGGTTTTGCCTAGTTTTCCATGCCGTGGGTCCATTCCTGTCCACGACGGGCGTCGACCAGATTTTTCACGTGTACCCGTTCACGGGTCCGTGTGTGTGTGTTTGTGCCTAGTATGTGGTTTTCACCAGTTCTCCATGGTGAGGGTCCATTCCCGTCCACGACGGGTGTCAGACAGTTTTTTCACGTGTACCCGTTCAGCCCATTCACGAGTCCGTGTAAGGGTCCGTGTACGTGTGTGTGCCTAGTACGTGGTTTTGCCCAGTTTTCCTTGGCACGGGTCCATTCCCTTCCACGACGGGTGTCGGCCAGATTTTCCACGTGTACCCGTTCACGGGTCCGTGTAAGGGTCTGTGTGTGTGTGTGTTTGTGCCTAGTATGTGGTTTTCACCAGTTTTCCATGGCGCGGGTCCATTCCCTTCCACGACGGGCGTCGGCCAGATTTTCCACGTGTACCCGTTCACGGGTCCGTGTAAGGGTCTGTGTGTGTGTGTGTTTGTGCCTAGTATGTGGTTTTCACCAGTTTTCCATGGCGCGGGTCCATTCCCATCCACGACGGGCGTTCGCTAGTTTTTTCACGTGTTCCCGTTTAGCCCGTTCACGGGTCCGTGTAAGGGTCCGTGTACGTGTGTGTGTGTGTGTGCCTAGTACGTGGTTTTGCCCAGTTTTCCATGCCGCGGGTCCATTCCCGTGCACGACGGGCGTCGACTAGATTTTTCACATGTAACCGTTCACGGGTCCGTGTGTGTGTGTTTGTGCCTAGTATGTGGTTTTCACCAGTTTTCCATGGTGCGGGTCCATTCCCGTCCACGACGGGTGTCGGACAGTTTTTTCACGTGTACCCGTTCAGCCCATTCACGAGTCCGTGTAAGGGTCCGTGTACGTGTGTGTGTGCCTAGTAAGTGGTTTTGCCCAGTTTTCCATGGCGCGGGTCCATTCCCTTCCACGACGGGCGTCGGCCAGATTTTTCACATGTACCCGTTCACGGGTCCGTGTAAGGGTCCGTGTGTGTGTGTTTGTGCC